>CM051256.1:54085113-54160113 GCA_027921565.1 Artemia sinica | reverse complement strand
CCTAATTTTCACCTTCTTTCCGAAATACAAATGAAAGCCCTTAGATATGGCCAGTGAATAGGACAAAAAGAAACACTTAAGAGAGGCATATTGTATTAAAATAAATGAGGCAATTTAGATTTTGGTTACCAAATGAATTGAAAAATAAAGAAAAATATAGGAGCACAGAACAAGCCAAACGTCGGTCGACTTAAAGTTTAAAACTCTTTCCACAAGTCACTGCATGACGATTAATAAAAGTAAAACTCCAAAATTAAAATATATACTATAAAAGGACAAATACAAAAGAATTCCATCAAAAAGAAAATTCACGGCGTAAAAAAAACTCATTTGTTATTGTTCTTTCCTTCTTAATTCTTACCTAAATAGTCTTGTTCGTATATGAATCTGATCGAACGCCATGATCAGGTCTTTTTAGTAACTCTTGAGACAAAATCAAACTAGGTCACCATATTTAAGTAAGTATAAAAATAAAAAGAGAAGAAAAAATAGACCGGACTCCCGCTTTAAATATAGAAAAGCGTACACGTAATTATTTTCGAAAAAAAATTATCTTCAAAAAAAAGTCTCGAAAGAGATTTTCAGTTAAGGCGGAGCCAGAACCCACGAGCCAGAACCCACCAAAGATGGCCGACCTTCGTTGAAAATCAATAACACTTTTAAAAAACGCTCCTATTGCAAGCAGCGCCTCATCACGACATAAAATAAATGATAATACTATCCTAGTTTTTCCCAAATTTTCTTTATTTGACTAACGTACATTTTTTTTTCTCGAAAAGAGATTATGATAAAGAAGAAAGAAAAGGAAAGGCTAAAAACTGCAAAGTTAGACCGGAATTTTCGAAATGTTATCAGTTGAAAAATTTCACCTGTAAATGTGTCTCTTCACCAATTAAATAAGCTCATCCTCTCTATAAACTAGATACAAGATATTTCTTAAGAAGCGTAATTTCCCATAAAACTGCTGATAATATTAATACGCATTTAGAAACAAAAGAATTCACAAAAAAAGCGAGAGTAAAATGCTATACACTTGAAGACAATCAATTTTGTCAATTATAATTTTAATGAAGTTATCTGTCGCAACGACTAACTAAGTCATTCACATCACATTCAATTGCCTCATTTCAGATTGCTTCGAAAAAAAAGAGTGTTGCTTTTCTATTCAAATGCAAGGCCAAATGATTCCGTTAACCTCCTGTAAACAAAAAAAAGAGAAACAAAATCGAAGAAAAAATTCTTAGCACGGAGGTATAGCCGACATATTTGGGAAGAGAATGGCCGGTTTTTTATTGGTGTAATTTCTTATATTAATATTTTTCAACAGCTTATCGACTGTTTTACATTGATTCTAACGACAATTATTTTGTTGGATCTTTTGGTGCTTTAATAAGTGAAAAGACAGTGTGCATCTCCTGTAAAAGGACGTTGCTAGTCACAAAAATAAACGTCGGGGTACTTTTCCTTTCTCATTAGACTTTTTAGAACATTCTTGGTGAACAATTGCTCGTCACGGGCAAAATACACAAAAAGTATAAAGAAACGTCAAAAGAAAATCAATCCTCAGTTGGAAGAAGGGAGAAACGATAGCGATTGCAGCCCTTTCAGAGGGCATTTTAATTTTGAGAAGCAAAGCAAAAACGGTAAAAATAAAATTTTGGGTTACAAGATGCAAGAATGACACATCTTTTTACAGCTATAAAGTACTTTGTGAATGTACGCTGGTATTAACCAGAATTAAGCCTGAATAAAGCTATAGAGTGAAACAGTTTTTTTTCTATTTCCGGATTCCACTATTCTCTAGAAAATTTCGACAAGATGGTATTACTTCATCTATTAAACGATAAAATATATGAGAAATACCAACTTACATCTTCATTAGTAGTTTGACTGGACATAATTAAACATGTATGATAGCAGGCAAGGCACAACACACTCCAAACACTGAAGAAGCATATCACAGCAACTGTTAGTGTAGTTGGCGAGTCTCTGATAGCATCCATTAGGTCTTTTGATTCACCGATGGTTACTGAAAAAGAACACATACAAAGAAAAAGAAACTCAAGCAATACTATCCAATCATGCTAACAAAGAGTAACACAACCAAGCATAAAACTTTGTATTTTACATCATACAAGGTAAACTTTTACATCTGATTTACAAAGAAAATTTCTTCCAACACAAATGTCTGAAAAAGAAATGATATATCAAACACCACGTATGCCAACCAGAAAAGAAAATCTTCAGGCCTATCCCAATTAAATATCTACAATTTACCACGTAAAATACTACATTTTCCGAATATTGCATCTTTTTCACATTTTTTTTTCGAATTTACCCTACCCACAAGAAATAAATCCCAAAGCAAGTGTCTTTAAGAGGTACTCATACTCTTCAGTGATCCAAAGAACAATCTTAATTGTCTAACTAGCAATATACTGTAGCAAATTCAAATCTCTCACCCCTTCTGCCAGCCCCACGAAGACGAAAAAAACAAAAACAACTAAAATTCTCCCAAAAGAAATGCTAAGATAGTTCAGGCATGCCAAACACATATTTTGATAACTAAACCTTCCGCCTTTCAAGAAACTCAACTTTTTTCCACATTTTCAAACTTCTAAAAATTTTGGTTTCCAGATTTTTACAACTAATCCCTTCATACCGAAAGAACCAGTGTTTTTTTAAAATTCTGCATTTCTTCAGCATAATTTCACAACTTGACGACATACACATTTCACGTTTAAAGAATCTTAATAAATTTCACATTTTACACTTCTAAGATTTTAACTTTCAGAATTTGATAACTAAGCCCTTCGTGATTCACGAGTTACAGCTTTTTTCACAATTCCACATTTCTTCGGCTTATTTTCACAATTTGACAACACAGTCTTAACAATTCAAGAATCTCAGCAAATTTCGAATTTTCCGACTTCTAAGACCTTTTATTTCAGAAAAGATCTTTCATAATTCAAGAATCTTAACTGTTTTTCTGAATTTAATAGTTTTAAGGCTGTTATTTCATGCATCCTGAGAAACAAAACATTTCCTATTTCAAGAATCTCAAATTTCTTAAGGATTTTGGAGTTCTAACACTTTTATTGTTAGATTTTTGGAACTTTTCCTTATGAATGGATTCATTTTTTTTAAACAATTTGAGACATCTAAGACTTCTTTTATTTGTTTTCAGGTTACTGCAAGCAAACCCTTAACATTTCAAGATATTTCTTTTTTTTCGAATTCTTAGAATTCTGGGGGCTTGGAGGTTACTTTAAAAATCCTCAAAAACACAAAAATTCAGTGTGCCATGTATGGAATTAGGAAAGGATTGATAAAAATCTTGGAAGTATTTATTAAAAACTTGCTTTCCGTCCACCAAACCCAGCTCAAAAAGTCCAAATTTCATAAAACGCCATAATTTATCGCAGTACGTCAATATGGTGATATTAATAAATTTCGAGTCAATGTGGAAGACTCATAAACAAGAAATTCAGCAAGTCAACATGCGCATGTGAAAACTGATTATGACAAAAATCAAGGCTATCGACTCAATGTAACAAAATTTAACCCTCTCGAATCAATAAGAGAGATCCGTCAACGGGAAAGTCAAAATACACTTATGAAAACCCGATAAGACGAAATTCAAGATGTTCGAGCCAATAAGGGGAACTCAACAACAGAAAACGCAACATAAACATCCGAAAGCCGTTGCGACGAAATTTAACCTCTCGAATCGATACAGGAGACTCATCAACGGAGACTGAAAATCTGAAATCTGATTACATTCTAAAAATTTGAAGGCTTTGAATTGTTCAAGTAGAAAAAAGTCTAAGAACTTCGGAGTAATGAAAAAGTTTAAGATTCTTGAAAGTATAAAGGCATTATGTTGTCAAAATGTAAGAAAATTTTAAGTGTAAGAAGTGTTAAAATGTGGAATATCTTAAAACTCTCGAAATGTAAGGGCTCTGAGCTATAAATATATAAAAATTAAGTCTATCATTTATGAAATTTTGAAAAAAAAATGATATTCTTCAAAGTTGAAGGCTTTGAGTTATCAAATTATGAAAGTTAGGTCGCAGAATTGTGTAACTTTAAAAAAAGGGTAAGATTCTCAGAAGTTTGAAACTAATTTGGTTTTTAATGATTTTTGTCTAGGTTGATCTAGATTTGGTGGATTAATTTGTACAGTCGTTAGTGTTTCCAGATGTGTATACTATTTTGTGTTTGCCTGTGTTTGGCCTTTAGAAGGCTTAGAGGGTGTTATCCCTATCCGTGTTTATGGTACTTTCTGTTTGTTTTAGATTTGACTAGGTTAAGTATAAATATTTTGTATTCTGAAGTTCCAAAAGAAATTTGTTACATAATTTGCAATTACGGAAAACTTTGGAAAGAAGTTCCAAAAACAGGTTTTTTAAATGGGGAAGACTTTTTTCGCAAGGCTGGCTCTCTCTCCCTTTAACACTCCCTTTAAAAGTTACCAAATAAAATAACAATTCGTTACAAAATTCATGGTTACAAAAAGAAGGGTTAAATGGTTAAAGAGTTAGGGCAAGCTTTAAAGGGTTAACAGGGTTAATAAGAGTAAAAAAGAGATCAAAGGGTGAAAAGAGATAAAATTGGGAGAAACCACCTACCTCCCCTTCTCTCGTTGGCTTCAAAGGGATTACTAAGCGATTTCCTCAATCAATGGAGAAAAAAAAAAAAAAAATCATAATTGGTATTTATTTGTAATAATCTTGTGAATTGAAGAGTTATGGAAATACACAGGTAACTTATGCAAAATTTGATAAAGTTATTTACTTAACTGTCATTTTCAATGAAAGACAGCTTGACACGAATAAACAGTTAAGAAAGTTTTTTTTTAAACGTTAAAAGTTGTTATGCAAGAATTTGAGAGAAGATTTTGATTTACTAACAGAATTACAAGTAACTTAACTGAAGCAAAAGAGAGTAGGGAGACAAAAGAAGCGGAAAAGACAGGGGGGGAGAGGGAGCGAAAGAGAGAGATACAGAGAGAGAAAAGGGAGACAGAGAGAAGAGAGAGAGACAGAGAGAAAATTAGAGAGAAACCGAGAAAAAAAGAGAGAGAGGAGCGACAAAGAGGAATGAAATTAAAAATAAAAACAACTTACTTAACATCAAATGAGTTACACTACAGGAAAATATATAGATGCAATATACTGCAAGTGACACAATAAAAGAATAGAAAAATCGATAATTGCGCTTTCCAACGCAGTTTCCAACCCACGGACAATGATGATCAAACCGATCTGAAACAATACAAGTTCATTAGGTATATTCCCTAAAAGACGTTAATTTACTTCTGCAGCAACGATCAATGAAAAAATTTAATTGCTGGGCTACAGAAAGACAATAGCATAGAAACAAAACAACAGTTATAATGTTTCTTAAGAATAGTTATTAGTTCCTTGAGACAACAAAAGAGCAAGATACAATCCACAAAGGGAACGTGTAGTTAGAGTTTTTATTGAATGCTGAAAGATTTCTACTCAGAGTATCTATTTTTTCGTGACCAATTAGCAATAAACAGAAACTTTATTACTGATTCGCTTGAAAAGCCTGACCATGGATTTCTGAGGTTTTCAACTAAAATAAGGCATACTTAAATAAAAACTATTTTGCGGAAATTAAAGAAAGAAAAAAATAAAAATAAAATTAGATATTGAAGAGAAATCCAGATTAGCTAAATTGTCTTTAGAATGTTAATTCCATAAAAAAGACACATCTAAAATGATTCTTGTGGGCAGATAGGATTCGTAATAATCAATACCAAATTGTCAGATTACAAATGCAATGCATTTTTTTCTGTCATTAGCTGCATTTTGCTATAAAATCAGAAATATAACATAAAATAGAAAATCAATCTGAAATCTGAAGATATTTTCAATTATGTATTTTTGATAAGTATGAGAGGGAACTCTTATGGTTCGATTGAAACTATTTTATCCTAAATATTACTAGTTCAAGTTTTTTTCATTTTTTTGAAGGGATACCAAGCTTTTCCTTAATTAATCATAAATTTATTTTCAAATAGCTCAATTAAGTAGAACAAATAAAAATTTGGCTGGGTTTGTAAACATTCTTCTTGATGAAAATCATCTTAGATGTATAACATAGCTTTGATAAAAACAAAGATTTGCATGGATTTCTGGTGTTTAAGAAAGCTTAAACGCATTTTTCATGTTGCAAATTCTCTTTTGATCCTTATCCTCATTTATATTATAGCCTATATCTCTTGTAGCTCAAATAATTCCCTGGCAACTTCACCTTCTTTCCTAAAATTGCTTTCAAAGGCGTATAATGAGGCTAAATATCATTCAAGACGCTAAAAATTCAACGCCTAATCCTCATTTTATCTGAGTTCACTTTGTATTATATTAATTAATTGAAAGCCCGTATGCAAACACAAAAGAAAGGACGGAGCATAAAAAAAAAAACACAGAAAAAAAGCGAACAATAACTGTCAAGATTAATAAATTTAACACTAACATGAGAAGAGAGAAAAAAAGAAACACAACTAAAATAAACTAAATAAGAATTCGAAACTATTGAAGACCTTCAATTTTCTTTTGATGTTTTTCAATGAGTTTTGAAACTGCAACTTCTGGACCATTTATTGCACAATTACTAATCTGTCTTAAGCTGCGTGTCTATGGTGGTATGCGGAGCAGATACAGTTCTCATGTGTATCTTTTCACTTTTCTCCAATTTACGAAGATCCTACCAAAACACTTATGTTTATTCCACCTTTCTTGTGTGACCAATATGGAGTTTCAAAATGTACGAGGTTTGATAAACGTCAGATGTATAGCTCAAGATTTTCTTTACAAGGTGAAAAAGTGATGCAACCTTTATTTCCTATATTTTGGTTTTCAAGGTGCACTTTCATGGCTTAAACAACGGTTTTGACTAAGACAATCTCAGATAAATGCTCCCGTTCACTATTTACTTTCTCTTACAGATTGTCCTGGGTACTCAGCTGACTGACCGTATTTAAAACAGTAGGCTGTACAATAAATGTGGTTCAATCCAGCTTTTTAGGGCTATAATGAAAGAAAGGTTCAGATGGCTATGGCATCTTTGTCCAGATGTCCAGATTATCCAGATGAAGGATGACAGATTGCCGAGGATTGTCCTTTTCGGCCAACTGTCTAGGGCTAAACGGAAAGCAGATCGTCCTCATCTGGGGTGGGAGGACGTCATAAAAAGATTTAAAGGAAATGGGAACTTCCTGGGAGGGTGTAAAAAAGGAGCCTTTGAATAGATTGGGATGGAGGAGGAGGAGCGTGCGTAGCTGTGTTGGCCTCAGGCGGCTTGGTGCTGCAATGAGTTGTTAGTAGTAGCAGTAGTTTCTCTTACAGCCTTATGACACCTAGTCAGCCGTGGACAATGGATCAAAGAATTCCTATTTATCATTCTATTCTATTTTAGAATGTGATTCCCAACCCTTTCTTTTTTATATTCTTTTTACCATTTAATTGAGGGCTCTTCTATTTGTTTTCCTTTCCCTAACTGACTTGTTTCGCATTTCACTAAAAGCTTAAAATACCATTAGACGTTTAGAGTGAGGAAAGATCTTAAATTTATCAGCAGATATGCTACTTTTCCTTTAACTCTGACCTTCTACTTGTTTCCACGTGGTTGTTATCCTTGTGCTTCAGCTTTCACATTCTTTGTGCTCATGTTTTGCTGTTGCCTCGTACAAGCTTAACTTCTGGCGCGCTATGTTTTTGTGTTGTCACATGTTTGTATCTATTTAGTGGACAATATTACCCAAGAACGAAACGCAAGACCAAGTGCAAGCTTGCCATGGAAACTGGAATTTTATATTTAAAGCCCTTTCTATAGATTAAACAGAAGACCTATCGCATTTCCTGCGATAGCTATTTTGGTCTATCGAAGACCTACATAGCTTAAACAGAAGACCTCTACATCCAAAAAGATCCAATAACCATATCTTCATTAATGGTCGGTACGCCACTATTATTCATAATAACATCGAGTATTATTGTATGAACAGTCTATATGGTAATTCAGAGTTCAAACTGTCTCTATTCGGAACATCGACCAGTAACTTCATAACAAACTGGCAATCAAAATTGTGCTCTATTCATGTTAACTAGACCCTTTTCTGCCGTGTATTGAATCGGTACTACATATTACATCATTCCAGAACTTTCCAAAAAGGAAATGTCAAGAGGTATTCAAATGAAAAAATAAGAAAAAAAAGTACACTTACCAACACAGTTATCACATATCGAACAATGAGAAGCTCTTGGAGGACGAAAAATTCTACAAGTATAGCAATACTTCAGCTTTATAACTTGCCCACACACAACTATTTCCTTAGCTCTCGGCGGGGGTCTGACAGGTGCTGAAAGCTGACAGTTAGAGCTGTTGGGAACCTCTGAAAATAGAGCAATAATACAAGAAAAAAGGAGGAGACAAAGAAAAAACTTTTAGCAAGCAAACCAAGATAAATCAATGAATGAAAGTGACAATGCAAGGAATAATGAGAACGCACAAGAACACTACATATTCACAAGCTAAGTGGCAGGGATATATCTATAGACTATTTCTTCGTACAGGAGGAGTAACAAAAAAGACGACTATACATATCTAGTCTTGGTTTTATTCAGTATTTCTTGTTGTTTTACAGTTTACATTCATGGTACCAAATCATTATAGTTGGGTCATTAAAATCCTTGAAGTAAATTTAATATATAATATAGAATTAGCAGAAAAAAAACATTTGCTTTCCAAAATAATCCTGGTTAAAGACGACTAAAGTAGTCAAATAAATTTAGGGGGTTTGGAAACTCTCAAAGAATAAAAAAGATTGTATGTTTGACATTCCTTGCAAGGATCGAAGATTTGGGACTTGAAACACTATTTGAAATAGAAATCCTACAAAAGACAATGTATCACAAGTTTTCTTTTCAGTGTTCATGCAAAGGGTTGAAATGCATGATCACTAGTCTCGAGCTTAAGAACAATTAGAAGTGTAATTATTTTATCATAGAGCATGACACTAACAACTGAAGTAGCTAAAAGACTTTCATTAATAATCATCCATACAATAAAATTTTCGTAGAAGAAATGTAAACTGACCCCTTCATGGTGGGTGTCACCGTTAGCTAGACTCGTTTATTTTTCTCCTCTGTATAAAGAGTGGCAATAACAAGGTTAAATCGATACATAGTTACCAGGTTCCTGATAGATTATTTTAACTTATTTGTTTTTCTTACCACTTTCTATCAACAGTTGCCTAACACGAGGTAATTGCTTAGAGTGTGGCTATAGCGGCTGAAAGCAAACATTTCGATAGTTGAAAGGGAAGCAAAGAGCTTTCCTTTTTCATTATTTATGCTTTCAGAGTTTAATTATCGAATAAGTTCCATACTAGGGGACGAAACCTCCTTGTTTTACACCCCCCCAAAGATCAATTCGTAATCACTATAAAATTAAGGCGTTTGGTTAGTTCTACTCGTTTTTTCTATTTTTCGTTGTCATTGTTTAGTATAATGCCCTCGCAAATTAGCTGGTGATGCAGCTGATTGATTTTTTTCGTATTCTGATTTGTAATAAATTATTACGTTACTACTGTTATTGCACAAAAGTTACCTTTGATTTAGACTAACTTCTTATTCGAAAAAATGATTTTTTCCAAAACAGTGATTTTTTTATGGTTACATTCATTTTTAAAAGTCATTCTACGATCCTTTATATTGCACAAAAGTAAAATATAATATAATATCATCCGAAATCATTCGGATAATCGTGCTGAAAAGAAGGTTGAAATATCTTCAGAAAAACAAGAAAACTTGTAAAAATTGAAACTTGTGTTCCAGAGCTAGTTATACATGGAAACTATCGAATCTAGCTGACATCAGTTTCTATGCCAAGTAATACCCAATAAGAGACCCAATTCGTGGTAAGGCAGTCAATACATATCCAAGTATTTTCAATCCCATCCCTTATCCGACAATATTTTAGATCATCAATAATATCCATTATGTGTCGCCACAATGATACAAAAAACAATATTTTTTCTAGAAATTATTACAAACTGAAATATTTTATTCTACTTTTCTCCACAACAACTTAAGGGTGAATTTAGCCCACTGCACCTTGGGGGTTTCGAAAACTATTTGGGATATGTTTGTAAGATAGTTTTTCCCTTTAAACTTGTATAAAAATAGATTTTGTTGCAATTATTTTAATCAAGCCATTTTTATTATATCTTTATTGTGCTATAGCTTCCCTGCAAGAAGTCGCCAGGATGGCGGATATTACTAGAAATTCACAAAAATTCATGTACAGACATTTTTAGCTTCATAATATAAAATCTAAATATCAGAGGGGACGCCAAGAGCGAGTGCGTTCGTCTATGTATATACACTGCGTGACAGGCACGGAGCTTTACGTTATGTGTATTAATAAACACAAATAAACAAGATGTTTCAAATGAATATTAAGTTGATGATGTTACGATGTTTCAAATGAACATAAATTATCCCATACATGAGGGAGAGGGCTCTAACCCCACCGAAACATGACTTTTTAACTAATACGCTCTTAAAAGCATTTTAGAATGCAACAAATATAGGCAGTTGGTAATCTTAGGTATTTTATTCACTGATTGCCTATCAATGTATTTGAACTGAAAGTTTTGTCTTTGAAAGTAAATGCAAGTCAATGGGCCTTTCATGAGCGAACAACAGCCCATAGTAACCAAAAGTTAAAACAAGCGTTTAGAAAAACAAAACAAAACTGCCTAGTGAAATAAATGTCATCTGACACTGATTCAGGAATTGTAACTATTAGTTCCGTTTGTATTAAAAATAAAAGTTTATTGCGCAAAGAAATTTATGGTGATTTCGAAAAAAGCACGAAACCCCTCGAAAATGAAGTCAGATCAAAATGAAAAGTGTACCACTGGAATCAGCATAGTCGAAAACCTTGTACAGGGAAATCCCAGTCCCCCACCCTGACTGTAACCTGCTGGCTGGCGCTGGACTTTTTGAATATTTATTTGGAATATTTTGTTTGGCCTCACGTAAAGATAAGTCTTCGGCTTTTTTTTTATCTTGCTACTGATAATCATGGCTTTTAAACAGTTCGATCTTGCTCTTGCGAAGTTCAAGGATTACAGTCCTCCTCTGGCCAGTAAGAATAATCGAAGCTGGTAAAGATACACGAGGCAAGCCAGTTTATACGGCATTTTGCTATGGATCGCATGATGAATTTCGCCTCTTGGATGCAAATCTCCAAGTTTATGATCCTACTACTGTTAATTTGTCTGCTCCTGCTTCAAAGAAAGCTTTTGAAGAGCTTGCTACTACGCCTGATATTTACATGAGACTGTCAAAAACATACCTTACGCTGAGAGGTAATGATAAAAGCAAAGCAAATGGCCCAGCATTAGCATAATCTAGCAGTATTAGCCCGATACAACAGCAACTTGTAGCTACCCAAGCTGAACTGGATAAAACCAAAAATGACCTGATTGACAGTATAACTCGAAAAGTTTCGGAAAAACTGGCTAGCTCAGACTCTCTTAAGGAATCGACTGAGCTTATTGCTAGTCAAATTTATGATGCTCTCACGATTGAATTTAACCCCAAGTTTCAGCGAATCGAAAAGTCGCTAAAGGGACTGAGTAATGAACTTGAAAATTTAGAGGACAGACTGAACAGGCTTGAGAATAAGTTGGATAGTTATGAACAAGAATCACTACTAGACAGCCTGGTTTTTCACGGTGTTAGGCAGAAAACTGGTGTTGACACTCGTTCTGCTGTGTTGCTAACTATTAATCAGAAGGTGTCTCTGCCTGAAATTAGTACAAATGAGGTCGTGAACGTGTATAGACTTAGACTGAATAATGCTGCTATAACTGATTCAACTCAGGCGGTTCCATCTGCTCCAAGGGTACCTCCGATAAAAGTGAAGTTTTCGAGCAAAAGCGTTGCTTGTAAAGTGTTCAAGGCCAAATCCAACTTGGCCTCTAGTGGTATTTTTGTTGTTGAGTCTCTGACCAAGCAGAGACGAGATATTCTGAATGCGGCGAAAGACAAATTCGGTCAGCAGAATGCTTGGTCTGATCGGGGTCAAATATTGGCAAAGCCTACTGATGGGACTCCAATTAAAAAGACAAGGTCTCTCGCTAACTGTATCTAGTTGTTTTTTTTTCTTTCTGTCTGTTCTTTTTTTATACTTTATCATGGATTATTTGTTTATTTTACCTTTTCTTGTTTTTTTTTCTCTACCAAAAGAGTCGCTAGTTTTCGGTTCATTTTTTCTTCTCTGTTTTTTTTTTAATCTTTTTTGTATTATTTTTCTCAAAAATGTTGTTTGTTTCTATTTATTTTTGGGTGCACTTTTCGGTATTTTTTCTCTTTTTATTACTTCGGTTGTGTCGTTTTCCGATGTTAGTATTTTTCTTAACTTGTAAATGCCTTCCTCAGGTCATTAATTTTCATTTTTTTACTTTACTTTTATTTGTTTATTTTTTTTTTCATTTTTGTTTCTCCTTCCGTGCTAATGGTTCCTTCCAATAATACCTGTTGTGCTATTAGTTAATTATGTGTTTGTAATCCTTTGACAGATTTTTCTTTTGTAATTAATTTAAGTAAAGATTTCTTTTTGGTTCCTCTGGTGATTTGAATGGACTCCAAGCGAAACCTGCTTTTGTGAATATTTTAAGCCATGAGAGTCGCCTTTGCGAGCTTGAAAATAATCCTTTTGATGTAATTAGTATAGTAAATAGTTCTGTGGGTCAGGTTAATCAAAATCCGATTAATATAAACCCCATTTATAAAAGAAAATACTTTAAACAAATGAGGGAAAACACAAGAAGAAAGAGAGAGGTTAGTTATGTGTGAGATGGGGTTAGAAACAAACTGACCAATTTTTTTAAGAACATTATTACTCAAACCAAAACCGTCAACTGAACGGCTGCTTGGAAGCTAGTAAATAATGCTATAAATTTCAATATCACTGCGTGGGGAAAGGAAAAATGACTTTTCTGCTATGGAAAAACTACCTTCTCTACTCTTGGGTTGAATGGGAACCGAAGGAGGAGTGGTGAAATACGAATTGAAGACATCTACTGAAGAATTTTTATCCACAATAGATCCATCAGCTTTCCTGTAATGACATGGGGGGACTGTTTGAGTTTCTTGCGAGAAATAGCTTCATTAACTACAGTCCAAACCTTTCGCAAGTTCCCCTAACACTCATCAATTCGACATGAAAAATAGAGCTTTTTGGCTGCATGTACTGAAAAAGTAAGTACATTTTTATAAAGTTTATCATGAGCAGCGCGCTAGTGCTGCCTACGTGTGGGCACAATGTGTTTTTTTTTTTTTTTTTTTTTTTTTTTCTTCAAACGGCACTTCGTATCGAAGGAGTTGTCGTAAAAACTTTGAAAAGGGCTCATTCGATTGCAAATTGGAGTGGCTAGTGCCCTTTTTAATAGTCGAAAGTGATTGGAGGGCAACTAGCCCCCCCCCCCACGCCCATCATTCCCCAAACACATCTAATCAAAATTTAGCCATTTTGTTCAGCGTAGTTGATTTCCAGATAAAAAATATGTTTTTGAGGAGGACACTCCCCCACAACCCTCAGGGCAAGGGTTTTAAGTTATGCCCTGTGGGCATATAAGTTTTTTATAGAAGGGGTCGTCGTAGAAACTTCAAAAGGGGCTCATTCGATTGAAAATTCAGAGTTCTAGTGCCCTTTTTAATAGTCGAAATTGATTGGACGGCAACTAGCCCCCCCCCCCCTCCACGCCCATCATTCCCCCAAACACATCCAATCAAAATTTTGAGATAGCCATTTTGTTCAGCCTAGTTGATTTCCGGATAGAAAATATGTTTTTGAGGAGGACACTCCCCCTCTACCCTCAGGGCAAGGATTTTAAGTTATGCCCTGGGGGCATATAAGGTTTTTATAGAAGGCGGTGCCTTAAAAACTTCAAAAAAGGCTCATTCGATTGGAAATTGAAAGGGCTAGTGCCCTTTTTAATAGTTGAAAGTGATTGGAGGGCAACTAGCCCCCCCCCCCCACACGCCCATCATTCCCCCAAACACATCCAATCAAAATTTTGAGATAACCATTTTGTTCAGCGTAGTTGATTTCCATATAGAAAATGTGTCTTTGAGGAGGACATTCCCCTACTTCCCTCAGGGCAAGGGTTTTAAGTTATGCCCTGGGGGGATAAAAGGTTTTTATAGAAGGCGTTGTCGTAGAAACTTCAAAACAGGCTCATTCGATTGGAAATTCGATTGGCTATTACCCTTTTTAATAGTCGAAAGTGATTGGAGGGCAACTATAATTTTGTTCTGGCTTTGGGAAGGCATAGGGGTTTTGCGCCCAACTTATGTTAATTTCTGCTCGTTTTGAGTTTGACTCGGTTAATTACTGTAATTTCTATTCGTTTTGGGTTTCATTTAATTATCGATGCTGATTTGTGGTAGTTTCACGCTTGGTAGATTATTTGATTTTATTTTTGCTAATTTTTTGTTTAATGGAGTTCTTTACCTTTCTTTGAAAAACTTATTTTGTGGAAAGTTTTTTAAATTAATTTCTGTTCGTTTTATATTGACATAGTCTTTTCAGGGAAAAAGAAAATAATACTTTAAATCTTTTCGTTTCTTAAGACTTTAGTTTGGCCTGCTATTTGTATGCTGGAGAAAAATTTGCAGAAATTTTTAACAACATACACACTTTTTAAAATCTCGACAAAAATAGTACTGTTTAATTTAGTTTTATACCTCTTCTAGTTGACCTGAAATGGAAAACTTGATACCATTCGCAAAAAAATCTGTTTACTTTCTTTGATAGCTTGGATACATTTACGCTATTTTGATTTGGTTAAATTTTAAGAGCAGAAATGGGAGGGTTGGCGTGGGAGGGTGGGAGTGGAAGGGAAATTAGTTGCCCTCACATCACTTTCGACTATTAAAAAGGGCATCAGCCTTTTCTATTTTCAATCGAATGAGCCCTTTTCGAAGTTCCCACGACAACTCCTTCGATACGAAGTGCCCTGGTCTAAACAACAACAACAACAAAAAATAATACATTATACCCACTTCGATCTTTACTATAAAAATGTAAAGCCTTCCAATCACTTTCGACTATTAAAAAGGACACTAGGCTTTTCTATTTCCAATCGAATGAGCCCTTTTCAAAACGACAACGCTTTCTATAAACACCTTATATGCCCCCAGGGCATAAATTACAACCCTTACCCTAAGGTCTGTTAGGGTGGTTGTCATCTTCTAAGACCGAATTTCCAGAACTTTCAACTACGTTAAACAAAATGGCTATCTCAAAATTTTGATTGGATGTGTTTGGGGAAATGGTGGGCGTGAGAGGGGTGTTAGTCGCCTTCCAATCACTTTCGACTATTAAAAAAGGCACAAACCACTCTCATTTTTCTTTGAATGAGCGTTTCGAAGTTTCTACGACAACTTCTTCGATACAAAGTGCCCTGCTCTAAAGGAAAAAATTAATAAATAATACATTGTGCCAACATCGTTCATATATGCCCCCAAGGCATAACTTAAAACCCTTGCCCAGAGGGTTGTGGGGGAGTGTCCTCCTCTTTACTTAGTCCCCGTTCTTTACTTAGGCAGCGCGATCCTGCTGCCTATGATTTATACAACAACTTTCTACATAAACCTTATATGCCCCCAGGGCATAACTTACAACCCTTGCACTGAGGGCTCTGAGGGGGTTATCATCCTAAAAGACCTAATTTCCAGAACGTTCAACTACGTTGAACAAAATGGGTATCTCAAAATTCTGATTGGATGTGTTTTGGAAAATGGTGGGCATGAGAGGGGCGTTAGTCACTATCCAATCACTTTCAACTATTAAAAAAGGCACTACACCTTTCAATTTCCAACTAAATGAGCCCTTTTGAAGTTTCTACGACAACGCTTTCAATAAAAACTTTATATGCCTCAGGGCATAACTTACAACCCTTGCCCAAAGGGCTGTGGGGGGTGGGGTTGTCATCCTTAAAGACCTAATTTCCAAAACTTTCAACTACGTTGAATAAAATGGCTATCTAAAAATTTTGATTGGATGTGTTTGGGGAAAAGGTGGGCGTGAGAGGGGGGTTAGTTGCACTCAAATCACTTTCGACTATTAAAAAGGTACTATCCCTTTGAATTTCAAATCGAATGAGCCCTTTTTCAAGTTTCTAAGACAAAGATTTTAATAAGAACCTTATATGCCCAAAGGACATGACTTATAATCCTTGCCCTGAGGGTTGTGGGGGAGTGTCCTCCTCAAAAACATATTTTCTATCTGGAAATCAACTACGCTGAACAAAATGGCTATCTCAAAATTTTGATTGGATGTGTTTGGGGAAATGATGGTCGTGGGGGGGGGGCTAGTTGCCCTCCAATCACTTTCAACAATTAAAAAGGGCACTAGCTCTTTGAATTTCCAACCGAATGAGCCTTTTTTGAAGTTTCTACGACAACGCCTTCTATGAAAAACCTTATATGCCCTCAGGGCATAACTTAAAACCCTTGCCCCGAGGGTTGTGAGGGAGTGTCCTCCTCAAAAATATTTTCTATCTGGAAATCAACTACGCTGAACAAAATGGCTATCTCGAAATTTTGGTTGGATGTGTTTGGGGAAATGATGGGCGTGGGGGGGGGGGCTAGTTGCCCTCCAATCACTTTCAACTATTAAAAAGGGCACAAGCCCTTTGAATTTCCAATCGAAGGAGCCTTTTTTGAAGTTTCTACAAAAACGCCTTCTATAAAAACCTTATATACCCCCAGGGCATAACTTAAAACCCTTGCCCTGAGGGTTGTGGGGGAGTGTCCTCCTCCAAAACATATTTTCTCTCTGGAAATCAACTACGCTGAATTAAATGGATTTCTCAAAATTTTGATTGGATGTGTTTGGGGGAATGATTGGCGTGGGGGGGGGGCAAGTTGCCCTCCAATCACTTTCGACTATTAAAAAGGGAATAGCCCTTCGAATTTCCAATCAAATGAGACTGTTTTGAAGTTTCTACGACAACGCCTCCTATAAAAACCTTATATGCCCCCAGGGCATTACTTAAAACCCTTGCCATGAGGGTTGTAGGGGAATTTCCTCCTCAAAAACATATTTTCTATCTGGAAATCAACTACGCTGAACAAAATGGCTATCTCAAAATTTTGATTGGATGTGTTTGGGGGAATGATTGGCGTGGGGGGGGGGGCTAGTTGCCCTCCAATCACTTTCGACTATTAAAAAGGGCACTAGCCCTTTGAATTTCCAATCAAATAAGCCTTTTTTGAAGTTTCTACGACAACGCCTTCTAAAAAAACCTTATATGCCCCCAGGGCATAACTTAAAACCCTTGCCCTGAGGGTTGTGGGGGAGTGTCCTCCTCAAAAACATATTTTCTATCTGGAAATCAAGTAGGCTGAACAAAATGGCTATCTCAAAATTTTGATCGGATGTGTTTGGGGAAATGATGGGCGTGGAGGGGGCGGGGGGGGGCTAGTTGCCGTCCAATCACTTTCGACTATTAAAAAGGGCACTAGAACTCTCAATTTCCAATCGAATGAGCCCCATTTGAAGTTTCTACGACGACCCCTTCTATAAAAACCTTATATGCCCACAGGGTATAACTTAAAACCCTTGCCCTGAGGGTTGTGGGGGAGTGTCCTCCTCAAAAACATATTTTCTATCTGGAAATCAACTACGCTGAACAAAACAGCTATCTCAAAATTTTGATTGGATGTGTTTGGGGGATTGATGGGCGTGGGGAGGGGGGGGGGGCTAGTTGCCCTCCAATCACTTTCGAGTCTTAAAAAGGGCACTATCCCTTTGAATTTTCAATCGAATGAGCCTTTTTTGAGGTTTCTACGACAACGCCTTCAATAAAAACCTTCTATGCCCCCAGGCCATAACTTAAAACCCTTGCCCTGAGGGTTGTGGAGGAGTGTCCTCCTCAAAAACATATTTTCAATCTGGAAATCAACTACGCTGAACAAAATAGCTATCTCAAAATTTTGATTAGATGTGTTTGGGGGAATAATGGGCGTGGAGGGGGGGGGCTAGTTACCCTCCAATCACTTTCGACTATTAAAAAGGGCTCCAGATCTCTCAATTTCCAATCGAATCAGCCCCTTTTGAAGTTTCTACGACGACCCCTTCCATATGAAGTGCCCTGCTATAAAGGAAAAAAAATAATACATAGTACATTGTGCCAACATCGTTCTTATATGCCCTTAGGGCATAACTTAAAACCCTTGCCCCGAGGGTTGTGGGGGAGTGTCCTCCTCAAAAACATATTTTCTATCTGGAAATCAACTACGCTGAACAAAATGGCTATCTCAAAATTTTGATTGGATGTGTTTGGGGGAATGATGGGCGTGGGGGGGGGGCTAGTTGCCCTCCAATCACTTTCGACTATTAAAAAGGGCACTAGCCACTCCAATTTGCAATCGAATGAGTCCTTTTCAAAGTTTCTACGACAACTCCTTCGATACGAAGTGCCCGTTTGAAAAAATAATAAAAAAAAATAAAAAAAGAAGAAAAAAACACACTGTGCCCACATAGTTCTCAACTTAGGCAGTGCTAGCGCGCTGCCTATGATAAACATTAAAAAAATGTACTTACCTCTTCAGTTCGTGCAGTCAAAAAGCTCTATTTTTCATGTCGAATTGATGAGTGTTGGGGAACTTGCGAAAGGTTTGGACGGTAGTTAATGAAGCTATTTCTCGCTTGAAACTCAAGCAGTCCCCCCCATGTCATTACAGGAAAGCTAATGGATCTATTGTGGATAAAAATTCTTCAGTAAATGTCTTCAATTGGTATTTCACCACTCCTCCTTCGGCTCCCATTCAACCCAAGAGTAGAGTAAGTAGTTTTCCCATAGCAGAAAAGTCATTTTTCCTTTCCCCATGCAGTGATATTGAATTTTATAGTATTATTTCCCAGCTTCCAAGTAGCCGTTCAGTTGACGGTTTTGGTTTGAGTAATAATGTTCTTAAAAAAATTGGTCAGTTTGTTTCTAACCCCATCTCACACATAACTAACCTCTCTCTTTCTTCTTGTGTTTTCCCTCATTTATTTAAAGTTGCTAATGTTTTACCTTTTCATAAAAAAGGTGATTCATCTCTAATTTCAAACTATAGACCCATTTCTCTTCTTCCTGTCATCTCTAAGGTTGTTGAAATGGTAGTGTATCGTAGACTCTCTTCGTTTGTATTTAGTACTAATACGACTGCAGGAAATTCTCTCATAAGTAACCATCAGTATGGTTTTCGTCCCACTTTCTCTACCTCGTATGCACTTTCAGATGCAACAGAGTTTGTGCGTGTTAATCTGGACAAGGGCTTGTGTGTTTTGGGTCTATTTCTTGACTTTTCAAAGGCCTTTGATATGGTTGACCACTCTGTTCTTTTGTCTAAACTATCTTTATTTGGAGTGCATGGAGTCCCACTAGAATGGTTAAGGTCTTATCTGTCAGGAAGATCTCAGTATGTTTCGGTTAATGGTACTTCTTCCACTACTTTGCCTATATTGAAAGGTGTCCCACAGGGCTCTGTGCTTGGACCACTTTTGTTTTTAATTTACATTAATGATCTTGTTGATGGTCTTCATCCAATTGTGCACCCTATTCTTTTTGCTGACAACAGTAACCTTTTCATTGCTGCAGTGGACCTGCCATCTGCCTCTTCCCTAGCTCAAGGTCTTCTTGATAAAGTAAAAGATTGGTGCTGGTCAAATGGTACGACTCTCAACAGCCAAAAAAGTGCCATTGTACACTTCAGGACCCCTTATCGTATGAGAGACGTAAGGGAGCCAATCATCCTGACTTATGGGAATGATGTTATACCGCAAGCTGCTATGGTGAAATTTCTTGGTGTGTATCTTGACTGTTTTATTTCTTTTAAACCTCATATAACTCACACCCGTTCCCTCATCCTCCGCCAGTCTTCAATGTTGCACCGGGTTAACTCATTTCTTCCCCCAGATGTTATGCTTTCCCTTTATTATGCTTTTATCTCTCCTTACCTTTCTTAACCACAATAGGGCAGTGAAGGCTACTTTTCTTCTCTCTCGGCTTTACCCTTCCTCTGATCTTTATAATGATACTGGAATAGCTCCACTGGATCGTATTGTGGGTAAAAGTAATCTTTATTTAGCGCATTCTGCTTTTCTAGGTACACTTCCACCGCCTCTGCAGCAATTTTTTTCACGGACAGGCTCAGGTAGGTACTCTACTTTTTTACGTAGTTCTTCTCGTAGACTTATTTTGCCCAAACGTTCATCTACAGCAGCCCAGAGGTCTCCTGTTTATAAATCAATTCAATTATGGAATTCAATCCCACCAGATGTCCCGTTATTTCTGTCTGCAAAGGCAGTTTTTCGTCGGGTTTTTCCAGTTTAGTAATTTCTCTCTCTCCTTCGTTTATTTTCCCTGTTTTCTCTTTTCCTAGTGTTTCTCCTTTTATGTTTTTTTTCCCAATTGATATCTCCTGTCTTTCCTGTTTCTCTACTTTTTTGGTTTTTATTTAGCCTATCGTTATTATTATAATAATTTGTAGTTTTTTTTTCCTTTTTTTTACTGTATGCTAGTGTTTATTTTCTTTCATCTTTATTTCATATATATTGTTTGATTTAGGGTAATATTTATGGTTCCTTTAGTGCTTTATTATTGCGTTGTATGGCCCACAACAAGCCAAGCTTCTTGGGCCGAATAACTTATCTTTACGTTTGTAATAGTGTTTTAGTATTAATAAAAATGGTTGATGATTGATTTGAATTAATAAAGTTATAAAAGTAGAAACATTTTTTTTTTCAGTAAAGTGCAAATTATGTTCTGGCCTTGGGAAGTCATAGGGGTTTTGAGCACAACTTATGTTAATTTCTACTCGTTTTGAGTTTGACTCGGTTATTTATTGTAATTTCTGTTCGTTTTGGGTTTCATTTATTTATCGATGCTGATTTGCGGTAGTTTCACGCTTCGTAGATTATTTGATTTTATTTCTGCTCATTCTTTGTTTAATGCAGTTCTTTACTTTTGTTTGAAAAACTTATTTTGTGGAAAAATTTTTTTTTAATTAATTTCTGTTCGTTCTTTATTGACATAGTCTTTTCAAGGAAGAAGAAAATAATAATTTAAATCTTTTTGTTTTTTAAGACTTTATAGTTTGATCTCCTATTTGTATGCTGGAGAAATTTTTTAAGCAATTTTTAACAACATACACCCTTTTCAAAATCTGGACACAAATAGTAGTGTTTAATTTCGTTTCATACCTCCTCTAGTTGACCTGAAATGGAAAACTTGATACTATTCACAAAAAAAAAAAAAAAAAAAAAAAAAAAAAAAAAAAAAAAAAAAAAAAAAAAAAAAAAAAAAAAAAAAAAAAAAACATTATGCCCACATCGACCTTTACTATAAAAATTTCAAGCCTTCCAATCACTTTCGACTATTAAAAAGGGCACTAGGCCTTTCGATTTCCAATCGAATGAGCCCTTTTTGATTTTCTACGACAACGCTTTCTATAAACACTTTATATGCCCCCAGGGCATAAATTACAACCCTTACCCTAAGGTCTGTGAGGGTGGTTGTCATCCTATAAGACATAATATCCAGAACTTTCAACTACGTTAAACAAAATGTCTATATCAACATTTTAATTGGATGTGTTTGGGAAAATGGTGGGCGTGAGAGAGTTAGTCGCCCTCCCATCACTTTCAACTATTAAAAAAGGCACTAGCCCTTTCATTTTCCATTCAAATGAGCCCTTTTGAAGTTTCTAGGACAAAACTATCACTAAAAACCTTATATGCCCTCAGGGCATAACTTACAACCCTTGCTCTGAGGGCTGGTGGGCGGGGGGGGGGGGGGGGGTTGTCATCCTCAAAGGCCTAATTTCCAGAACTTTTTACTACTTTGAACACAATGGTCATCTAAATTTTTCAATGGATGTGTTTGGGGGAATGGTGCGCGTGAGCGGGTGGTTAGTTATCCTCCAATCGCTTTCGACTATTAAACGGGACACTGACCCTCTCAATTCCCAATTGAATGAGCCCCTTTTGAAGTTTTTACGACAACTCTATTTATATGCCCCCAGGGCAGAGCTTATAACCTTTGCCCTTGGGGCTCTGGGGGGTTTGTCATCCTTAAATACATTATTTCCAGAACTTTCAACTACGTTCAACAAAGTGGTTATCTCTAAGCTTTGATTGAATGTGTTTGGGGAAATAGTGGGCGTGAGAGGGGGGTTAGTAGCCCTTCAATCACTTTCGACTATTAAAAGGGCACTAGCCCTTTCAATTTTCAATTGAATAACCCCTTTTTGATGTTTTTACAACATCACTATCTATAAAAACATTGCATGGTCCCAGGGCATAACTTACAATTCTTGCCCTGAGGGTTGTGGGGGGATGGGTAGTCATCCTTAACGACCTAATTTCCAAAACTTTCAACTACGTTGAATAAAATGGCTATCTAAAAATTTTGTTTTGATGTGTTTGGGGAAAAGGTAGGCGTGAGAGGGGGGTTAGTTGCCCTCAAATCACTTTTGACTATTAAAAAGGGCACTAGCCCTTAAATTTCCAATCGAATGAGCCCTTTTTCAATTTTCTACGACAAAGATTTCAATAAAAACCTTATATGCCCCCAGGGCATAAATTATAACCCTTGCCCTGAAGACTGTGGGGAGTGTTCTGCTCAAGGGTATAATTTCCTGAATTTCAAACTGCGTGGAACAAAATGGCTATCTCAAAATTTGGATTGGATATGTTTGGGGAAATGGTGGACGTGGAAGGGGTGTTAGTTGCCTTCTAATCACTTTCGACTATTAAAAAGGGTACTAGGCATTTCAATTTTCAATCGAATGAGCCCTTTTTGAAGTTTCTACGACAACGGGTACTATAAAAACCTTACACGCCCCAGGGCATAACTTACAACCCTTTCCCTGAGGGCTGTGGGGCAGTGTCACCCCTCAAAACATAATTTCTATCTGTAAATAAACAACGCTGAACAAAATGGTTATCTAAAAATTTTGATTGGATGTGTTTGGGGAAAAGGTAGGCGAGAGAGGGGGGTTAGTTGCCCTCAAATCACTTTCTGCCCTCAGGGCATAACTTAAAACCCTTGCCCCGAGGGTTGTGGGGGAGTGTCCTTCTCAAAAACATATTTCCTATCAGGAAATCAATAACGCTGAACAAAATTGCTATCTCAAAATTTTGATTGGATGTGTTTGGAGGAATGATGGGCATGGGGGGGGGGGCTAGTTGCCCTCCAATCACTTTCGACTATTAAAAAGGGCACTAGCCCTTCGAATTTCCCATCGAAGGAGCCTTTTTTGAAGTTTCTACGACAACACCTTATATAAAAATCTTATATGCCCCCAGGGCATAACTTACAACCCTTGCCCTGAAGGCTGTGGGGGAGTGTCCTCCTCAAAAACATAATTTCTATGTGTAAATCAACTACGCTGAACAAAATGGTTATCTCAAAATTTTGATTTGATGTGTGTCGGGAAATGGTGAGCGTGGAAGGGGTGTTAGTTGCCTTCCAATCAGTTTCGACAATTAAAAAGGGCACAAGCCACTCCAATTTCCAATTGAATGAGCCCTTTTCGAAGTTTCTACGACGACTTCTTCGATACGAAGTGCCCTGCTCTAAAGGAAAAAAAAAAAAAAAAAATAATACATTGTACCAACATCGTTCTTATATGCCCTCAGGACATAACTTAAAACCCTTGCCCTGAGGGTTGTGGGGGAGTGGCCTCCTCAAAAACATATTTTCTATCTGGGAATCAACTACGCTGAACAAAATGGCTATCTCAATATTTTCATTGGATGTGTTTGGCCCCCCCCCACGCCCATGATGGGCGTGGGGGGGGGGGCTAGTTGCCCTCCAATCACTTTCAACTATTAAAAAGGACACTAACCCTTTGAATTTCCGATCGAATGAGCCTTTTTGAAGTTTCTACGACAACGCCTTCTATAAAAATCTTATATGCCCCCAGGGCACAACTTGCAACTCTTGCCCTGAAGGCTGTGGGGGAGTGTCCTCCTCAAAAACATAATTTCTATCTGGAATCAACTACGCTGAACAAAATGGCTATCTCAAAATTTTGATTGGATGTGATTCGGGAAATGGTGGGCGTGGAAGGGGTGTTAGTTGCCTTCCAATTACTTTCGACTATTAAAAAGGGCACAAGCCACTCCAATTTCCAATTGAATGAGCCCTTTTCGAAGTTTCTACGACAACTTCTTCGATACGAAGTGCCCTGCTCTAAAGGAAAAAAATAATAAATAATACATTGTGCCAACATCGTTCTTATATGCCCTTAGGTCATAACTTAAAACGAAAAAATAGTAAAAAAGAGAAAAACGAGGATTATACAAGCCAGTGAAAAATATGGACTAAAATGCAAATATTTCGGTCAAGACTTCCGCTTGACCGTCCTCAGGGCAAGATAATAACATAAAAATTACTAATAAAAATCTAAAGATACTATAAAAATTTCAAACCTTAAAGCAAAGCACAACTAAAATTTGAAAACCCTTTCCATGTAACGGTGAAAGGGTAACTGAATGAAAAAAATACAGTACTGAATGGGAAATCAATTTTTAATTTATACAGAGCATTTTTAAAAGCTAAACGCTTCCCAGATAAAACGTTATTACAGATTAGATTAGGTTGCAAAATGTGATTATTTTTATTTAAGTAAAAAAGATCAGAATTAATTAATTCATTATAAATGGGGCTTAAATAGGTTTATCCCGTGTCTCTATTGAGAGCAACTTGTCTGTGAAAGTACTTTTTTATCTCAACTGCCTCCCTGAAAACTTGGATGAGACCTTTAACAGGGGCAATAATGGAGGTGTTATCGAATAAAACGAAGTGGTGTGGGTTGTCATATACATGCTGAGCCAAGGTGGAATCAAAAGTCTCAGGCCTTTGGCATAGCTCCATAAGTAGATTGTATCTATTGAATTTGCTTAATGTCCTAGGAATTACCATGCTATTTGCTTAATGCCCTAGGACCATGCTATTTGCTTAATGCTCTACACCTTTTGAAAGAGAGTGAGTATCCTCTCACACCTGTACTTCCTTGGTACCTTTCCAAACAAAGTGATAAAAAAAAACATGTCTAGCAACTTCGTTCATCGTGATAGTGTATAAGGTTTGAAACCTACGCCTGAGGCACTACAGTTTGACATGCAAATTGCAAAAAAGCGAGCAGTATGAGCGGGGATTCCCCACACAAGTTTGTTTCAACTCCAAGTTTTTCAACCAAACTATTTTTTTTATCATGAACCGTTTAGAGACCAATTTGATCAACTTGGAGAAAGTTCAAATAGAATCGTTACTGATATTGATATTAGTGCGTGAACTACAAACTGACAAAAATATCCAGAACTGTTTTTTCTTATAGCCTTGACTTTGAAGACATTTCTTCATCTTAATTGGCTTTAGAAATATCATGCAAAATAAAATAGCCTAACCGTCGTTGCTTTGTCGAATTTTCAGCAAACAAAAGGATTGTAACACCTGATTGGCTCGTTTGTATGCAATTTCAAGCCAGTGAAAAGAACGAAACGTCTTTGAGTCACATTTTTTTTACAAGTAAATTCGTTGTTTCTCTATGATTCAATCCCAGCACCCCCCTGCTCTGAGTGTTGAAAATGATTTCACGATATTATTTTAGGTTTTTTTTTCTTATCCCAAACTATTTTTTTATCATGAACCGTTTAGAGACCAATTTGATCAACTTGGAGAAAGTTCAAATAGAATCGTTACTGATATTGATATTAGTGCGTAAACTACAAACTGACAAAAATATCCAGAACTTTTTTTTTCTTATAGCCTTGACTTTGAAGACATTTCTTCATCTTAATTGGCTTTAGAAATATCATGCAAAATAACTAGCCTAACCGTCGTTGCTTTGTCGAATTTTGAGCAAACAAAAGGATTGTAACACCTGATTGGCTCGTTTGTATGCAATTTCAAGCCAGTGAAAAGAACGAAACGTCTTTGAGTCACATTTTTTTTTACAAGTAAATTCGTTGTTTCTCTATGATTCAATCCCAGCGCCCCCCTGCTCTGAGTGTTGAAAATGATTTCACGACATTATTTTAGGTTTTTTTTCTTGTCCCAAACTATTTTTTTTTATCATGAACCGTTTAGAGACCAATTTGATCAACTTGGAGAAAGTTCAAATAGAATCGTTACTGATATTGATATTAGTGCGTAAACTACAAACTGACAAAAATATCCAGAATTTTTTTTTCTTATAGCCTTGACTTTGAAGACATTTCTTCATCTTAATTGGCTTTAGAAATATCATGCAAAATAAACTAGCCTAACCGTCGTTGCTTTGTCGAATTTTGAGCAAACAAAAGGATTGTAACACCTGATTGGCTCGTTTGTATGCAATTTCAAGCCAGTGAAAAGAACGAAACGTCTTTGAGTCACATTTTTTTTAAAAGTACATTCGTTGTTTCTCTATGATTCAATCCCAGCGCCCCCCTGCTCTGAGTGTTGAAAATGATTTCACGACATTATTTTAGGTTTTTTTTCTTGTCCCAAACTATTTTTTTTTATCATGAACTGTTTAGAGACCAATTTGATCAACTTGGAGAAAGTTCAAATAGAATCGTTACTGATATTGATATTAGTGCGTAAACTACAAACTGACAAAAATATCCAGAACTTTTTTTTTCTTATAGCCTTGACTTTGACGACATTTCTTCATCTTAATTGGCTTTAAAAATATCATGCAAAATAAACTAGCCCAACCATCCTTGCTTTGTCGAATTTTGAGCAAACAAAAGGATTGTAACACCTGATTGGCTCGTTTGTATGCAATTTCAAGCCAGTGAAAAGAACGAAACGTCTTTGAGTCACATTTTTTTTTACAAGTAAATTCGTTGTTTCTCTATGATTCAATCCCAGCGCCCCCCTGCTCTGAGTGTTGAAAATGATTTCACGACATTATTTTAGGTTTTTTTTCTTGTCCCAAACTATTTTTTTTATCATGAACCGTTTAGAGACCAATTTGATCAACTTGGAGAAAGTTCAAATAGAATCGTTACTGATATTGATATTAGTGCGTAAACTACAAACTGACAAAAATATCCAGAACTTTTTTTTTCTTATAGCCTTTCTTCATCTTAATTGGCTTTAGAAATATCATGCAAAATAAACTAGCCTAACCGTCATTGCTTTGTCGAATTTTGAGCAAACAAAAGGATTGTAACACCTGATTGGCTCGTTTGTATGCAATTTCAAGCCAGTGAAAAGAACGAAACGTCTTTGAGTCACATTTTTTTTTACAAGTAAATTCGTTGTTTCTCTTATAAAAAAATATGACTCAAAGACGTTTCGTTCTTTTCACTGGCTTGAAATTGCATACAAACGAGCCAATCAGGTGTTACAATCCTTTTGTTTGCTCAAAATTCGACAAAGCAACGACGGTTAGGCTAGTTTATTTTGCATGATATTTCTAAAGCCAATTAAGATGAAGAAATGTCTTCAAGTCAAGGCTATAAAAAAAAAGTTCTGGATATTTTTTGTCAGTTTGTAGTTTACGCACTAATATCAATATCAGTAACGATTCTATTTGAACTTTCTCCAAGTTGATCAAATTGGTCTCTAAACGGTTCATGATAAAAAAATAGTTTGGGACAAGAAAAAAAAACCTAAAATAATGTCGTGAAATCATTTTCAACACTCAGAGCAGGGGGGGGGGGGCTGGGATTGAATCATAGAGAAACAACGAATTTACTTGTAAAAAAATGTGACTCAAAGACGTTTCGTTCTTTTCACTGGCTTGAAATTGCATACAAACGGGCCAATCAGGTGTTACAATCCTTTTGTTTGCTCAAAATTCGACAAAGCAAGGATGGTTGGGCTAGTTTATTTTGCATGATATTTCTAAAACCAATTAAGATAAAGAAATGTCTTCAAAGTCAAGGCTATAAGAAAAAAAAGTTCTGGATATTTTTGTCAGTTTGTAGTTTACGCACTAATATTAATATCAGTAACGATTCTATTTGAACTTTCTCCAAGTTGATCAAATTGGTCTCTAAACGGTTCATGATAAAAAATAGTTTGGGACAAGAAAAAAAAAACCTAAAATAATGTTCTGGATTATATTAGAATTTTTGAAGGTGACATTTAAGTTATGTTTTTTAAGAATTCTTTGCAATTTGTCACCTAATTTGGGAAAATAGGGCAAAACAGTAAAGACTTTCTTATCACCCACTAAAGGGATGATATCTGTTGGAGGTTGTGGAGATGATGAATCCTTTTCTGCCTTTTTTTTGTCTTTTTTCTATGATGGATTCCAGTAACTTGATGGGATATCCATTGCAAAATATTCCATCATTGCCCCTGTTAAAGGTCTCATCCACGTTTTCAGGGAGGCAGTTGAGATAAAAAAGTACATTCACAGAAAAGTTGCTCTCAATAGAGACACGGGAGAAACCTATTTAAGCCCCATTTATAATGAACTAATTAATTCTGATCGTTTTTACTTCAATAAAAATAATGACATTTTACAACCTAATCTAATCTGTAATGATGTTTTACCTGGGAAGCGTTTAGCTTTTAAAAATGCTCTGTATAAATTAAAAAATTGATTTCCCATTCAGTACTGTATTTTTTCATTCAGTTACCCTTTCACCGTTACATGGAAAGGGTCTTCAAGTTTTAGTTGTGCTTTGTTTTAAGGTTTGAAATTTTTTTATAGTACCTTTAGATTTTTATTGGTAATTTTTATGTTAGTATCTTGCACTAGGACGGTCAAGCGGAGGTCTTGACCGAAATATTTGCATTTTAGTCCATATTTTTCACTGGCTGGTATAATCTTCGTTTTTCTCTTTTTTACTATTTTTTCGTTTTATCATGATTAGCCAGTGTGGTCTCCGAAATTATCTATAACTTAAAACCCCTGCCCCGAGGGTTGTGGGGGAGTGTCCTCCTCAAAAAAATATTTTTGATTTGGAAGTCAACTATGCTGGACAAAATGGCTATCTCAAAGTTTTGATTTGATGTGTTTGGGGGAATGATGGGGGTGGGGGCTAGTTGCCCTCCAATCACTTTCGACTATTAAAAACGGCACTAGCCACTCCAATTTCAAATCGAATGAGCCCTTTTCGAAGTTTCTACGACAACTCCTCCGATACGAAGTGCCCGGGTATGGAAAAAATAAATAAAAAATAAATAAATGATACATTGTGCCAACATCGTTCTTTACTTAGGCAGCGCTATTGCACTGCCTATGATTATGTTTTTCTCCCTTTTATAATTTCACTGTTTTAACTTTTATATAATTTCACTGTTTTTGTAAATGTGATGCACTCATTTTTAAAGCATTTCCCAGGAAGGTTTTTGGTCAAGCATTTTGATTCAAAAGGGAATATTGCAACGACATTCTGAGTAGATCTCTAAATCCATACCCCAAGGAATGGCGTAATTTTGGCCATATCCTGTGGAGGGGGGGGGGGTAAAAATTGGAGCCAATTTTCCCAACTCAATGAAAATGACAGAGAAAACTAAATAACTGGCCGTATAGTAACAAAAAAGGTAGAGATGTACTAAAGAAAACTGACCTGCTTCAGTTGATGCTTGAATTATGCAGGCTTATCTTAGTTTTGACAACATTTTGGATAAACTAAATTTCAGCTGGGAGGCGGGGGGACAAACTGGGTCTGGGAGGGGAAGTTGCCCTCTCTGCCTCATAGCAAATTACGCCCCTGACCCCAACCCCTTGCCACTAAGTGGTTCGAGAAGTGTAGGCATGTGGTTCTGGAACCACTTACAGTTGTATATTAAAAGAAGGATTATTTATTGTTATACTTACTTATTCAAATTATTTACTTGACAATTCCACTGTAATGTTCTCTTCATAAGTAAGATTGTGCATCCAAAGAGGAAGAAAGACAAATGAAAACAGTTCTTAGGAGAATTCTGGCTATTCTTCCCAAAATGTTTGAAATGAAAACAAACTTGTTTGTAATACCATTTATCGTACCTACACAACAAATAATCTTTTTTTTTGAAATTTCCATTCATTTCTGAGTAATGAATTGCTTTTTATTTAGGGACAGGTAAAATAAATCCCTAAGTCTACAGGCTCATTTCTGTTGAGCTAGCAAAATTTTCCGCAAGTATGTCAATATACAAACCTGTCCGCTCAGATAACCTTAACTGTGACTAAATTAATTTTTTTTAAACATAGAATTAAAGATCTATTTCTTTTATATATATATATATTTTTTTTTTACAAAAAGAAACGACACTATGTTTTCATTTTTTTTTCTCTAAACTTTTTTTTATTCAATTCTGGTACGGCTTCTTAATTAAGCTTCTTAATAAGGGTCGAGGTTTCTTATCTCCCCTAGATTGGAGATGATTAGAAACTATAAAAAAAAGCTTTAAACTGAAACTAACATTAAAACTTAATTATTCCGTATAAATAAAAAAGATCATAGCACTGTTGTTTCTAAAATCAAAACGAGCATAGATTAATTAAAAAAAAGTTTTTCCGAGGGAAGCAAATAGCAAAGTTGAAACTTGAAACAAACAAAAATTATTACTTCACAGCCTATCTAACATATGTCAATAAGACTAATGCAAATAAATCAACTGATGGTATTTCCCTATGTTTGTAGGATTACCAAAAACTAGCGCTGTACTGAAAACACAAAAGTCAAGTATAAAACAAGAATATTGATTTAGGAGTCAAAGTAAATACATAGCCTCACAACAAGAAACTAATTTATAACGCTTTTCACAGTCCTACAGGAGCTGTGATATCAGTAACTTTCAGTATACAATTAAAATTGTCAATCATTGAACTGAACTCATTGTGCAGAAGTGATGCCTAATTATGCGAAAAAAAATATATAAAACAACAATCAAAAATGCTTTACTTTTATACTGTTGAAAGTGTCCTTAAAAGGTTTACTTTTACCGCACCAGAACTCCTATATTGTTTTGTTTTCAATAAAGCGCGTTTTCTGTAATCCTACAAACAAAGGGAAATATCATCAGTTGAATTTGCAATGGTTTTATTGATGTATGTTAGATAGGCCGTGAAGTAATAATTTTTGTTCGTTTTAAGTTTCAACTTCGCTCTTTACTTCCCTCGGAAAAACTTTGTTTTTTTAAATTAATTTAATTCTAGAAGCATAGTGATGAAACAAAATTCTCTTAATATTACATTGCTCTTTGCGTCAGAACAACCCTCCTTCAAGTACCGAGATGAAAAAGTCAAAAGTTTAATTACCAAGGACATCATCTTAGGTCTATCCCTACCAGAAAAACCTAATTTTCAGTAATTTTTTTTTTCGGTTGTTATAAAATATTAAAAGTCCGTTTTCTTCCGGAAAAATTTTACCAGTGTTTCCAAAGCGAACAGTGAAAACAATATGCGGAAACTAATTCACTAAATTCATTCGATAATGCTTTTCGCACTTAAAATTCAAAGATGTTGCAAAAACCTGCAAAAAAGTTACTTAAAAAAATGTCTCGAGTTTTTCATTACGCAATATTTCACACTTATCCTCTCTTCAGTAGTCTAATTGTTTATCTTGTATCTGCCGCTAGTCAAATTGGCAAAGAGAGAAACAAGAGTAGTTTCGATATGTCTTGGTTACATTTGAATGATTAATATCTTCATTTTTTTATTCGTTTCTCAAGTCAAACAATAAATCTAATATTTTTACTTTATATGATACAAGACAAGCAATAAAAGTCAAATTCTTGAATAAATATTTGGGAAGGATAAATATGGCAAAATAGGATAATTGCTCTTTCAAAAAAGATGCTCTTATAGGTAGGTTAACAACTAATAAATTGAGGGTTGAATAATCTTAATAGTAAAAACAGATGCTTAGCTTAAGATTTTAGCTATTCAATGATACACAAATTTCCTTTGAATTCCTGTTTGGTAACAAGATGTAAGGGTTAGCCTATATTTATTCATCCAATCAGTGGGTTTTTAACCAGTTTACCATTGATGGTGGCACACTTTCTAGAGCTCCTTGGTGGTATTTTTTTCGCTCATTTTCTGCTGATTTTGGACACACTTTTTTATTTTTTTAAATTGGCAGGCGCTTGTAAAAAAAAAAAAAAAAAAAAAAAAAAAAAAAAAAAAAAAAAAAAAAAAAAAAAAAAAAAAAAAAAAAAAAAAAAAAAAAAAAAAAAAAAAAAAAAAAAAAAAAAATGAAAATGGACGATCTGCTTTTTAAAAATTGAACTCACAGTTCTTACAAATTTTTTAAAACGTAGGCCTATATGGTTGTGTAAGCTTCCACTTAACCAATTTAAAGAATTAGTTTTCATTTTGTGTGTTTGTTGGTACTCTAAATGCAAAGGTGGCCCACAAATATATAAGATTCATTTAAGTTAATTTTAAAAATAGTTTTTTTCTTTTAGTTCCCACATTTTAAACATATTGCATTCAGCTCTATACTAAATGAGTGGTGCTGTTGTCCACATCAACACTGCGGTGCTTATGATGAAGTTAAGCAAATATATAACTATACTTTGACAATGAAGGGTTCATTTAGATGCACTTTCTTTACATAAAAGAATAGAATTATATGAGTCACTCCTTCCTCCTCATAATATAACTAAAGTAAGGCAATTGAACTGAAAACCTTGTCATTAGCCAGGCCTGGGTGTGCCATACAAAGTTTTCTTTTAAAGGACTTCAGCAACATAAAGCAAACCTATGTTTCTTTCATGTGCCCCCGTAAATACAAAACAGAAATACTTTTGAACATAGACCAATTTTAATCATAGTTGTACAAAGGTTCAACGCTTTGGAGGGGAGGGGGAGGTGGAAACACAAAAAAACATTTTTAACTACCTACCATGTTTTTTGAACAGTAGGCAGTTCCCTACCCATCACCATATACAGGTATGACTCTAGTGATGTATATGGTACGTATAAATTCGATACCAAATGAGAATGCTTTTTTCGAAGACACTAAAAAAATCCCACCAAAGTTGAAAACAGACATAAAATATTTGGGTAAGCTGCTTTTGCATCAAACAGACACTTTTCAGAAGAAAAATTTGCCACCAAAGTTGAAAATGTAAAAATATTTTTGTAAATTAATGTTGCATCAAACAAAATTTTTTCAGAAGAACTCCTTGAATTCCTTTTGGTCAATTAAATTCAATTGTCAAAATTCAACAAAAGCTCACTTTGGGCATTTATGTTTCATAGCCCTAATGATGCTACTATCATTCTTTCTTTGACTTTACCTGCCTCCCCCCTCCAGCCACTTAGAGAATTTTATGTCCAATCTTAATCATTTTAAAACTTTTTATTGCCCCATAAGCTTCTACTTCACTTCTGAAAGTCGTAGTACACTGTGCATTCCACGCCTCCAGTCTATTTCATTAAAAGTGTTCTAATAATCAATTTTACCTATTTGCCTTTCAATATAGGCTGCTTCATCACCAATAGCTCTTGGGATTATCCCAGGATCCATACAACTTGTCCGAAACAAAGAAGATAAGACGAATATAAACATTACTCCAGCGATAACTGGGATTACAGGAGAAATATGAATTGTGAGGTAAGGGCAGCTGAAATAAAGAAAACGAATTAACGGGTTGACGCATGAGACATATCAAAAATTGAGGGCATACCTGGAATACACTACTATTTTACTTGTACAATTTACATTGTCTGTCACGTTATAAATTATTTTACAATGTCAAATAAAGTAAAAAAAAAAAAAACTGTACGTGATTAGTTATAATGTCTAAAGTTACAAAGGGTTTCTTTCTTTCTGCGAAAAACAATGTGATGAAAGCGTTATTCCATCTGCACTGGATAAAATAGGGAGTTTCTATAAATAATTGAAGCCACTTTTAACGGGTATGCTAAACATAAGAAATTTCGGACAGTTGGTCGGGAGATCACAATAAATTCACAACTTTGAAGATAGCACGGGTAAAATATCAATCACAACAGTGATGAATGTATAGGTTTGAGCTTCATAGACGTTTCTCATGGTGACACTTCAGTAGCAGTTAACAACTCTATCCAAGATCAACTCACTACTACAAATTACGAATCGAACACTCCCTTCGAACAAAGGCAATTTGTTTTAAAAAACTATTCATTTTCTGTAAAGGTTATTTCTGAAGTAGAGCACGTTGAATTTAATGATGGGAAAGAACTCAGAATAGGGAATCTGACAAGGATGTGATTTGTCAAGAATCAGAAACAACATTGATAGTTTCCCTGATTCTTAGAACTATATAACTATCAGATTTTACAGTTCCAGGAAATATAATTAATTGAAGTTTCCATATATTATTCAAACACACTCGTAAATGGGAGGACTTCTATTGAACATGACCGAATTTTCTTGCAATATTACTCACTAATTGTGGCTTTGTCATAAAACATCTGAATACCGTCAAAATCTTTGTAATTTTATGCCTTTCCGGAAGAATTAATGTTTTTCCGTGTAAAAAGAAAACAAATCTTTACTCAGTCCTGTCGAGTGAAATTCAACATTAATAATTTCTACTTGAACATAAACTGATCAATGTTTTCATGCAATAATCATTCCTGATCGGATAATTTTTACTACCTGGTTAAAAAAATAATCATGTTTTAAATGTTTAATACATTCCAAATTTTAATGTGTCCAAAATTTGGTGTTTCTCCAAATTTTACGAAGAATGCTTGAGTTGTTTCGCTTTTTAAGGGCGGAGATAAAAATTCGCCTATTTCATTGCTGGCAGTTTTGTCTAGAGTTTAAAAAATTGACGATAGAATGGTTGATTTACTTGAAAAGAAGTTATTTTAGTAAAAATCATTTTGGATTCTGAAAAGCAATGTCAACAGATCAAGCTGTTTTTTTTCTGACGATTTTTGTAAATGATACACAGGAACAAGTGTGGAAAGTTGCATCTGTTTTTTTTTTTTTTTTTTTTTTTTTTTTTTTTTTTTTTTTTTTTTTTTTTTTGACATTTTGAAAGCTTTGATACAGTGGACCAGGGAATACTCTTGGGGAAGCTGAGGAATTATGGTTTTCTTGGCTCTTTTTTCCTTCCGTTGGAATCTTTTCTTCAAGATCGAAAACAGTTTGTCAGTACCGGAGAAATTAAAACGCAAGTTAAACTTGTCGAATTCGGTGTTCCTCAAGGGTCAGTTTTGGGGCCCCTACTGTTTCTTATAAACACTGATTACCTGCGAAAGGCTATCAAAGGATTGTATTTTGATTTAAAACGCAGTGAAATAGGATGATCGAAAGCTATTTGACCTTATTTTACTGAGAACACGCATCTTACTGTTGCAGCAAAAACGAGGAATTGCTTATACAGAATCTTCTGACTGGCATGTTAAACATTGAAGAGTATATGTGGATTAACAGGTTTGTTCATCCACACAAAACCATATCAGCTAAGCCACACCAAAGCTCATTTTGTAATTTGCAGGAGAAGTAGCAATTACTACTCTTGGATTGATAAAATAGAGTCCCGTGAAGATATTTTGCCTCTAGAAATTTCGACTAAGTATCTAGGGTTGATTGTGAACAAGTGCCTTAGCTTTAAGGAACACATTTCAGGTGTTAGTAGCAAGGTTGTGAGAAATACTGGTAGTATGAGAAAGCTGAAGCATTTTTTCCCAAAAGATAATATGAGATTGATTTACTTTTCTTTTGTTCATCCATATCTTCTATGTAGTTGTCTTGCGCAGTCAAGTACATTTTTAAGTCACCTTCGTCAGCTTGGAAGTCTACAAAATAATTCTCTACGTGTTCTTACTGGAGATAACCATGATATGTATATTCGATATAGATATGACGAGGCGAATATATTGCTGATTGCTGGTCTATTCCGTTTTTATAATGCTTTTTTCCAGAATAAATATACATGCGCGTTATTATCTGAGTGTTTTAGTGAAATGTTTACATGTGACGTTATTTTCAATCATTACTTGACTAGAGCAAGGTTGCTAGTTCGGCAACCTCAGGTTAGTACAAAAGCAATCCCTTTTTTCCTCGGGTGTGGGGACCTTTACCTCAGACTGTTTCTACAGTTGATGAATTATATAAATTCTGCAGTGAACTGAAAGGGCGTTGTTTCTCTACATATGCATTTTAATCCCTGCTGGGCGAATTCTCTCTCGAGTCACTATGATATATAATTTGCGGTTTGTCTTTGGAGGGGGAAGAGGATGTAGAGTAGATGAATGAGTTTCTACTTTGTGTTTTCAATATCCAGCTAGGTCATGAATATCTATTATATATCTGGATATTTTGTTTATTTCATTATTTTTTCGGGGGGGGGGGGGGGGGTAAGCATGGCTGGTAGTGATTGTGTATGTAGGGTTTGATAAAGGGGTGATGATTACCCATACAAGTTTATAAACTTCGGGTTTGGTGCTAATGTGTTTATCTCTTTAATAAAACCCTCTTCTTCTCTTCTCTTAAATATACTGACAAAACTATGACATTGCTTTACCTAAGCTGCAATTTTAGTTTTCATACTTGCTTAGAAAAGAGACGAATTTCATATTTATGACTAATATTGATACATGTTTCACAGAGCTAATTTCGTTAAAAAAGCATGAAGTGAACTTGGCTATACCACAATATGATAATATAGCCATGCCTTCATTCAAGCTTTTTCAGGCGAAGATATCGGTGCTTTTTACTTTTCTGGTAGCTTTAGTCTCTACTGACACTTTTCAAACCCAAATCAGGCACATATGTAGCAGCTCTGTTTTCAGGAAATGTCAAATCTGGGAAAGGAAAAGCTGTTTCACTCGGCCAACTTTGCCTGAGAGAGAGCCATAATGAAGGCTTGGCATAAGGGACAGAGAACACCTTTTAACCAACTTCAACACAATTTACTATTTCAAGGAAAAGTAGTTTGAGTATGTTAGTTGGTAATCTTCTGTTGGAAGATTTAGAACTTAATGCGAATGGTAATAGAATATAGAGAGAGGAATCACTTGAACTTGAAATTTTAATGCTATCTCTCTTTTCAAACTTTAAACAGTTGTTTGACCATTCTACATCAACAAATGGGTAAACCATCATGAGTAATGTCTCAATTGGAATAAAGACCACGTTGAAAAACATTTTAAGATTAAAAACTCAAATATATCTTTAATATAAGGCATATAGAATTTCTAAAAGCCGGCAGCTGATAACTTATTTGTGGTAATTGGTGTTCGCAGCAAATTTGTCTTTCTTAATTATTATAATTTACTTTCATTTAATATTTTATTAATTAATTCACAGCATCTTGGTATGTTAAAATTATAATTTCTTTTGTGTGTTAATTTCTGTTCGTTTAAAGTTGTCATATTCCTCTTTGGTTTTAATTGAAAAAAAGTCTACATTTAACCTCTGATTGTTTTTAATTAACGTTAGTTTTATTATGTGCTAAATGAAGCAACATATCAAGTGAGGAAGATTTCCCAAAAGAGTTTTTGCCCTCAAGAATACAGGTTCAAATATATGTCTCTTATATTTTCTATCCTCAGCAGAGCCAAAAATAAAAAATAGTAGTATTTTCAGCAATCATTAGGATTGAAAAACATAAGCATTATTGATATTTAAGAAGTTCGGCTTAAATATTTTCGTTAATGTACAAGATATTGTAATTTTGGCTGATAATACTTTTGTGTAGATTTTGGCTTTAGTACCCCCCAAAAAACGAGATGTGTGTTCAGTTTGATACTTCTGTTCTTCTTATTTGCTCCTTTTGTATTATACCCTTTTCAAACCACCTAACTTTTTAAACCTAGCTTTCTAACGACTTAGCTTTCTAGCTTTTTAAAAAGTAATTTTTTTTTGCAGGATTCTTGTTTTGATTTTGTATGGTCAAAAATCGAAAAAATAAGCAAGTGAGAACAACCAAAGCTATAAAGAAGCAAAAAAGATAAACAAATAAAATCAAAGCGTAAACACGCTCTTACAAAAGTCGGCAGCAGTGTCTCTTTTTTATTATAACTGGATCATGCCCATGTCTTTCCTCAGATGTTACCCCAATGCTTACAAAGGTAAAAAAAAACAAAAAAAACTGCACCTCAATAGTAGGGTGTGTTTAAGGATATCCAGTGGTGAAAAAGCAGTTGAATTTACTTTATTTGCTTTGCTTTACTTTAGTTTAACGCTATTTACATGCACATCAACATCCAGAGGAGCATCCAGAGTGGCATAATAATATATTCATCATGACTAGTAGAAACTATAGTTATCTACTTTGCTGATTTGATAGCATTGGAGTTACTAATCTCTGTTGTAACAAATTCACAAGTTAAGAACAAGGACGAACTTGCTTAAAATAATTTAATTTGGGAAACAAGCTTCGACTGCATTTACTTTGGTCTGGCTGAGATCTGAACAAGACAGATAGATAAAAACCGTAGGCTGTTTTGCCAAAATTTAATTATTAGTATAATTGTCTTTTAAAAAATATATATAAAGACTTGTCTACGATTTCTGTCTGTAATAAAAATGTATATGTCTTGTAAGCCTTTGCTCGAAAATCTCGTATTAGGTAGCCGAGACCCCAGCATAATGGCAAATAACTGTCCTTATAAATGTTATATACATAATTCAATGCTTTTAGTTTAAAGAAAGTCAACATTAATTCACTAATTTAATAAAAGTTTCATTAGATTTAAAATATTTATGGTGTTATGCATAGTAGGCCAGATGCATTTATGGTTTTAGTACTTTAAGGTAACACTGGGATGGATTTGGCAATCTCAACAAAATTTTGTTGTAACTGATTTTGTACTCTTAAGGTGTAGACGTTGAGTATGTTTTACTGTACTGTTTAGTAATTTGTAGCTAATTGTATTTTTCGGGCTTTCAATTAATATTTGGAAACATTTTGAGATCCTTACATCATGAGGAGCCACAAGACCCCAGGCAACCCAAACTTTACCAGATCTAAAATTCTAGTACCTGGCCTATTCCACCCAATTTTTTTCCACGTCGCGACAGTTTTAGTCGTTGAAAAAGGGGTCTATTCCAAGAAATCATTAAGCAATGGGTTTTAACCATTAGCCAAGCAACTTGAGGCCCCCTCCTCTCCTCCAACATTTTAATGTACATTGAAAACGGCACTGCACCCAGAATTTAGATTTTGAAAAGCGACTTTGAAAAAAGTATTTTTAGACATTTTTTAACCGTCACTTAACATAAAATTAAGCTATCACTGACTAAAAAGAAAAAACGAACGCTTTCATTCTAAAAAGCACAAGTTCTTTGAAGTATAAGCCCAGGTTAGCTGAAGCGATTGGGTTTGCTGTCAAAGCAGACAGATCTGGGCAAGTAATTTAACAACCAGTCTTTCCCTGGCAGAACTGCTTGTTTCATCTGCGTGTCTCATTTAGCCTTGTGGTTTGCCGAAGGATCTATTTTAAACGTCACTGATTTATATTTTTTTACATATTCATCTCATTCTTTTCTACAATTGAAAAAGGGTGACTCAGAGGAGTAGCTCTGAAAGTTGGTTATTACATGTTTCATTATTTGTTTTGATTTTTGTTTCAATTTCTATAGACTAGCCTAATAAAAAGTGCGGCCACTTTTGTACGCTGATGCATAGTTTCGTTTGTGGTTCATTTTCCGGTTTCTCAATCACTCCACGACTGTCATATTTTTCTAAGATGTGGCAATAAACAATGGCTGTTATGAATAATTATTACATGTGAGGTCCATTCGTTTCTTTTTCTTTTTTGTAGTGTTCATGTATTTTTCCCATGTTTTATGTTAATTTCTAGTTCCGTTGAATTGTTTACACTATTTTTTCCCTTTTCCCATGCTGATAAATCCTTGTGGATGTTAAGGTTGATTCGTCAAAGTCAACCTCAACAATGCTTATAGCAGGTAAGAGTAAGCATGGTATGCAAAGGGATATTCTGATAAATGTCAGGTTCAGAATGGTATGAAAGAAATACTCTTTTGATTTTGTTCCTTTCTAAATTAATCAGATTTAAACGACACACTTGAAACCATTATGCTATTGATATTTGGCTATCAAGTTTAATCTTTCTTTTTTTTTGTCTTTTTTTACTCTTTTATGCATACTAGATACATTTTTTGTTTTACAGAATAATAAGATATATAATCCAAGTACTTACTCAAAAGCAAAAAATAATCCACTAGTAAATACAATGAGAAGAACAGTAATGTAAAAAACTCCTGTTTGTTTTGCTGTCACAAGTCTTCCATTGCAATAAAATTTATTTTTACCTGGGAATTTTTCCCATTTTCTATGTTTCTTTGCCATCGAAGATGCAGAGAAGATTAGGACTAGAAAAAAAGAACAAAAAAGATTAGACTTTAGATGAGACTGTAAAGTTGAACAAGCCTCAGTATCTAACAATATTAAAACTTATACAAATCAGGGTAAACAAAAAATGAAAAAAAAAAAAATCCAAATCAAAGAAACAGTACGGACATTTTTAATTAAGGCAAAAATAGTTTTTTTCCAATACAAAACTACCAAGTAATAATTTATATATCTTCACAGAGCATGGGGGGCGGTCTCATCTGCTATTGCTCCAAAATATGTCCATGTATTCCAGGAAATACAAAATACCTCCCTACAAGACTTTGTCTCAGGAAGTAATTAGGTCAAAAGAAACTTAACACATGTACAAATGTTTGTTCTCTGATTTGTTTCAACCTTTCAAGGCAGGAAACCAACTGTCCCGGCCAAAGGAGGATTTGGAATAGATTCAGTCAACCCAGACTAAACAGATTTATCCAACTTGAAATATTTTCAATCAACCTAGACCAAAGAAGTCATATGAAATAGTTTTGGTCAATGATGAAACCCACCAAGAGCTTCCCAACCCAGACAAACAGATTTTCCAAGAAAAATAAAATTAGGGGCGATAAATCCCGACCCAGATATATAGGCAAAAGGTTCTTCGTCATTATCGCCTATTCATCATCAAACGGGTTGCACTTATTAATCGTTAACACATCAGTACCTTCTTCTTCATAAGGTAGGAGGTTCACAAACATCAAGATCAGGTTCTTTCACCTCTTTTTGATCTGGCTCCAGCACCGTTTATTGATTGTGAGTTAATACACTAAGCAATTTTGAATAAGAACTTGAAGTTAAATAAGGAAAACAAGTATATTAGTCCCTTCTTTGCCATCTCAATTGATACTTCAGAAATAATTTTTTGCATCATATGGAGCAGGGCAAGAATTCAGTATGGCATTGAACAAATCAGGGATTTTTGGCTAGGAGCAAAGGATTTGAAGGCAATAGTCTTCTCATGCCAGGGCTTGCAATCAAAAAGACATGCTGAATTTATAAGCTGAAAGGCAAGTACAACACAAGGGAGGATGGTGCATCTTCTAATTAAATGCGCCACTATAAGTAAAAGGGACCATAATTTCGATCTGAAACACCTATCAGTTTGATTTCTTTAGAAGAGAGGAGATGAAATTTGTTGGTTATGCCTTCTTTGTATTCTTTAACTAATCATATACCAAGTATAAAGGTTCATAGAATTTCTTGTAGTTAACGAGATGTCCCCGGCAGCATATGTCTTCTGTTGATTATGTTTAATGCTATTATACTACTACTACTACTAACAACTCACTGTAGCACAAAGCTTCTTGAGGCAAACACAGCTCCGCACGCTCTTCCTCCATCCCCAATCTTTTCAAAGCCTCCCTCTTCACACCCTCCCAGGAAGTTACCCTTTCTCTTAAATCTTCACTTATGATACTTTCCCACCCCCCTTGGGGACGATCCGCTTTTTGGTTGGTTCTAGATGGTTGACCAACAAAGACAATTATTTGCAATATGTCATCCTTCATACGCAGAACATGTCCTAGCCATCTCATTTCTTTCTCTCTTTATACCCTTAGAAAGCTGAATTGAACCATATTTTCGTAGAGTTTACTATTTGAAATACAGTCAGTCAGTCAGGTACCCAAAACAATCCATAGGCAATCTCTCTTGAAAACATATAGCAAATCCTCTTCCGTCTTTTGGAGCGTTCACGCTCCAGAACTACACTTGACCAGTGCCATAATTGTAGCTTCCAATATTCTAATCTTGGTTTGCACACTCATCTTCCTATTCTTTCAAACTTTTTTCAACTGTGAAAAAAAATCAACATTCTGGGCATTGGCTATCCTACTTTTAACATCTTCACTGCACCCATCGTCTTTATTAACAATTTAATAAAAGAAAATCCGAAAAAGAAGTTTTTCACAGAAAAGTAAAGGCCATATTAAACTTAAGATCAGCAGAAATAAAAAGACTATAATAATTGAAACTCTAAACAAACAGAAATTACTATTAAAGAATAATTGAAACCCAAAAGGAACGAAAATTAAATAAAGGATCATAGCAATCAAACATACAACAGGTACTATGGAACATTCAGTTTCAGCCATACTGCAGAGAGTATGACAAGGTACCATACTCTCTGCTCCTTACAAAGCTAGTTTTGAAACCCCTGAGCACAGGAGTTTCGTTGTGCCCCCGTTTTGCAAAAAAATACAATAACAAACCCTAGGACGGCAAGTATTTTCCTCAAACGTCACTACCCATCCAGATTACGGCCACCTCGAGCTGTTTCTCAGCCCATTCCTATTTTGTCCCCCATTCGCTGTGTTACTTACAGATATGAAAAACTTTTGTCCCCTTCGTCACAGAAAAAAACAATAAAATATTCCACTAGTTTTTCCCTTTCTTTTTTAATGGCAGATGGTGCTGCCTAGGTTCTTGCACTTATTTGCTTATTCCCCCCCCACTCTATTTTTAGGTTCCCTTTTAATTTATATACATATTTATATTTTATTCTCTTTTTTGTATTTATTCACTTATTTTTGTCCCATTCCACCTTTTTTCACCACTTATTATCTTCTTAACTTTTTATTGACTTTATGCAGTTAAATTATTGACCCTTTTATTTTTTTCCATATATTTATATTTCGTTCTTTTTCTGTGTTTATTCGCTTATTTTGCCCCCCCCCCTTTTAAATGTCCCTTTTATTTTTATTTTTCTGACTTGTATTTGGTTAAGTTCAGTTTGACCAGTTTTTATCTTTTTAACTTTTTAATTGGCTTTTTACAGTTAAATTATTGACTCACAAATGATTATTCATTAAAATTTTTCTTTTTCGTTGTTGTTTTTGCATTTTTGCCAGTTTCGTGTAATCGTATGATTTATCGACTCCGAAGTCCAAATTCGGACCTTTGTGGGCTTGTGATAGTGATTTTTTTTTAAAAATAAATATCTTATCTAAATGAATAAATAAATCTTAAAACGAACAAAAATCTTTTACTATTAAAGAATAAACAAAATCCAACATGAACAGAAATTAAATAAACAATCATAGCAAACAAACCTACAACAGGTAGTAATATAAATGAATAAATAAACCTTATTCCGAGTAAAAGCTGAATGAATATGAGAATCAACTTAAAACAAACATAAATCACTAGAATCAAGAGTATGGCAAACTGCCCCTTCCCTAACTATAAAAGTATAGAGCCTACTGCATAACTGGCACTTTACTGAGAACGAATTGCATTACAAATATTTCCTTTTGTTCTTGTTACAGCATTGAAAATAACATGACAATTATAGTGAAATAAAGTCTTGAACCGGTGACTTTTCAGCAATTACTATCATTATATATTAAATAGTCAGTTTAATTTTATTAGTTCTTTCAAAGACTGTTAAAGACACATATAGTTTTCAGTAAAGCGCCACTGACGCAGTAGGCTTTATACTTCTACAGTTAGGGAAGGGGGCAGTAGCCAAACTCTTGTTTGTAGTGATTTTTGATCGTTTTAAGCTTGATTGCATATTCAAATTAAGTTTTACTCGTTTTAAAAATTTTTCATTCATTTAAATTAGTACCTGTTGTATGTTTGTTTAGTTAATTTTTGTTCATTTTGGGTTTTATTTATTCTTTAATAGTAAAAGATTTTTGTCCATTTGAAGCAGAATTTGATTTTCGATTTAAGTTTTACTCGTTCTAAGGTTTATTTATTCGTTCATATTAGTACCTGTTGTATGTTTTGTTTGCTATGATGGTTTATTTAATTTCTGTTCATTTTGGGTTTTATTTATTCTTTAATAGCAGAAGATTTTTGTTCATTTGAACCTTGATTTACATCTTCGACTTAAGTTTTACTCGTTTTTAGATTTATTTATTTGTTCATATTAGCACCTGTTGTATGTTTGCTTACTATGATTACTATGATTACTTTCTGTTCTTTTTGGGTTTCATTTATTCTTTAATAGTAGTTTCTGGTCGTTTCGAGTTTGAATTATTATAGGTTTTATTTCTACTGACCTTAAGTTTAATATGGCCTTTACTTTTCTTTGAATACATTCTTTTTCGGAACTTTAAAAAAAAAATTAATTTCTGTTCGTTTTTGATAGCCAAAGTTTCAAGCTTTTCAGAATTCCCTATTTCAAAACCAAATTTTGTTTTCAAAATCAAAGTTTCATCAAAGTATTAAAACTAGTATTAAAGTAAAAAAAGTATCAAAGTAAAAAAAAGTATGAAGTAACAACAAGAAACTAGCATAGCTTACAGCCCTTGCCCCGTAAATTACTAAATCCAAGTATCAAGTAAACGAAGCATCGAAGTAACAATAAGCAACTTGCATAATTCACAGCCCTTTCCCAGGAGACTGGGGGGGGGTTCAACCCCTGTAGCAAAGTTATTTGGCCTTTGGATTATTTTTAACAAAATGGCTATCTCGAAATTTTGACCAGATGCCTTTGGGAAAAGGGGGTTGGTGGTTGCCCTTTGATCACTTTGACTAAAAAAAAAAAAAAAAAAAAAAAAAGTTTCACCTTCCAATCAAATGAACCCCTTCCAAATTTAACACGACCATCCCTTTCACAAACATCTTATATGTTAACAATGGGTAACTTGTATTAGTTGTAACCATTGCCCTGGGGGCTATGGAGGGTCTTTTTTTAACACCCTAATTTACAGTTATTTGAATTTTGGACTATTTTTGAACCAAATGGAAATTTTAAAATTTTGATTCGATGCGTCTGGAGGAAAAAGGCGCGACGGGGGGGGGGGGGGGGGGGCTGGTTACCTTTTGGCAACTTTTGACTCTTAAAAAGAGTAAAAGAAATTTCGATGTCCAATCGTATGAACTTCCTCCAAAGCTTATACAATCACGTCTTCCATAAAAGCTCTATATGTTAAAAATGGGCAACTAGTATAACTTGTAGTCCTTCGTAGCCCTTTACCCAAGGGCTGGGGGGGGGGGGTCAAAACCATAGTCATTTGACATTCAGACGATTTTGAACAAAATGTCTAACTCAAATTTTGATCAGAAGCACTTAGGAAATTTTGGCAAGGGGGGGGAGGGGGGCTGGTTGCCGTTTGATTACTTTTGACTTTTAAAAATGGAGCTATAACTTTCGATTTTAAATCAAATGAACCTTTTCCGAAATCTATACGATCACCCCTTAGATAAAAACCTTATATCCTAACAATGGAAAGCTTGTATAAGTTATCCAGCCCTTACCCTGGGGGCTGTGGTCCACACCAAAGGCATAACAATTTGACCGTTGAACTATTTTGAACATAATAGCTATCTCAAAATTTTGATTAGAAGCATTTGTGGAAGAGGGCGTGTGGAGGGGGGGGCCTTCTAGCCCTTTGATCAGTTTCGACTCTTAAAAATTTCCAATTCAATGAGGCCCCTTCGAAATTTATAAGACCACCCCTTCCATATGAAGTGCCTCTGGGAGAAAAACAAAATGTTGAAGCAATTGAAGATTTATTTATTCATTTATATTTGCACTTGTTATCTTTATATTTGCTATGTTCGTTAATTTTAATTTCTGTACGTGTTGGGTTTCATTTATTCTTTAATTATAATTTCTGGTCGTTTCTATTTTAACTATGCAAACTTTTTAAATAAATTTCTGTTCGTTTTTATCACCAAAGTCTTTGATTGGTTTATAAAACAAATATTTCTAAAGTTTCTCACGTCTTAGACTTAAGAATTAAAATACAAGATTATATTCTATTAGTTACCTATTGAATTACTGAATTGTATCATCATAGGAACTTATTTCTGCTGGTCTTAAGTTTAATATGGCTCTTAACTTTTTTTGAACAAACTTCTTTTTCAAAGTTTTTGTTTTTAATTAACTTCTGTCCGTTTTCGATGGTCAATATTTTTTTATTGGTTAATATAATGAATATTTATTTAGTTTTTCATATCTCTAGCGTATTAATGACACCCCTTCAACATTTTCCAACAGTTTTACTTTAATACCTTTAGCATATTTGGAGACTCAGAATCAAACATGCTCACTTTTCTCAATAACCAAACTTATATATAAACAATGGGCAACTTTATACAACACTTGAACCTGGTGCTGTGGGAGGTTTTATCATCCCTGAAGGCATAGTTATTTGACTTTTCGACTATTTTGCACAAGATTGTTATTCCAAAATTTTGGTAAATTTTGTTTCGCATCTTTATTTTTATTTTTCTGAAGTTGGTTTCCTTTTTTCTTTTTTGTTGTGCTCCACTATAATCTTTTTGTAGATGGTGGGTAATTAAATTATTATTAAATAAATGATCATCTGATAAATACGGTATTTAAAATGAATGAATCAACAGAGTATCTAGAACGTTGACTTACAATATTATCTTCAGAAAGCATTGAAAGAATAACCAATGAATAGAACCAAAGCCAGATAACAAGGATTATTTCTTTCTGGGAAATATTTATTGGGGAAAAAACTTCGTAAAAAGAAAATACTTTGTATTAAAAGGATTTAATTATATAGGCTACTGCAAAGGGTAGAGGTTCGACCAAGCACAACCTTGTTAAGCCCCCCCCCCCAAAAAAAACAGACATTTTATCGTTTTTCTTCTATTAATTACACTTTGTGAAAAATTCTGTGAAAGAAAAAAAAATATACATCTCCTGCGTCTGCACTAATAAACTATTAATAGCAATATGGAAAATATATTGCAATTATCCCAAATTTTTGATCAGATTCATTTGGGAGAAAAGGATGCAAGGGGGATGCTGTTTGCCCTCTGATCACCTGTGGCTTAAAACAGAGGTAAAACTTATAATTTGCAATGAAATGAGCGTCCTCCAAAGTTTATACAACCCCCCCCCCCCTCCATAAAAGCCCCCGTGTATAACTTACAACTCTTACCTCTGGGATCTGCATGTTGTGTCAACCCTGGAGGCATTGTTTCGAAACCTTTGAACTATTTTGAATAAAGAGCTATCTAAAAATTTTGATTGGATGCATTCAGGGAGAAGAGAGCATGGGGAATGGCTAGTTGCCCTCCGGTCACTTTTGACTCTTAAAAAGGACTAGAACTTTTATTTTCCAATAAGACAAGCCTCCTCCAAAGTTTATACGACAGCCCCTTCCATAAAAATCTCATATGCCCCAAGGCATAATTTACAACCCTTGCCCTGGGTTCTGGGAGTTGGTGCAACCCTAAGGGAATTGTTATATGATCTTTAGACTATTTTGAACAAGATGGCTATGTAAAAATTTTGATTAAATGCATTTGCAGAAAAGAGAGCATGGGATGGGGGGATAGCTGCCCTTGGATCACTTTTGACTCTTAAAAAGGAACTTGAATTTTCAATTTCTGCTCAAATAAGCCTCTTCCAAAATTTGATGCAACCACCCCTTTCATAGAAACCTGATATGTCTCTGTGGCATATCTTACAACCCTTGCCCACAGGCTCTGGGGATTGTGCCTACTGCGAAGACCTTGTTATGATATCTGGACTATTTTGAACAAAATGGCTATCACAAAAGTTCCATCAGAGGTTAGCACAAAAGTTCACTTACACATATGTCAGCCAACCTGACATATATTCGCCCGATATTAGAGTATGCGTGCCCTGTATGGGGTCCACAGGTTCAGAACACTGCCTATATGAGCGAAGGACTCGAATCAGTCCAGAAAAGAGCAGTGAAGGCCATACTGTCTGATCAGTACACCGATTACGAATCAGCACTGTCTCAACTAAATTTGCCGTCACTCCACGATCGCCGTTTTCAACTTATCTGTAAATTTGGCCAGTTTCTTCTGACAAGTGATAAACACAGAAATATATTACCCCCAATGCAGACAAAAAATGTAACTACAAGATCAAAAGCAACAAAACTAGCCCAGCCCAAGTGTCGCACTAATCACTTCAGCAATTCGTTTGTGCCTTTTTATGTTTCTGTCTACAATAAGTGACATGTGTATTAATTTTTTTGTGTCTTTGTTTACTTTGTAAATAATAGCGCGATTTAGTCGGGATTTAAACCCTGACTACGAAAGCTTTTATGTTAATAAATGATTCTGATGATGATTCTGTACAAAGCAACCCTTTTTTTCCTTGGGTGTGGGGACCTTTACCTCAGACTGTTTCTACAGTTGATGAGTTATATAAATTTTGCAGTGAACTGAAAGAGTGTTGTTTCTCTACATACGCATTTTAATCCCTGCTGGGCGAATTCTCTCTCGAATGACTATGATATATAATTTGCGGTTTGTCTTTGGAGGGGGACGAGGATGTAGAGTAGATGAATGAGTTTCTACATTGTGTTTTCAAAATCCAGCTAGGTCATGAATATCTATTATATATATGTAGATAGGCTATTTTATTTATTTCATCATTTTTTTTTTTTTGGGGGGGGGGGTAAGCATGGCTGGTAGTGATTGTGTATGTAGGGTTTGATAAAGGGGTGATGATTACGCATACATGTTTATAAACTTCGGGTTTGGTGCTAATGTGTTTATCTCTTTTAATAAAACCCTCTTCTTCTCTTCTCTTAAATATACTGACAAAATTTTGACATTGCTTTACCTAAGCTGCAAGTTTAGTTTTCATACTTGCTTAGAAAAGAGACGAATTTCATATTTATGACTAATATTGATACATGTTTCACAGAGCTAATTTCGTTAAAAAAGCATGAAGTGAACTTGGCTATACCACAATATGATAATATAGCCATGCCTTCATTCAAGCTTTTTCAGGCGAAGATATTGGTGCTTTTTACTTTTCTGGTAGCTCTAGTCTTTACTGACACTTTTCAAACCCAAATCAGGCACATATGTAGCAGTTGTGTTTTCAGGAAATGTCAAATCTGGGAAATGAAAAGCTGTTTCACTTGGCCAACTTTGCCTGAGAGAGCCATAATGAAGGCTTGGCATAAGGGACAGAGAACACCTTTTAACCAACTTCAACACAATTTACTATTTCAAGGAAAAGTCCCCCACAGGCTCTGGGGGATTGCACCTACTGCGAAGACCTTGTTATATGATATCTGGACTATTTTGAACAAAATGGCTATCACAAAAGTTCCATCAGAGGCATTTGGGGAAAAGAAGGTGTGGGGGACCTAGTTGCCCTCAGATCACTTTTGACTCTTCAAAAGAGAAATAGAACTTTTGATTTCCAACCAAATGTGCCTCCTCCAAAGTATATACAGCAACCCCTTCCATAAAAACCTTACATACTCCCAGGGCATAGCTTACAAACTTTGCCCCTTGTTAATCCTGGAGTGATTGTAACATGATCTTTGGACTATTTTGAATAAAATGGCTATATCCAAATTTCAATTGGATGCATTTGGGGAAAAGAGGGCTTGGGGGCCTGTTGCCCTCTGATCACTTTTGACTCTTAAAATGTGTAACAGGGGTAAAGGCACAGATGATTTGACAGTTTTTGTAAAAAAAAAGAAGAAAAAACACTTTTTTTTTTTTACTCCGGAAGGCTTAATTTTAAAACTTTTGGTTTGAAAAGGGCTTTCGTATGTAGGAAAAACTTCTAGGAATCTAACTGTTTGATTAGAAGTTTGAAGTCTCACCAGAAAAGGGTACAAAACTCCGATTTTCTGAAACTGGAGCGTTTTCATCTACAAATTCGACAGACCAAAAAACTTACCTGTTTTTGATATGTCGGAATCCAGTTCAACACAACCCAAAATACGTGGGAAATGCTTGTGGGCGGATTCTGGTGCATTCTACATGCCTGTTCTTTTTACTTTATTTCTTTGTTTCTCTTCAACTTTGTTTAATGTGTAAACATATAAAAGACTATTCAGAGAATGGAAGCAAAAAACTGAAAAAATTGTCTCGAGTATAGGAATAAATTTGGATAATCATATGAAGTGTAATCATGTGACCTAAGTCATATGACTCTTTTCCTTTTTCACAGTGTTGCATATATGCCACAAGAATAGTATCTCCAAACACTATCTGGAATGGCCCACTTCATCTCAGCTTTAATGGTCCAGCAAAGATTTCTTTGTTGTTCACTATGAAAATGTTGTCAACATTTGGCCATTTCAAAGTTATGCTACTATTTTAGCCCACTTGAAAAAATTTAGCTTGACTATCCTTTGTCTGGAAAGTCCAGAATCCTTGAATTATGCATGTCTTACTTCAGATTATTAGAAATTTGTGACACCAAGGAGTTTAATATGTTTCATTAGTATTTTGGGCGGGATAGGGTCTTTGAAAACGGGAGTGGATGTCAAGAATTTTAAGAAGTTTATTGTCATTATAGTTGACTTAGTTGAATTTACTTTCATTTGTAAATTCTTAGCTTCACCCAAAACATGGGTAGGATTTTGATGGGGTCACTTTTGATATTTCTATGGCATACTTCAAGGATCAGCAGTTCATCTACATATTGAGACCTCTGAGGGAATTTCTTATCAATTTCATTAACCAATACTAGATATAAGAGTGGTCCTTACAAAATTCCTTGAGGAATTCCACGCCAAGTAGGGAGGGTTCAGAGAGAATATTTTTGTATTTTAGAACTTGGAATCTATTTGAAAGGAAACATGTACAACATTTACTAAGAGAGGGTTACATCAAAGTTATTCAGTGATAAATGAATTAGGATCTTGTGATCAACCAAGACAAATGCTTAGAAATATGAACATGGTATAAGGCTAAGCAGCAGTTCTTCAGATGTTGGAAAAATCTAGCATCTAGCATCAAACTAGTAAAACTATGATTTAAAAAAACCTTTTCTTTAATGTTTTTTTCATGTGAGACATTATTAGAAATAATAACCATCAAAATCTCACGTTGTTGAGAAAGGACCCGCAAATTCGGCAACTGTGTTTTCGTCAGAGGACCTTTGAGTTTCGATACCATTTGTTTCTCATCTGTTTTACATGTTCAGTGAAGTTTTGATAGAGTCACCTACATTTTGACAGGGCCTGTTGTTGTCTGTTGGAAATTTCAACAAGGTTACTACAAGATATTCTCAAAAGAAATGAATCTCATGATAGAAGCCAATATCTACATTTGAATTTGGATGAAGGAACATTTTTAGTTATCCTGGTATTTCACTACATCAGACAAGAATTTTTGAGACTTGGAAAATAGTTTTGTCAATATAATATTAGCTGTCATTTTAAATTCATTTTACTGAGAAAAAGCCAATGTCACTACATTTTAGAGAAGATCAGATATATCTTGTTGCATTAGTGCTGTTTCCAACTTTTTTTTTGTCAAAAAATTACCAAGTAATGACAGTTTGGACATTACATAGCTAAAAATTGTCTGGAGCTCATTTTTTGTTGACAACAGGAAACTGATTGAGTTGAATACTTTTCTTATCTGGGTGTATTGGATATAGCATCCACATTTCACATTGTCACAATATAACAACAGCTTCAAGATATGTTCCAATGCACAACTAAGCAGAATTATCCTATTTTGAAGGAAAATTTTGACAGTGGTTCCAAAATTGCACTGTTGAATCATTGGTGCCTTTACCCTATAGCTTTTAATATCCAATCAAACGAGCCCTCCAATGCTTATACAACCACCCCTTCCATAAAAACTTACATGCTCCCAGGTTATGAAATACAACTCATACCTCTGGGGTCTGTGGGGTTGTGCATTGCTATATGATCTTAGGACAATTTTTAACAAAATGCATTTGGAGAAGAGGGCATGAAGAGGGGAGGGCTAGCTGCCCTCCAGTCACTTTTGACTCTTAAAAAGAAACTAGATCTTTCAATTTCTAATCAGATGAGCGTCCTCCAAAATTTATACAAGAGCCCCTTTCATCAAAACCTTAGGCTATATGCCCCCACATGCATAACTTACAACCCTTGCCCTAGGTTCTAGGGGTTGTGCCACCCCTAAGTGTTACATGACCTTTAGACTATTCTGAACAAGATGGCTATGTCAAAATTTTGATTGAATACATTTGCAGAAGAGAGCGTGGAGGGGGGGGGGAGTCTACCTGCCCTCCGATCACTCTTGACTCTTTAAAAGGAACTAGAACTTTCAATTTATTATCAAATAAGCCTCATCCAAAATTTGATATGCCCACCCTTCCATAAAAACCTTATTTACTCCCAGGACATAACTTACACCCCTTGCCCCTGGGCTCTGGGGGGTTGTTTCAACCCTGGAGCGACTTTAATACAATCTTTTGACTATTTTGAATAAAAAGGCTATATCAAAATTTCAATTGGATGCATTTGGGAAATCTTTTGGGCCTCTTTTCCTTGACCACTTTTGATTTTTAATATGAGGAACAATAGGTTTCAACTTCCAATCAAATGAGCCTCCTCCAAGGTTTATACAACCACCTCTTCCAAAAAACTTTACAAGCTTCCAGGTTATAAAATACAGCCCATACCCCCCCCCCCGCTCTGCGGGGTTGTGCCAACCCTGGAGACATTGCTATATGATCTTTGTACAATTTTGAACAAAATGGCTATCTCAAAATTTCAATCAGATACAATTGGTGAAAGAAGGGCGTGGGGGGCCTAGTTGCCCTCCAGTCACTTTTGACTCTTAAAAAGGAACCAAGACTTTCAATTTCCTATCAAATAAGCCTTCTTCAAAGTTTATAAGGCTACCTACTACTACTACTATTACTACTAACAACTCACCACAGCACCAAGCCACCTGAGGCCAACACAGCTACACATGCTCCTCCTCCACCCCAATCTATTCAAAGCCTCCCTTTTTACACCCACCCACGAAGTTCCCATTTCCTTTAAATCTTTCTTTATGACGTCCTCCCACCCAAGACAGGGATGACCTGCTTTCCGTTTAGCCCTAGAGGGTTGGCTGAAAAGAACAATCTTTGGCAATCTGTCATCCTTCATCTGCACAACATGCCCTAGCCACCTCAACCTTTCTTTCATTATAGCCCTAGAGAGTGGCATTGAACCACGTTTTTTGTATAGCCTATTGTTTAAAATATGGTTAGTCAGCCAGGTACCCAGAACAATCCTTAAGCAATTTCTCTGGAAAACATCTAGCAAATCTTCATCCACTTTTTGGAGTGTCCATGCTTCAGAGCCATATTTGACCACTGTCATCACTGTAGCTTCTAATATTCTAATCTTGGTTTGCAGACTTATTTTCCTACTATTCTTCCAGACTTTTTTTTAACTGTGAAAAAACACTCTGAGCCTTGGCTATACTATATTTAACATCTAATTCACTGCTCCCACCATCTTTACTAATAATACTACCAGGGTAAGTGAAGCTGCCCACCTGATCAATCTTTTCATTACCCAATATCACCATTTCATCTTCACTTATTCCTAGCCTTAGTGACTTAGTCTTCCTAACATTAATTTTCAAACCAATTCTAGCACCCTGAACTCACAAAACCTCTAAAACTTCATTCAGTTTGCTCACACTTTCATCTAGGATGCTTAAATCATCAGCATAATCTCAGTCCAGGAGACTTTTTCCTCCCCATTTGATTTCGTGGTCTCCCATTGCCTTTCCTGTGCTCCTTAAAACAAAGTCCATCAAAATAATCCATTCAAAGGGGGATAGAACACAACCCTGTTTAACTCCTGATTCAATACAAAACCAGCTGCTAACCTCATTTCCTACCTTGCAATGATCCTGGATACCAGTGCAGGACAGGGATCACATTTCTTCTCAAGTCTACACTGAAGTGCTTAAGCCAGCTTAGAACCGGACAGCAAGAAGTCCCTGGGATCTCCATGAATGGAGGCTTTGTGCAATCCTGGGCCCATCTTGGTCAAAACATGGTTTTCAGCACTTGGTGATGCTCTTCTATCAACAAGAGTCAAAATCCTGCACAGACAATCTCAAGCCTATTACCTCCAGCTCATTATATATTCATGCCTACAAATATTATGCTACTACAGGGAGGCAGCCCATAATAGATAAATTAGCTAGGAAGATGTTTTTCAGCCCAAAGACGCCCATCAAAACAAACCAAGCCCAGAAGAATTGTCCATTAGTCAGAATGCTATGCTGTGTGAATGCTATGTCATTTACTAGGCTATAATTTCCTCAAGGGGCACCATTCCTCAAGGCCACCACTTCCATAAAAACCTGATATACCCCTGATGCATAACTTACAACCCTTGCCCCAAGGCTCAGGAGATTTTGTTCACTCTAAAGGCAATATTATATGATCTTAGGATTATTTTGGACAATATAGCTATATCAAAAGCTAGATTGGGTACACTTGGAGAAAAGAGGGCATGAGGAGCAAGCTGCACTCTGGTCATGTTTGACTCTTTAAAAAAAGGAAATAGAACTTTCAATTTCCAATCAAATGAGCCTCGTCCAAAGTTTATACAGCCACCTTTTCATAAAAACATTATAGCCCCCAGGACACAACTTACAACCCTTACCCTTGGGTCCACAGGGGTGGGGTGTCAACCCTAGAGGCATTGTTTTATAATATTTAGACTATTTTGAACTAAGTTGCTATTTCTGATTTTACATTGGATGCATTCGGGGCAAAAAGGGTGTGGGGGCTGGTTTTCTCTGATAACTTTTGACTCTTAAAATAGGGAACTAGAACTTTCAATTTCGAATTCAATGAGCCTCCTTCAAAGTTTATACAACCACCCCATCCATAAAACCTAATATGCCCCCAGGAAATAGCTTACAACCCTTTACCCTGGGACCTGGGGGGCTTATCAACCCAAAAGGCATTGTAATATGATACTTGGATCATTTTGAACAAAATGGCTACCTCAAAATTTGTTGGATTTATTTGCAGGAAAGGGAATGGAGGTGGAGGCTAGTTTCCCTCTTATCACTTTTGAGTGTAAAAATGTAGCTATAATTTTAAATTTTTAATCAAATTTGCCCCCTCCAAAAACTGTATGACCAGCCCTTCCATAAAAAACCTTATATGCCTCCAAGACATAGCTTACAACACTTGCCCCTGGGTTCTTGGAGGGGGGGGGGGGGTGGTGAGTCAACCCTGAATCTCAAAAATTGGATTGGATGCTGTTGAGGAAAAGAGGGCCTAGGGGGGGGGGGGTAGTTGCTCTCCAATCACTATTTACTTTTAAAAATGCAACTAGAACTTCCAATTTCAAACTTAATGAGCCCCCTATGAAGTCTGAACAACCACCCTTTCCATAAAATCCTTATATGCCCCTGGGGCATATCATACAACATTTGCCCCCAGGCTCTGGGGGGCTGTGTTGACCCCAAAATTTGTGTTATCTGATTGTAGGACAATTTTGAACAAAATGGCTATCTCGCAATTTTGATCAGATGTGTTCAAGGAAAAGAGGGCGTGAGGGGGAGGGGGGCTAATTGCCCTCCAATTACTTTTGACTCTTTAAAAACAGCACTAGAACTTCCAATTTGCAATCAAATGAGCCTCCTTTGAAGTTTATACAACCACCCTTGCATCTGAAATGCCTCTGGAAAAAAATAATAACAAAACACTGAGGCCTTGCAGCCTTTACTATAGGCATCACTATAATGTTGCCTCTGTTACTACCTAGGTAAGTGAAGATGTCCACTTGATCAATTTCCTTGTTACCATAAATTGCCGCTTCATCTTCACTTATTCCTTGTCTTTGTGTAACTTAGTCTTCTTAACATTAATTTTCAAACCTATTCTTGCACCCTGAACTTGCAAAACCTGTAAAAGTTAATTTGTTTTGCTAAAATTTTCATCTAAAATGTTAGAATCATCAGCATAATGTAAGTCTAGGAGAGTTTTACTTCCCCATTTAATTTCATGTTCCCCATTGCCATTGCTGTGAAAGTTAAGACAAAGTCCATCAAAATTATCCATACAAATGGGGATGGAATGCAATGCCTGCTTAACTCCTGATTTAATACAGAACTGGCTACCAACCTCACTTACTACCTTAGCCACAGCAATGTCATTCTTGAACATAGCACTAATCACTTTATTTTATTTATCTGGTTTGCCATACAAGCATAGACCTTCACTAAAGCTATTCTATCAGCTGAATAAACACTTGCTCACAATCTATAAAACTGAGGACTAAAGGCATTTGAAGGCTAAGGCACTTCTCATTTATTAATCTATGACTAAGAATTTCTTTGATGCATCCTCTACTGTTCCTAAAACCACAAAGTTCTTCTCTTAAAATGTTATCTACAGCATGTTGTTGATAAAGTACATGTAAATTCAACAACTATTTTTTTTTCAGAGGACCCTTGAATTTCATCACCAATTTTTTCTCATGTTATACATGTTCAATGAAATTTCAACAGAGTCACTTACACTTCATCAACAGAGCTTGTTGCTGTCTGTTGAAAAATTTGAGAAGGTAACTACAAGATATTCTTAAAAGAAATTAATCTCTTGGTAGAAGCCAATATCTATGTTTGAATTTGGATGAAGGAACATTTTTAGTCAGCCTGGGATTCCACTACATCAGACAAGAATTTTCAACACTTGGAACATAGTTTTGTCAGTGTAATATTAGCTGCCATTTTAATTTAATTTTATCAAGAAAAAGCCAATGTGTCTACATTTTAGAGAAGATCAGATGTATCTTGACACATTGGTGCCAATCCCAACCTCTTTTTTCAAAAATATAACCAAGCAATGACAGTTTGAACAGTACATAGCTGAAAAATTGTTGGAAGCTGATTTTTTGTTAGAAACAGGAAATTGATTTAATTAAATATTCTTTTCTAATCTGGGTATATTGGATAAAGTGTCCACATTTGACATTGTCACAATATAATGATGTCTTCCAGAACACCATCTTGGATGGTGTTCCAAGTCAAAACTAAGCAGAGTTATCCTGTTTTGAAGAAAAAATTTGACAGTGGTTCCAAGATTGCAGTGTCAAATCATTGGTGACTTTACCCTATTTTCAAAATGTTAAGCCTATTCCCTTGGTTTTTCTGGTTATTATGTGTTGGCAACTTAGCCTTTGGAAGCAATTTTTATAGCGTAATATTATGTGATATATTAGTACTATGGTGGCTCCTCTGTATGTACAAAAATCTTGATATTGGAAGAATTGGCTACTTCTGTTAAAACCTTAGTTTTAGTTGATGGTAAGTGTACTAGCTCCTAGATATGATGGGTTCTTGGATGTTTTAGTATATCAGTATTTTTCCTTTGTGCTCTCCAACAAGTTAGTGAAGGTAGAAAATTGGCAACATAAAAGATGGCCCTTTTGCTGCAAAGATTTGTGCTGTTTCAGCTATTAAAACTAAAACCTCAGTTCTGGCTATTGTTCATGCAATAATGTTCCTAGACATATAGCATAAAAATATAGTCTTTAACTGGTTAGTGTTTTGTTTGCTCTTTTATGGACACTTAAGCAAAATTTTGAAGCTGGAAGAATTGGCTACATAGCAGATGGCCCTTATTCTGTCAAAATTTGTGCTTTCTTAGCTATTACAACTCAAACTTAAGTTCTAGTTGATTGCCCATATTCTATTATTCCTACACATGAAATTTTCATAATTCTGCTAGAATTTGTTTGGCTCCTCCTTGATTATTGAAGATGTAAGACTTGGCTATGGGAGCATTGTTTGGTTAGATTTGTGTCCTGCAGTAATGCTCCTGGGTATTCAGGGTTCTTAAATGTGTTGGCCCTTTGGTTGCTCCTCTCTTAACACTCCAACAAGCTATTGAAGTTGGAAGAATACATAGCAGACGCCTTTGCTGACAAGGTTTGTGCCATTGTAGGTAATATAACTCTAACCCCAGTTCTAGCTGATGGTATAAGCAGTAATGTTCCAAGACATTTGGGGGCTCCTAGTAAGGGCTACTTAGATCTATAATTTTGATGGCTCTTCTTTGGACATTCTGGTAAATTATTAGAATCAAAGATTTTGCTTTCAGAAGAGGTGTATCAGAAGACATGAGTTTTATACATTTTGAACAGGCATTTATTTAGCTTGTAGAAGAGCTTTAGCAAAGATACTATTTTTGTGTGGTAAACCAGATAAATACATTAAAGTGATCAGTGCTATAGACAAAACAATATTTATACAGTTGAGGTAGGAAATAAGATTAGTAGCTGATATGGTATTGAATAAGGATATAAGCAGGGTTTTCTTCTATCCCCATTAATATGGATCATTGTAATGGAATTTGTCCTAAAGAACACAGCAAAAACTGTTGGGACAGCATAGAATCAAATAGAGGTAAAGCTCCCATAGACTTAGATTATGCAGATGAGTGTGCCAGAATAAAATGATTTAAAAAAGAATGAATTTTTAGAGTTCAATGAACAAGAATAGGTTTAAAATTAATGTTAAGAAGACTGGGAATAAGTGAAGGTAAAGAGGGGATGTTGGGTAATGAGAAGATCAATCAAGTGGGTTGCTCTGATTACCTAGGTAGTACAATTTGGAAAGATGGTAGATATATTGAAATTTTTAAAAGTAGAAATAGCCAAGGACCTGTGTTTTCTTGTCAAGAAGATTAAGATAACAAGAGAATAGATCAAATAAATAGCTTTGCTTACATGGGTAGTGTTATTAGCAAAAACAATTGATGCAGTTAGGATGTCAAAAGTAGAATAGCCAAAGCCAGGTGCTTTTTCACAGTTGAAAAGGTTTGGAAGAATAGCAAGATAAGTCCACACCAAGACTAGAATATTGGAAGCTACAGAGATGACAGTGGTAAAGTATGGCTCTGGTGCTTCAGTAAAGACAAAGGGTTTGTTAGATTTTTTTTTCCAGAGAAATCTATGGATTCTTTTGGATACCTTTTTGAGTGATTGTATGTCAAATAGCAAGTTGTATGAAAAATGTGGTTCTATCTTACTTCCTGGGCTAAAATGAGATGAAGGTTGAGATGGCTAGGGCATGTTTTGCAGATGGACAATAAGAGATTGCAAAAGATTGTCCCTTTGGCCAGCAAGTTGTATAAACTTTGGAGAGGGCTTATTTAATTGGAGATTGAAAATTCCAGTGCCATTTTTAAGAATCAAAACTGATTGGAGGGTAACCCTACCCCCTCCCATGCGCCTTTTAGCTGCTTTTACCCCAATGATATCCAATCAAAATTTGGGATAGCTATTTTGCTCAAAACTTGAATAGTCAAAACTATGCCACCAGGGATGTCGTGACTTCCTATAACATCTGGTGCAAAGGGTGTAAGCTATTCAAGTTGCCTGTTGTTTATATATATTAATCAAAATAACTTTTTGCACAAAATAAGTTTTTCAAAAACAGTAAAGAACTCCATTAAACCAAAAATGAACAAAAATAGAATCAAATAATCTACCAAGCATATAACTACCACAAATCAGTATCAATCAGTATAAATGAAACCCAAAACAAACAGAAATTAAAATAAGTCAAACTCAAAACAGGCAGAAATTAATCTGTGTAGGGTATTGAGCAAAATAGCTGTCAAAAATATCTAATCAAACTTACATCAAAACATGTATTTTTTTTTGGTCTGTCAAATTTGTAGGTGAAAATGCTCTAATTTTAGAAAATCAAAGTTTTACAACCTTTTCTGATAAAGCTTGAAACTTCTAATCATACAGTTAGATTTCTAGATGTTTTTCCTATATATGAAACCCTTTTCAAACCAAAAGTCTTTAAACTAAGCCTTCCAGACTAGAAAAAGTGGTATTTTACAAAAACTGTCAAATCATTAGTGCCTTTACCCTATTGAACTCTTTAAACTTTCTACTATTATTCTTCCCCTCTGGTGTTGCTGTAAATCAAGATCACTCAAAAAAAAATTAACAGCAAATTTTAACAATGAGTTTGCCACAGTTCCTTCTCAATTTTGTCACCATTGGCACAGAACAGTCTATTGGAAGAAATAGTGCCTGCAAATACTTATGAGATATTATATAGGCCTAGTCCTAGCCTAGTGGTTCCTAAAAGAGACTTATAGGTCTCTGAAACTTAGGCTGCAAAAGAAAGATTCAAGGTATTAATAAATGAACACAAATGACAATTTCTATTACCTGTAAAATAGGGCTGTAAAAAACATAGTGAATGAAAAAAAAAGTAAAAACAAGAAGAGAAAAATATAGCCTGTAAATACACAAAATAACACAAACAAAAGCAAAGCTAGGCTAATACTCTAATATTACCTAGTAAAATCAACCTGGGTAAGAATGATCTAGATTTTCACAGAAAATTTCTTAGCAGCACTTGGTTCTAGGCTAGTCAAAGGCTTAGCCAGAGTGTTAAATTAGGCCTGTTTTTTAGCACTAAGATCTTACATCTTTCTGCAAAGATTATCATTTTTTAACTCATCTTTGTTCTAAGATGTTACAGCTCACTGATGTTAGCAAAAAGTGTGAAGACTGACACTGTTTTGCCTTATAGAACAATAGGCCTGTTTTTTAGCACTAAGATCTTACATCTTTCTGCAAAGATGAGAGAACTTTGATGATCTACTCATCATTGTTCTCAGACCGCTGATCAGAGCAGAATGATGAAAGACGTTTGCACAAAAACAGCCAAAGATGTAAGATCTTTGTTCAAAGATTTCACTTTTAAGTGTTTTCTGACAAAAGATGTAAGATCTTAGCATATTGATGAGTGAAAAAACAGGCCTAATGATGAGATAGCCTAACTTTGATGATCTACTCATCATTATTCTCAGAACGCTGATCAGAGCAGAATGATGAAAGACGTTTGCACAAAAACGACCAAAGATGTAAGATCTTTGTTCAGATTTCACTTTTAAGTGTTTTCTGACAAAAGATGTAAGATCTTAACACATTGATGAGTGAAAAAACAGGCCTATTGTTGTTTAGCATACCCTAGCTCATGCTGTGTAATTTTTGATTTTAGCTGTAAACCAATCTGTGAAACTTTTTTGTAATAGGCCTAAACATGTCAAGATGCATTGAAACCCTCTGAACCTGAAAACGAGGCTTAAATTATATAAGGATATTTAATTTAGCTTCACTTTTTAACCTTCTCTATGATCAGCTCGTAGGTGTAGTTCTGATCCTGGTCATTATTTCAAACATTTGTTTATATGTTTATTCTATTTGTTTACAAATTTTATAGTACTATAAGATATCAATTTTACAATATTATTGTTGCAGTTAAATTAGAATAAAAAAAATTTACAATAATTCTTGTAAAAAACCTTAAGAAATAAGTAAACTGAAGCTGTATGGCTAAAAAAAGTCTTATATTTTCATACGACTTTATAATTTCTGGGCAAAGTATTTAACTTTAAAGATCGTGACTTACAGAATTTTGTTTTCCTGATAAATAGTATCTCGTCTCCTTGTCAGTTAGCTGTAATTGTAAATCAAGGTAAGTTTTGATGAATATTTAGGTTTGCAGATTTTTTATCTTTGCCTTGTTTGCATTTCAGAGCAAATTAAGGTACATGATGGATCTGTTCCTCCCCTTGTTGATGGTGTTCTGTAGAGATTCATTGTTTTACATATCAAGTGGCTCATGGGATGGATAGGCTATCCCTAGCATCTGTCCATGGGTTATTGTTCTTTCTTTTATTGTTCTAGCCTACACTCTTTGTGTAGTTTTCAGTGGAGGTAGGCTACACACTAGCATAGCCTAGGCCTAGGGTAAAAACCAGGGTCAATATCTACCAAATCATATTATTGAGTTAGGACTAAAGTGAATACACCATTTGATGCCTTTTTTATGCTGATTATGAATATAATAAGCATTTCTATTGGAAATGAATTTCAGCCCCCCCCTATATATGCCAATTCAGGGTTAGGTTAGGTATAGCCTATACAGGGGGGGAGGGCTGAAATTCATTTCCAATAGAAATGCTTATTATATTCGTAATCAGCATAAAAAAGGCATCAAATAGTGTATTCACTTTATTCCTAACTCAATAATATGATTTGGTAGATATTGACCAAAACCAGTTTCCAATTAAGCAAAATTATGTAAAATTCAAACCTTCACATCTTGTTACCAAATAGGAATTAAGAAGAATGGTACAATAACTTAGCTAGGATGAAAGTGAAAACATCATTTGATTCCTTTTTTCATGCTCCTTCATATTTCAAGAATTGCTTCTGGGCTAATTGTATCTTGAGCCCTTTGTAGTATTTCTCAATTTAAGATTTATTTAGACCCAGGCACCTACAAAATAACAAAGCATAAGTACAAGCAATAACAAGCATAAACACAAGCAACATAAGCAAGCATCAACACAAGAGCAGGCACAAGCACAAGATCATATCACTTCATCCTCCTTCTTCCATAATTCTAAAGACTCATCATACTATTTCCCCAAACTATGAATCATTCATTACAGATGGCACTAGGCTTGTGTCTTCTTTGTATTCTTTCACTAACTGATAAGACAACATAATAAACTGTTGTGGCTATTCTGTTCTTGGTTCTTTGATGCACTTCAACTATATACATGCAGGGGATACTGCTGAGGGTTACAAGTTCAATCAAGCAGGGGGTCTTACAATTTGGCCAGACCTTGTAGTGGTGTTACCTGCCCCACCACTCTCAGCATCAGCATTTTCTTTACAGTGTTGATTGGTTATGTTATCTGGTCTGGCGCAAGGTTCAGAATCAATGCTGGTCCGAGTGGCATTCCACATGCTGGTGTCCCACATTGTCTCTGGTGTATCATTGCTACTCTGGGGAGGCTGATCCAGGAGAGAAGACTCACATATGTGTTTTCTGTTTCTTCTCAGTTCTTTGCCTTCTCTTTGCAAAAGGTGGTAGGATCTTGGGCTATCAGCCATCACTATCACACGGGCAGTGTCTCAGACCCTGTTGAATTGCTTTGGATACAGGACAGTGTCACCAGGTTTTACTGACTTCAAGGTTTTGGCATGTTGATCATAACTCGTTTTTTGATGTGTCTGTGCAGTGTCACCTGAATTCTTCAGTTGGAACTACCTTCTTTAGCAGGTGATCTGGAGCACATAGGACAGTGGACCACAACTGGCAGCTCATAAACAGCTGAGATGATGAGGCAAACCCATCTACTGGTGTATTCCTATATTCAAGTATAGCAAGGTAAGGGTCATAGTTTTTTTCAGCAGACTTTGCAAGAATCTGTTTACATGTCTGGATGGTTTTTTTGGCAAGTCCATTGGATTGTGGAAAGTTTGGGCTGGATGTGACATGTTTGATGCCCCAGTCAGATGTGAATTTTTGAAACTCAGAGGAGGTGTACCGGCTTCCATTGTCTGTCATCAATGAATAGGGGATACCATGACTTGCAAAGTGTGATTTGTGCTTTGCAATGACTTCACCTGAGGTCATATCTTTGAGTCTGTCCACCTTAAAAAACCTACTATGATAATCCACCAAAACCTGGTAAGTTGTGCCCTTCCAGCTGAATAGATCTGATGCAACATACTGCCATGGCAATTGCAGTATCTTAGTCAGGATAAGGGTTTCTTTCTGATTGTTCTGACTGAACTTCTGACATGCAGAACATGTTTGGATTATTCTTTCAATGTCAGCATTCAGACCTGGCCAAAAGACAAGCATTTTGCTTGCTGTTTGTTTTTTTCAATCCCTAGGTGATATGCATGCAGTTGTTTTAGTGTGTCAGACCTAAGTTTCTCAGGGATTACTATTCTCTTGCCCTTGAATATAATGCCATTTTGAAAGGTAAGCTCCTTCTGGACTGTCCAGTATGGCAAAAGGTCCGTACTGCAGAGCTTGCAGCTGTTTGGCCATCCTTTGCTTATGATGTAGGACAGTTTTGCCAGCTGAGAGTCTTCCTGCATTTCCTGTGAGATTTCTGCAAGTTTTGTGTCACTGACAGGAAGGAATCTAACAACTTGATGAACATAGATTTCCAGCTCCCTATGCAGGCTCTCATCAGTGTCAGCAAGATGTAATCTTGATAATGCATCTGCTATGTATATCTCTTTTCCAGGTTGGTAAGTAAAGGTCAGATCATATGGTTGAATTTGTAGCATCATTCTCTGAATTCTTGGTGGTGCTTTTGTAAGAGGCTTTGACAGTATAGCCTCCAGCAGAGGGTAATCTGTAGTGATGCTTATTTTCCTGCCATATAGATAATGGTGAAAATGTCTACAACCAAAAACAATGGCATACAACTCCTTCTCAAGTTGTGAGTACTTCTGTTCAGTTGTGTTCAATGACCTGGATGCATAAGCGATGGCATTTCCTTCCAATGAGATGTATGCTCCAAGGCCATGTGAAGAAGTGTCAACAGCATTTTGCAAGTTGGGTAGAAGAAATTCTGGTGTGATGCCATTGACTTCTTAACTGCATTTAAGGCTTCGTTATGTTTCTCTTCCCAGATAATTTCCTTCTGGCTTTAGAAGGTCTTGCAAGTCCTTGTTTTGCAAGGAAAGATTAGGGATGTATTTAACCAAGAAGTTCAACATTCCTAGCAAAGTGGCCAATTCCTCCTTGTTGTTTGGTCTTGGCATGTCATTGATTGAACGCAGTTTATGTGGATTGGGTTGCATTCCGCTTGAGCTCACAATATGTCCAAAGTAGTACATACTTTGTACACAGAAGGTGCACTTCTCTTGATTGAATTTTATCCCTTTGGCTCTTACTCTTTTCAGTACAATGGAGAGTCACCTATCATGCTCTTCTATAGTTGAGCTGTAAACCAGTAGGTCATCAACAATGACTTCAAACCCATCTAACCCTTCAAAGGCTTCTTCAATTTTCCTTTGGAACTCGTCTTGTGCTGAAACTATCCCAAAAGGCATGCATTTGAAGCAGTATCTACCATGAATAGTATTGAAGGTTGTCATAAGAGACAATTTGTGATCTAAGACAAGTGACCAGTAGCCAGATCTAGTGTCCAGCTTGCTGAAGTATTTTGCTCCATGTAATTTTGTGGTTATATCTTTGAGAGTAGGTATAGGGTAGAATGGGTGCTTGATGGATTTGTTCAGGTCCACTGGATCAATGCAGATTCTTAAGCTCCCATCCTTTTTTTCAACAGTGACAATGGCATTTACCCAATCTGTGGGTGTGGTTACCTTCTCTATTATACCTTGTTCCTCCATTCTGTCTAGCTCTTGTTTCAGCTTATCTTTGAGAGATGCAGGCACTTTTCTTGGTGGATACACCTTTGGCATGCTGTCCTCCTTCAAATAAAAATGGCATTTTCCTTCCAATCTTCCAATACCTTTGAATAGGTCCTTGTATTTTCCAACAGTGTTGCTTGCATTATCGGTGGTTGGTTCATTTTCTATGTTCATCACCAACTTCACTAGGTTCATATCAATGCTGGATCTGAAGCCAAGGATTGGTAATGAGTCGGCTTCAACTACATAGAAAGGCAACTTTTCTGGCGCTGATGAAAGGTAGGTACATTTGACTTGGCAAGTTCCTCTTGCTGGAATTCTGGAACCACAGTAGCTCGTCAGTTTCTGAGTTGATGGCAGGATGTCTGGTTTGGGTTTAAGTAAGTCAAAGTACTTAGCAGGGAGAATGTTAGCTTGTGTGCCAGTATCTAGTTTAAAACAAACTGGAATCTGATTGTTGATGCTAAGCATGACAAAAGCTTCATCCCTACCGTCAGTTGTCTCAATTGTATGCAGGAAGATTTCATCTTCTGTCTCCTTGCATCCTAAATTACTGATGTTATCATCTGCAACAGCATCAACAGCTTTTGAGCTTTTGCAAACATGTGCAAAATGGTTAGGCTTTTTGCACTTGGCACAAGTCTTCCCTTTGGCTGGGCAAACATGGTTTGGCATGAACTCCCCACCACAGAAATAGCAGACTCGGGATTTCCGAGGGCCGAAATATCTATGGTCCTGTTTGTTTCTTTCTATAGAATGGCATTTACTCCTATGCAGTAGATCTATCTCCTTCTTTATGGTAGCCTCGTTTCCTTCAAGCGTTTTTAATTGCGCCTGGGTCGTTTCGTACAGTCTGCATTTTTGTTCTGCTGTTTGCAATGTAAGAGAGTCTCCCTCTATCAGTAGCTGTTCCCTTATTTGGGTATCTCATATTCCACAAACTATACGGTCTCGCACCATCTCATTGGGTTTATCATACCCACATAGTCTAACTAGCTTTTTTAGTTCTGTAATGAAATTTTCAATAGTCTCTAGATTCGTTTGATCTCTCTTGTGGAACAAAAATCTTGCAAAAAGGCTGTTTGTTTTTGGTGCCGCATATTCACAAAACTTCATCAGATAGACCTCAACCTTGTCAGAGTCATCATTGCATACTGTGAATTTGTCAAAGATTTCTCATCCCTTGTCTCCTGTCCATATCAAGAGGTAGGCACACATGACCTTTTCTGATGTCCCTGACAGTGGGCTGCTGAACATGAGCTTGGCATGCTTTTCAAACCTTTTCCATTCATCACTAAGACGTGTGGCATCCCAGTTTATTGTTGGCTGCTCTACATCCATGGCTACTTTTGAGGAGTGCTTCTGTGTGGCTGGTCTGATCCCACTTCTGACACCATGTAGTATTTCTCAATTTAAGATTTATTTAGACCCAGGCACCTACAAAATAACAAAGCATAAGCACAAGCAATAATAAGCATAAACACAAGCAGGGGCAGCAAACACAAGCAAGGTAAGCAAGCATCAACACAAGCACAGGCACAAGCACAAGATCATATCGCTTCACCCTTAAAGAGGCCCTAAAGGTATTTTACATGAATAATTAAAGAGCATAAAGAAGTACCAAATGATGTTTTCACTTTGATCCTTGCTAAATTATATGGTCAACTGCAAATTTACCATGAAATTTACCCACCCCCACCTGCCTAATGTGCAAATATATACCCTGAATTATGGACAGCAAAGTTTTGAATCACAAAAACTTGAAACAGTAGGAAAACAGTTTATATATGAGTTGCCTAATAAATAAGGTTTGAATTGTTATAAATAAGTATATTTTGAATATATTACTGTTGAACAACATATTTTTAAACTAGTGATATGTTTTTATGCTTTTCATTAACTTAACTAGTGTTGATAACTTCTTTGTGTGGTTACAAAAATGAAATAACTTAGGGACCCCCATAAGGGCTTAAGATACAACTAGCCCCAGAAACAATTTTTGAATTATGAAAGAGCATAAAAAAAGGCATCAAATGGCATTTTCACTTTCATCCTAGCTAAGTTATTGTGCCACTTAGATATTTACCAGAAGAATTGTATATGTCAAAGTCTTTTACTCAAAGAATAGCAAAAAATATATGCTATGCATCAGTGTGGTTATTATTAAAATTGTTTAAGATCAAACACTTGAAATTGTTAGTTTATTGACTTACCTGGAAGGAGCTTTTGGTATAAGCCCAGGATTCTATCTATAGATAAGGCAAATATATACGGTACCCTGAATTATGGACAGCAAAGTTTTGAATCACAAAATTCAGCACTATTTTTGTCAATGGCATTCAAAAAACTTGAAACAGTAGAAAAACAGTTTATATATGAGTTGCCTAATAAATAAGGTTTAAATTGTTATAAATAAGTATATTTTGAATATATTACTGTTGAACAACATATTTTTAAACTAGTGATATGTTTTTACACTTTTCAATAACTTAACTAGTGTTGATAACTTCTTTGTGTGGTTACAAAAATGAAGTAACTTAGGGACCCCTTTAAGGGCTTAAGATGCAACTAGCCCAAGAAACAATTCTTGAATTATGAAAGAGCATCAAATGGTTTTTTTACTTTCATTCTAGCTAAGTTATTGTGCCACTTAGATATTTACCAGAAGAATTGTATATGTCAAAGTCTTTTACTCAAAGAATAGTAAAAAATATATGCTATGCACCAATGTGGTTATTATTAAAATTGTTTAAGATCAAACACTTGAAATTGTTAGTTTATTGACTTACCTAGAAGGACCTTTTGGTATAAGCCCAGGATTCTATCTATAGATAAGTAAACATTTTAAGAAAACAATTCTTCCAGTAGGCCTACTGCATGATATGCAGAAGAATCCTAGTTAACACATTTTGCAAAGGAAGAATCTTTATCTTCACTTCCTTCACTGTTGTACAATTTTTGAAACAAAATCTTGAAAATTAACATGGGTTTGACTGCATTATTCTGTTTTCAAATCCTTTATATATTTAATTAAAACCATTAGTGCCATCTAATTATTTCTCTCAAAAACATATCAATCAACAAATAGTGATAATTTAGGGTAGTTTAGGTAGGTTTGGTTAGATGACATTTAGATATTTGTTTATAAACAATTTTCAAGAATAAGAATAGACAAGAATATTTAGAAATGTGATAGTAAAACTGGAAATACAAGAAAGGAAGTGAAGATAATGGTCCCCACCCCTGCTAAATGTGTCCTGTTAATATGATCTAGACTCTCAACAAAGAATATCCATATTGTTGTTGTATTTAGTTTGTAAATAAAAGAACCTGAAGTAGGATTATTCTGCATATTATGAAGTAAGAATTGTTTTCTTAACATGTTACCTTATGTATAGCTGGAATCCTAGGCTTACACTGACTTTTTTTTTGGAAATAACAATTTTTCTATTTTGTCATGTATCCTACATCCTTTCAGTGTATCAGTTTTATTTGCATATTAACAGAAAGCTGATTCTAAAAATTTAACTTTTATTGCTTGATATTTGTTTTGTATAAATCATAAACATTAAATATATTTTTTTCTTTTCAATTTCTTGTCAAAACAGAGACCACATTGTGAATTTATAAAGACAAATTGCTCCCACCAGGCTGGCTCCAGTAAGAGGTGATTGGATCTGCAATTGCATTGTGTCATGTTGTAGTAAAATAGGGGCAGTCCATAACCCCTACTCTATTTTTATAGAATACCAAAGAAAAGTGGCCTTTCCCAAAAAGAGGTCTTTTACCCTAGCCTACTGGGTCCACTTACTGTTTTGTAATGTTCTTGCTATTGATAATATGCTCCCTAAAAAAAAAAAAAAAAAAAAAAAAAAAAAAAAAAAAAAAAAAAAAAAAAAAAAAAAAAAAAAAAAAAAATCTGGAGTATTCTGATTTTCTCTGGTTGCCTTTCTAGCTTTTGCAAATATCCTCTAGGCTAGGCTAGTATGATGCTGGCCTGTATGATTATTGAAGAGTTTGTAGACAGGATGACAATTATAATTATATATCAGAAGCCTGTCACTACTGTAATGTCTGAAGGCAATTGCTAGGAGTTTTACTACTCTATTCTTCTCTAATATAACATATCTTGTTAATCTATTTATATTAAGCATTTGGCAGAGTGGCTTTGAACTCCTTCAATTAGTCTATTTTTAAGCTTCTGGGAGGGGATTCAGACATGCACACAAAGTCAAATAATCCTAAATTTAGCTTTATAAAGTAGCTGATGACTATGTGTTTCTGCAGGCCAAGGTTTGAATTAAGTGTGGCTTTGATACTGCTTGTTCCAACTGCCTACAAAATTTCAGCTGTTTATTAGACCAACAAGTCCTCTCAGGTCTCTTTCTTCATTTATGGTTAAAAGATGAATACCAGACAGCCATTTCTTCAAGGTGCAGTACCAGGATTTTGGTGTTCACAATATGTTCCAGGATTTTTACTACAGCCATAGACTCAGAGATGCTGTAGACAAAGTTTTAAGAGAAGAATAGTGCAGTTTTAGAAAAGGTAGAGGATGCATTGACCAAATTTTCACTCTTAGGTTAATAATTGAGAAGTGCCTGAGTTTTCAAACACCTTTGGTCCTCAGTTTTATAGATTATGAACAAGCATATGATTATGTTGATAGAAGAGCTTTAGTAAAGGTTTTATCCTTGTATGGTAAACTAGACAAATACATTAAAGTGATTAGTGCTATGTACAAGAATAACACTGCTGCAGTTAAGGTGGGAAATGACGTTAGCAGCTGGTTTTGTATTAAATCAGGAGTTAAACAGGGTTGTGTTCTATCCCCCTTTATATGCATTATTTTGATGGACTTTGTCTTAAGGAGCACAGGAAAGGCAATGGGAGACCAGAATCAAACGGGGAAAAAAAAAGTCTCCTGGACTTAGAATATGCATCCCCCAAAGCAATCCTTCTCCTCGCTACTCTTTTTACTACTATTCTTTCTTCTGGAGTTCTTCCAACTAGCTTTTCTCGTGCTACCACTTCACCCCTTTCAAAAAAAGGAGGGAATACGAATCGATGTTCTGATTACAGGCCAATTACTGTTTCGTGCCAGATTAGCAAAGTTTTGAGTTAGTTTTATTAAAGTATTTGGAGTCTTGTAACCAAGGCCTGAATCAAATTGGGTTCCGTAAGGGTCTAAGCATGGATGTTGCTCATACCCTCCTTTCAAAAATAATATCCTTTTGTAAGCAATGGGATAGAGTTTATACACTTGCGTTAGATTTTGCGGCGGCGTATGATCCAATTATCCATTCTTGGGCTATGACTGCGCTTCTGAAGAATAATGTCCCACTACCAGTAGTTTTGGTTTTAAAAAAGTGGTATGGCTCCTCTCGTATTCGTATTAAGTGGAAGAATCAGTTTAGTGATTATAATGTTAAGTTATGTAGGGGGCTGAGACAAGGAAGCATTATTTCTCCTTTGATTTTCAATATTACTGTTTCGGGGCTGTTTGATCAAATTCAGTTGACTTTTATTTATGGTAAAGGTTATGTTCTGTCGTGGATTGCTTACGCAGATGATTTACTCCTTTTGAGTCGATCGCTTCAGTCACTTCAACAAAATGTAGATTTTTTACCAAAGGTTTTTAGTGAGCATGGACTTCGTTTTCGCCCTGAAAAGTGTCAGTTTTTAATTCTTGGTCCTAAGGCTAATGATCTCGTTAATTCAGAAATTTCTGTCCGTATTTATGATAGTATTTTAAAACCTTTGGAATCTTTTTTATATCTTGGTGTGCCTTATGGACCAACTTTAGCTCTATGCCGTGCTTCTATTTCTAAAGCAGTTAAAAGTAGAATAGCGTCTAGTTTCGGGGCAGTAATTTGTCTTCGCGATCTTCTTTCTGGGAAATCACTGGCTCGGGTATATAATACAGTCGCTTTGCCTCAAATTTTAGTTTTTTCATCGCTTCTCCCGTTTTTTTTAGAATTAGTAATATTGCGCATGTAAAAACCACATTTTTTAATTTTGCTAAGTTCCTTTGCCGCTTTTCTAAATCTGAATCAAATACTTTTTTAATGAATGCATATAAAATAAAAAACCCTGTTGATGTTTTGGAGAAAAAGCAAAAGAATTTTTTATCCAAATTAAATGTTTTTTCTCATAATTTATATAGAGCTGCGCACGAAGCTTAATTTATTTTATTTGATTTAATTTTTGAATGAAGTGTTAATTTGCGAAGTGTTAATTTATTATCTATTGAATGAAGTGTTAATTTGTGTGGTAATTTTGATTGAAGGCCTTTGCGTATTTGCTGTTATATAGTTTAAGATAATTTTATGGCCTGTTGATTAGCCGTTATTATTTGTATTTATTTCTTTTTTTACTCTTCGTATTCGGAGGAAATAAAAAGTTTGAATTGAATTGAATGCTGATGATTTTAGCAGCCTAGATGAAAGTGTGATCAAAATGAATGAACTTTTCGAGGTTTTGCAAGTTCAGGGTGCTAGAATAAGTTTGAAAATTGATGTTAAGAAGACAAAGTCACTAAGGTGAGGAATAAGTGAAGATGAAAAGGTGACATTCGGTAATGAAAAGATTGATCAGGTGGGCAGCTTCACTTACTTTGGTAGTGTTATTATTAAAGATGGTGGGAGCAGTGAAGATGTTAAAAGTAGAATAGCCAAGGCTCAGGGTGTTTTTTCATGGTTAAAAAAAGTTTGGAAGAATAGGAAGATAAGTCTGCAAACCAAGATTAGAATATTAGAAGCTACAGTGATGACAGTGGTCAAATATGGCTCTGAAGCATGGGCACTCCAAAAAGTGGATGAAGGTTTGCTAGATGTTTTCCAGAGAAATTGCTTAAGCGTTTTTCTGGGTACCCAACTGACTGACCATATTTCAAACAATAGGCTATATAAGAATTGTGGTTCAATACCACTCTCTAGGGCTGTAATGAAAGAAAGGTTGCGGTGGCTTGGGCATGTTGTGCAGATGGAGGATGACATATTGCCAAAGATTGTTCTTTTTGGCCAACCGTTTAGGGCTAAACAGAAAGCAGGTTGTCCTTGTCTGGGGTGGGAGGGTGTCATAAAGAAAGATTTAAAGGAAATGGGAACTTTGTGGCAGGGTGTAAAAAGGAAGGCTTTGAATAGATTGGGATGGAGGAGGAGCGTGTGTAGCTTTGTTGCCCTCAGGCGTCTTGGTGATGTGGTGAGTTGTTTAGTAGTAGTAGTAGCATGGCAGATAATCCTCAGTTTTTTTCCCACTTTTCTTGACAATTGTCCTAATGTTAGAGTTTTTCTAGTCTAGAAGTGAAGTCTTTAAATTAAGGTAATTTTGAAATATATAAGATATTAGTTTTGTAATTTCTCTTGTTATTTCCATCAGGAGCTACTACTCTTACTACTAACACCCCACCACAGCACCCAGCTGCCAAAAGCCAGCACAGCTACGCATGCTCCTCCTCTATCCCAATCTGTTCAGAGCCTCCCTCTTTGCACCCTCCTTGGAAGTTCCCATTTCCCTCAAGTCATTCTTTATTAGATCCTTCAATCCTAGTTGCAGATGTCCTGCTTTCCATTTAGCTCTAGGTGGTTGGCCAGAATGAACAATCTTTAGCAATCTATCATCCTTTATCTGTAGAACATGCCTTAGCCATCTCAATCTTTCTCTTGTTATAGTCCTAGAAAGCAGGATTGAACCACACTTTTTGTAGAGCCTACTGTTTGAAATATGACCAGTCAGCTGGGTACCCAAAACAATCTGTAGGTAGTTTCTCTGGAAAACATTTAGCAAATCTACCTTTGTTTTTTCGAGTTCCCATGCTTCAGAACCATATTTGACCACTGTCATCACTGTAGCTTCTAATATTCTAATCTTGGTTTGCAGACTTATCTTCCTATTCTTCCAAACTTTTTTCAACTGTGAAAAATCACCCTGAGCCTTGGCTATTCTACTTTCAGTATCTTCAAGGCACCCACCATCTCTACTAATAATTAATTAAAAAAAAAATCCAAAAAAGAGGTTTTTCAAAGAAATGTTGGCTAAAGCCCATATTAACCATAAGATGAGAAGAAATAAAACCTACAACAATTCAAACTCAAAATGGCCAGAAATTACAATGAAAGAATAAACGAAGCCCAAAACAAGCAGAAATTAAATCAACAAACATAGGAAAAAACATACACATGTACTAATGTAAATGAATGTAAATGTATATGTAATAATGTAAATGAGCCTTGGCTATTCTACTTTTAACATCTTCGCTGCTCCCGCCATCTTTACTAATAATACTACCAAGGTATGTGAAGCTGCCCACCTGATCAATCTTTTCATTACCCAATGTCACCTTTTCATCTTCACTTATTCCTCACCTTAGTGACTTTGTCTTCTTAACATCAATTTTCAATTTTATTCTAGCACCCTGAACTTGCAAAACCTCTAAAAGTTCATTCATTTTGCTCACAATTTCATCTAGGCTGCTAAAATCATCAGCATATTCTAAGTCCAGGAGACTTTTTGAAATTTTAAAAATTAGAGCAATAGTAGCCATGATATCTAACGTCATCAAAATCCGATTTTGTATTGAATGGACCCTGATTTTTTTTTTCTCTAAATTCATGGATGGTAATGTTTTCAAAAGTATATCCACGATATTATTCTGCTTTATTTCGATTAATATATCAATAAATTGAGTATAAGCATTTGAATCACATCTTAAAAGCTTCATACAATAGTCCAATGGGGGAGAATCACTTTTCATTATATTGTCATGTGTCCTCTGTGAGAATGTATTGCGTTGAAGGGATAACTCGAGAAAATCGTCATCCAGAATCAAATTTTTTTCCATAATCACCAGATTCGATCTAATTCTCTTTTTCTCAAATTTATTCTTTTTTCAATCCTATCACTCTCACTGCTGACTCTAGACTAACCACCGAATTGTTCTACCTCAAGAATATTCGAACAAAAGGGTGATATTTTCGATTTCGAAACAATTTTATTGTATAGTTACAACAATAATATATATTACACATGTACAATAAGCGATATAACAAATTGTCCTCTATATGCTTCACTATTGCATTTAAAGCACTTAAAAGTCTATTCGCATGTGCTATATCAATTTTTGCAGCGAAGCATAATTGATCCTCCATTTTAAATTTTCTCAAAGATAACACATATCTTGCATATACTTCATCGTATTCCAGACAAAGCCGTGATCTTCTCGTGATTTCCACCGCAACGTTTGGGGCTCTTGTATCATTGCTACCAACTCCACTATCAACTTCTAACAGTTTAAACATCCCACTCATTATTAAAAATATATCTTAATGAGTAAAGTCAAACTGTTCTCAGTCCTTGAATTCTATTCTCACACTAATAACAACTATAGTAAAAATCCTTCCTTATATTCACTGCAATCATGTCCCGTTAATATTTCCGACTAATTTATATGTACATCCAAGAAATGTTGTTGAACTTATGTCTACATCCAACAATTGTTGTTGAACTTATGTCTACATCCAACAATTGTTGTTGAACTTATGTCTACATCCAAGAAACATCCAGCAATTGTTGTTGGACTTATTTCCACATCCAAGAAACATCCAGCAATTGTTGTTGGACTTACGTCTACATCCAAGAAACATCCAGCAATTGTTGTTGGACTTATGTCTACATCCAAGAAACATCCAGCAATTGTTGTTAGACTTATGTCTACATCCA
>CM051256.1:54065113-54080113 GCA_027921565.1 Artemia sinica | reverse complement strand
ATTCGATTGGAAATTGAAATGGCTAGTGCCCTTTTTAATAGTCGAAGGTGATTGGAGGGCAACTAACCCCCCTCTCACGCCCACCTTTTCCCTAAACACATCCAATCAAAATATTAAGATAGCCTTTTTGTTCAACGTAGTTGAAAGTTCTGGAAATTAGGTTTTTGAGGATGACCACTCCCCCACAGCCCTCAGGGCAAGGGTTGTAAGTTATGCCCTGGGGGTATATAAGGTTTTTATAGAACGCGTTGTCGTAGAAACTCGAAAAAGGGCTCATTCGTTTGTAAATTGAAATGGCTAGTGCCCTTTTTAATAGTCAAAAGTGATTGGAGGGCAACTAACCCCCCTCTCACGCCCACCTTTCCCCTCGAACACATCCAATCAAAATATTAAGATAGCCTTTTTGTTCAACGTAGTTGAAAGCTCTGGAAGTTAGGTCTTTGAGGATGACAACCCCCCCCCCCCCTCCCCACAGCCCTCAGGGCAAGGGTTGTAACTTATGCCCTTGGGGCATATAAGGTTTTTATAGAACGCGTTGTCGTAGAAACTTCAAAAAGAGCTCATTCGATTGGAAATTGAAATGGCTACTGCCCTTTTTAATAGTCGAAAGAAATTGGAAGGCAACTAACACCCCTTCCACGCCCACCATCTCCCTAAAAACATCCAATCAAAATTTTGAGATAGCCATTTTGTTCCTGCAGTTTAAAGTTCAGGGAATTACACCTTTGATTAGAACACTCCCCCCACAGTCTTCAGGGCAAGGGTTATAAGTTATGCCCTGGGGGCATATAAGTTTTATTGAAATCTTTGTCATAGAAACTTGAAAAAGGGCTCATTCGATTGGAAATTCAAAAGGCTAGTGCCCTTTTTAATAGTCTCCAAAGTGATTTGAGGGCAAATAACCCCCCTCTCGTGTCCATCTTTTCCCCAAACACATCCAATCAAAATTTTTAGATAGCCATTTTATTCAACGTAGTTGAAAGTTTTGGAAATTGGGTCTTTAAGGATGACAACCCCTCCACCCCCACAGCCCTCAGGGCAAGCGTCGTAAGTCATGCCCTGGGGGCATATAAGGTTTTTATAGAAAGCGATATTGTAGAAACTTCAAAAAGGGCTCATTCAATTGGAAATTGAAAGGGCTAGTGCCCTTTTAATTGTCGAAAGTGATTGAAGGGCAACTAACTCCCCTCTCACGCCCACCATTTCCCCAAACGCATCCAATCGAAATTTTGAGATATCCATTTTGTTCAACGTAGTCGAAAGTTCTGGAAATTAGGTCTTTTAGGATGATAACCCCATCAGAGCCCTCACTGCAAGGGTTGTAAGTTATGCCCTGGGGGCATATGGGGTTTATATAGAAAGTTGTTGCAGAAATTTCAAAAAGGGCTCATTTGATTGGAAATTAAAATTGCCCTTTTTATTAGTCGAAAGCGAGTGGAGAGTAATTAACCCTACTCTCACGCTCACCATTTCCCCAAACTCATTCAATCAAAGTTTAGAGATAGCCATTTGGTCAACGTAGTTGAAAGTTCTGTAAATTATTTATTTAAGGATGGCAAACCCCCCGGAGCCTCCAGGGCATAGGTTTTAAGTTCTGCCCTTGGGGCATATAAGGTTTTTATAGATAAGAGTTGTCGTAAAAACTTCAAAAGGGGCTCATACAACTGGAAATTGAAAAGGGCTAGTGCCTTTCTTAATATTTGAAAGTAATTGGAGAGCGACTAACGCCCCTCTTACGCCCACCATTTTCCCAGACACATCCATCAAAATTTTGCCATTTTGCCATTTTGCCATTTTGTTTAACTTAGTTGAAAGTTCTGGAAATTAGGTCTTAGAGGATGACAACCACCCTCACAGCCCTTAGGATAAGGGTTGTAATTTATGTCCTGGGGGCATATAAGGGGTTTATAGAAGGCGTTGTCGTAGAAACTCAAAAAGGGCTCATTCGATTGGAAATTGAAAGGCCTAGTACCCTTTTTAATAGTCGGAAGTGATTGGAAGGCTTGACATTTTTATAGTATGAATTAAAAAAGCTTTTTCCACAAAATAAGTTTTTCAAAGAAAAGTAAAGAACTCCATTAAACAAAAAATGAGCAAAAATTAAATCAAATTATCTACCAAGTGTGAAACTACCGACAAATCAGCATCGATAAATAAATGAAACCCAAAACGAACAGATGTTACAATAAATAACCGCGTCAAACTCAAAACGAGCAGAAATTAACATAAGTTGGGCTCAAAACCCCTATGCCTTCCCAAGGCCAGAACATAATTTGCACTTTACTGAAAAAATACAAATGAATGTGCATTGTCAGTTTAATATAAATATACTGATATTTAGTAATCAAAATGTTAATATTATTGTTTTATTAAAGTTATAAAAGTAGAAACATTTATATGTTTTTCAGTAAAGTGCAAATTATGTTCTGGCCTTGGGAAGGCATAGGGGTTTTGAGCCCAACTTATGTTAATTTCTGCTCGTTTTGAGTTTGACTCGGTTATTTATTGTAATTTCTGTTGGTTTTGGGTTTCATTTATTTATCGATGCCTATTTGTGGTAATTTCACGCTTGGTAGATTATTTGATTTTATTTTTGCTCATTTTTTGTTTAATGGAGTTCTTTACTTTTCTTTGAAAATCTTATTTTGTGGAAAAAGTTTTTTTAATTAATATTTGAATGGACCGAAGTATTAAAAGACATTAAATTGCGTATAGAGCAAAACTGCTAAATGCAAAAATATTTGTATAGATTTTAACAAGGGATTACTGCAATTCAAAAATCTTAAAAAAGAAAACCAAAAATTCAACAACTGTAGAAATCGTTGTTAGAAAAACTTTAACCGAATTCCTTTTCTTGTAAGTATCAGCAATGTCTTTTTAAGACATGAAAAAGGTTGAAAATTTGCTTTAAGTTCAGTTCAGAATCGCTAAAGTTATTATGTAAACTTAAACAATATTTACGGTGTCTGAGCAATAATTTTAATGTTTTAATTCAAACTAGAAAAACATATGAAAATTTAAAATTAGTTTTTTTTCGTTTGATAAAATCAACTCGCTACGTGTGATTAAGCTTACAAGTTTGAACTTAATCAGTTATATAATGTCAGCAGGAAGGCCCAAAAAACGAAAATTTCCAATTATTACAAATGACGATTCTCTGTTTCGGCAAGGGTTTACAACAATTCAAAAACCTTAAAAAAGCAAACCAAAAGTTTCGAGCTTAGTACATATCTTTGTTAGAAATCGGACTAGTTTCAATAATCAGTATGGGGAGAGGTATTACCGCGATGAGTACAAGATCATTGACCCCCAACAAGGTAGAATCCTACGAGTATAAGATGACATGTCTCATGCTAGGCATGTTTGATGGTTATATTGTTTGTTGGTTATATTGTTTTATGGTAATATGATTTGATGTTGTTTCATGGTTCTGTTTGTTGTTGGTCAATTTGTTCGATGTTTCTAAGCCTAATGGATACAGACAGAAGTTTACATGTTGGATAAGAGCGTCTAACGGGACAGGATCAATGACACCTATTTCTAGGTCAATGGATTTCTCTTACATCGCAATTCAGCCTTGAGATTTTGTTTATAATGAATACGGATTGTGCTTAAAGTAACATATCGTTTCACGACACAATGGAACAAACATCGAATATTGTGGACTTAGAAGTTTAAGCTGCACAGATTTATAATGTGAGTTCTGTTTTTCTAGTCCCCCCAAATATATTCAAATTCAGGGTACACCCCCCCTCCCCCCCCCAAAAAAAAATCTTTATACTTTGTTTCAAAATCTAATGCTGAGTCACGTGCGCGCACGTAACCTAGTCTAAATTAACCTTAAAAATGAAATAAAGCAAGCTAACTTTTTTCTCTTTTAAGAAAACTCGGAAGAAAACTTTAACATTTTTGCACTTCTGTGAGAAAACTCAGAATTAAAGTGGATCTATTCACAATCAAAGTATGTCTTTTTTCTATCTTCAACAGAAAAATTTAGAATAGAACTTTAAATTTTTTCACCTCTGAGAAAAATCAGAACTGAACTGGAAGCTTTTTTTTATTTTCTTTTGAGAAAATTAGGATTGAACTGTAACTTTTTTCTTTTCATTGAGAAATTTTCAGAAGAGAACTTGAACTTTTCTTCACTTCTTTGAGAAAACGCTGAATTAAAGTGATACTATTATCACTTATTAAAGTGATACATATTTTTCTTTATGGTGAATATTCACAATCAAAGTATGACTTTTTGTTATCTTTTGCGAGAAATTTAGAAAAGAACTTTAAATTTTTTCACCTCTTTGAGAAAAAACAGAACTGAAGTGGAACCTTTTTATTTTCTCTAAAAAATTAGAATTGATCAGTCACTTATTTTTTTTCTTTGTGAAAATTCAGGAGAGAACTTGAACTTTTCTTCACTTTATTGAGAAAACTCAGAATTAAAGTGGAACTTTTTATCTTTAGAAGAGAACTTGAACTTTTCTTCACTTCTTTGAGAAAACTCAGAATTAAAGTGGAACTCGTTATCTTCATGTCGAATATTCGCAATCATAGTATAACTTTTTTCTTTTTTTCATTAAGAAAATTCAGAAGAGAACCTGAACTTTTCTTCACTTTATTGAGAAAAGTCAGAATCAAATTGGAAATTTTTATCTTCAGAAGAGAATTTGAACTTTTCTTCACTTCTTTGAGAAAACTCAGAATTAAATTTGAACTCTATATTCATTTCGAATATTCGCAATGAAAATATAAATTTTTCTATGTTTTACGTGAAATTTAGAATAGAACTTTAATTTTTTTTTCATCTGTTTGAGAAAAATCAGAAGTGAATTGGAATCTTTTTATTTTCTCTTGAAAAAAACAGAATTGATCTGTAACTTGTTTCTTTTCATCGAGAAAATTCAGAAGAGAACTTGACCTTTTCTGCACTTCGTTGAGAAAACTTAGAATTAAAGTGGATTTTTTTTATCTTCATGGCGAATATTCACAATCAAAGTATAACTTTTTTCTATCTTCTATGGAAAAATTTAGAACAGAACTTTAAATTTTTTATGTCTTTGAGAAAATTAAGATCTGAAGTGGAACCTTTTTTTATTTTCTTTGGAAAAAATAGAATTGAATTGTAACTTTTTTTTTCACTGAGAAATCTTAGAATTAAAGTGGAACTCTTTATCTTCATGGTGAATATTCGCAATCAAAGTATAACTTTTTTCTATCTTTTACGAGAAATTTAGAACAGAATTTTAAATTTTTTTCACCTCTTTGAGAAAAAACGGAACTGAAGTCCAACCTTTTTATTTTCATTGGAAAAATTAGAATTGATCTGTAACTTATTTCTTTTCATCTAGAAAAATCAGAAATGAAAAGAGGAACCCTTTATTTTGAAAAAATTAAAATTGATCCGTAACTTTTTTTATTGCGAAATTTTTCAGAACAGAACTCGAACTTTTCTTTTCTTCATTGAGAAAACTCAGATTTAAAGTGGAACTTTTTATCTTGATGGAGAATATTAACAATCAAAGTATGACTTTTTTTCTATCTTTTACGAGAAATTTAGAACAGAACTTTAAATTTTTTCACCTCTGAGAAAACTCAGAACTGAAGTGGAAGATTTTTTTCTATGGAGAAAATTAGAATTGAACTGTAACTAAAATTAGAATTGAACTGTAACTCTTCTTGGTAAAATTCAGAATTGAGCTAACTTTTTCTATTCATTAAGAAAATTCAGAAGAGAACTTGAACATTTTTGCACTTCTTTGAGAAAACTCAGAATTAGTATAACTTTTTCTATCTTCTATGAAAAATTTGGAACAGAACTTTAAATTTTTTCATCTCTTTGAGAAAAATCAGAACTGAAGTGGAACCATTTTATTTTCTTGGAAAAAATTAGAATTGATCTGTAACTTATTTCTTTTTCATTGAGAAAATGCAGAAGTGAACTTGAAATTTTCTTCACTTCGTTGAGAAAATTTAGAATTAAAGTACAACTTTTTATCTTCACGGAGAATATTCAAAACCTATTATCATGTTTTTGCAAGCCATTCTTACTATACCTTCAACATTTTCAGATATTTTCATGATAAAACGTATCTGTATTGATCTCAGGTGGCTTTATGTTGCAGCAAGTTGCTAGTAGTAGTTCTATCTTCATGTTTTTTGCAATCCATTTGTACTATATCTTAAACATTTTCAGTTATTTTCTTGATAAAACGTAGTTGTATTGGCCTCTGGTGTCCTTATGTTGCAGTGAGTTGCTAGTAGTAGTAATAGTATTTCATGTTTTTGCATGTCATTCAAACTATAATCTATCATTTTTCTAATATTTTCTTGATCAAACGTACTTTTGTTAATCTCAGAAGGCTTAGTAGTGCAGTAAGTTGTTGGTACTAGTAGTATTATCATGTTTTTGCAAGCCTTTCTTACTATACCTTCAACATTTTCAGATGTTTTCATTATAAAACGTATCTGTTTTGATCTCAGGTGGCTTTATGTCTCAGCAAGTTGCTAGTAGTATCTCTATCTTCACCTTTTTGTAATCCATTTATTCTATATCTTAAACATTTTCAGATATTTTGTTAATAAAACGTAGTTGTATTGGCCTCTGTTGGCTTTATATTGCAGCAAGTTGCTAGTAGTAGTAGCAGTATTTCATGTTTTTGCATGTCATTCATACTATAATCTATCATTTTTCTAATATTTTCTTGATCAAACGTACTTTCGTTAACGTCAGATGGCGTAGTAGTGCTGTAACTTGTTAGTACTAGTAGTATTATCATGTTTTTGTAAGCCTTTCTTACTATATCTTCAACATTTTCAGATGTTTTCATTATAAAACGTATCTGTTTTGATCTCAGGTTGCTTTATAATGCAGCAAGTTGCTAGTAGTAGTTCCATTTTCATGTTTTTTGCAATCCATTTGTTCTATATCTTAAAAAGTTTCAGATATTTTCTTAATAAAACGTAGTTGTATTGGTCTCTGGTGTCCATATGTTGCAGTGAGTTGCTAGTAGTAGTAGTAGTAGTAGTAGTAGTAGTATTTCATGTTTTTGCATGTCATTCAAACTATAATCTATAAATTTTCTAATATTTTCTCGAAAAAACATACTTTTTTAACCTCAGATGGCTTAGTAGTGCAGTTAGTTGTTAGTACTAGTAGTATTATCATGTTTTTGTAAGCCTTTCTTACTATATCTTCAACATTTTCAGATATTTTCATTATAAAACGTATCTGTTTTGATCTCAGGTGGCTTTATGTCGCAGCAAGTTGCTAGTAGTAGTTATATTTTCATGTTTTTTGCAAACCATTTGTACAATATCTTAAACATTTTCAGCTATTTTCTTGAGCGAGACCGTTTTTAGCCTCTTTTATCATCTACCCGAAGCCCGGATTCCGTCTCCTCGGAACGATTCAACAGTGAGCAAAACCCCCCCCCTGAATCGCATTGAGATGATCGGATTCCGTTCCTGGAATGAGACAACACTGACCAAACTCCCCCACATCGCTCGGGGTGGGCAGGGGGCAAGAATGTCCTGAAACAGAATTTCCCTTCCTTTGCGTGTTTTGATATTTTTGCTGAAAAATGTATCCTGGGTTGCGCCAGGACTGAGATAAACCGTACGGTGGATTGGATAATCCGTCGGTAGTGGCCTGCGCTCGGGGTGGTAGCCTAGTGGAGGGAGGGTCGATGCAGGGTCTGGATAACTGGGGAGGGGGATCTAGTCGATCCCAAACTAATCTGGTAGAGATTAGTTTTGGGTAGACTTATTGAGTATGAAAAAATTAATATAGTACAAACAAATTTATTGTAAGATTACGATATAAAACTCGTCAAGTATATCAATAATGAGATTTATCGTAAAATGATATGAGAGCTCTTCCAGCCCGATTTTCGATGTTTAAAATCCATTTCATAGAATAACCTCTTATGCTGTCTCTTAAAGGACCACTTTTTCTTTTCTCTTAGATCATATTCATCATAATATTCACTGCTGTATCTTGCACTATACACATTTTTCTTTGAGTTTTCATCACTGTCTTTTATACTATATTTTGAGATATCTCTGTAGAGATAGCCCTCTTTTCCACGTCTCTTCTTTCGATCTTCCTCTTCCTTTTCTTTCATATTGAACCTTGTTTTATGCGAGCTTGCTTGCAATCTGTATAAATTTCTCTCCATATCATGTATGATTTTTCTCCTCATTTCCTCCAGATTCTTCTCGTCTATCCCTACGTCCACACTGTCTAAGCATGTTGTAGTAGGTTCATGAGAATGCTCAAAATCATGATAATGTCCTTTACATATAAAACAGTCACAAAAAAGGATATTTCTGACTCGACCTGATCAACCAAAGGGTCAGGCATCTCATGATGAGGGGCAGATTGCGCGGGTATTAACGGCCTGGAAGGGGGGAGATGAGGTATGGATGGGCTATGCATCGTCGACCGTTTTAGTGGTGTGGCATAATTATTCCTTGCCCTTTTCATTGGGCCTGTTGACTGGGGGATTTCCTAGAAAAGAAGAAAAAATTTAGTATAAAATAATGACTCCCTGCTACAGAAGAAAAGAAATTAGTGAAAATAGGATTTTTATGAAAGCCTCTTAAACTATTAATCATCTTAAGAGTAGATATAATCCATGAATACGAAAATAAGATCATTTAAATTGCCCCATCCCTTCCTTTTCGGGAAGGTAAAACATTGAAGATTTGATTAAACCATTATTTCTCTCCCTCATTAGGTATAATTGTCTGCAAAAACAACCCTTTTCCGCTCTGTTAATAAAAGGTGTCTTTGTTTAGAGTGTAAGAGACATAGGTCTAATTTTAGCAACCCTCCCCCTAAATTAAAGATATTGCTTTCTAGCCTAATACTATCAATGTTAAAAACCATAGTTTTCACCCCCTCCCCCCCTGAGAATATAAAAGTAACTTTATTGAAAGAAAGGTATAAAAAAGGCTCTGTTTTCCCACAAGCTCTTTCAAAAGTATCTAAAAGATATGCACTCTAAAGGGCTGTTAGCATCCGCCTTTTACATAGTTTCCATGTCCTAAAATTATCTATTTTAATTCATCCCTTGTTCAAACCGTTTAGAATTATGTGAACCCGTAAGCTTAATCCTTTCAATATCTAGCGACCACCCTTGTTTATGTTAATTTCCTATCCTGACACGCGCAAAGGTTTTTTACGAAATCTCCCCTCTTGTTGGAGATTCACATTTAGTTTTTGTTTAAATTGCAAGTGTGAAGATTCTGGTGGTTTTAAACACATCAAGGAGAAAAGACAATTTTGAGTAATAACGTCAATTGAAAGAATTAAATGGTGCCGAATGCTGGGAGGGGGAGGAGGGAGGATGGTTTGAACAAGGGATGAATTAAAATAGGTAATTTTAGGACATGGTAACTATGTAAAAGGCGGATGCTAACAGCCCTTTAGAGTGCATATTTTTTAGATACTTTTGAAAGAGCTTGTGGAAAAACAGAGCCTTTTTTATACCTTTCTTTCAATAAAGTTTCTTTTTTCTTCAATAAAGTTTCTTTGATCGGAGGGCATATAAGGTTTTTATAGAAGGCGTTGTCGTAGAAACTTCAAAAAAGGCTCATTTGATTGGAAATTCAAAGGGCTAGTGCCCTTTTTAATAGTCGAAAGTGATCGGAGGGCAACTAGCCCCCCCCCCCCCCCTCACGCCCATCATTCTCCCAAACACATCCAATCAAAATTTTGAGGTAGCTATTTTGTTCAGCGCAACCCTCGGGGCAAGGGTTTTAAGTTATGCCCTGGGGGCATATATGGTTTTATAGAAGGCGTTGTCATAGAAACTTCAAAAAAGGCTCATTTGATTGGAAATTCAAAGGACTAGTGCCCTTTTGAATAGTCGAAAGTGATTGAAGGGCAACTAGACCCCCCCCCACTACACCCATCATTCCCCCAAACACATCCAATCAAAATTTTTAGATAGACATATTGTTCAAAGTAGTTGATTTCCACATAGAAAATATTTTTTTGAGGAGGACACTCCCTCACAACCCTCGGGGCAAGGGTTGTAAGTTATGCCCTGGGGGAATATAAGGTTTTTATAGAAGGCGTTGTCGTAGAAACTTCAAAAAAGACTCATTCGATTGGAAATTCAAAGGGCTAGTGCCGTTTTAATAGTCGAAAGTGATTGGAGGGCAATTAACCCCCCTCTCACGCCCACCTTTTCCCCAAACATCCAGTCAAAATTTTGAGATAGCCATTTTATTCAACGTAGTTTTAAGTTCTGTAAATTAGGTCTTTGAGGATGACAACCCCCTCACAGCCCTCAGGACAATGGTTGTAAGTTATGCCCTTGGAGCATATAAAGTTTTTGTAGAACGCGTTGTCTTAGAAACTTCAAAACGGAGCTCATTCGATTAGAAGTTGATATGGATAGTGCCCTTTTTAATAGTCGAAATTAATTGGAAGGCAACTAACACCCCTTCCACGCCTACCATTTCCCCAAACACATCCAATCAAAATTTTGAGATAGCCATTTTGTTCCACGTAGTTTAAAGTTCCGGAAATTCTACCTTTGAGCAGGACACTCCCCTCACAGTCTCCAGGGCAGGGGTTATAAGTTATGCCCTGGGGGCATATAGGTTTTATTGAAATCTTTGTCGTAGAAACTTGAAAATGGGCTCATTCGATTTGAAATTCAAATGTCTAGTGCCCTTTTTAATAGTCGAAAGTGATTTGAGGTCAACTAGCCCCCCTCTCTCGCCCACCTTTTCCCCAAACACATCCAATCAAAATCCTTGGATAGCCAGTTTATTCAGTGTTGTAGATTTCCAGATAGAAATTATGTTTTTGAGGAGGGCTCTCCCCCACAGCCCTCAGGGCAAGGGTTGTAAGTTATGCCCTGGGGGCATATAAGGTTTTTATAGAACGTGTCGTCGTAGAAACTTCAAAAAGGGCTCACTCGATTGGAAATTGAAATGGCTAGGGCCATTTTTCATAGTCGAAAGTGATTGGAAGGCAACTAACACCCTTTCCACGCCCATCATTTCCCCAAACATATCCAATCAAAATTTTTAAATAGCCATTTTGTTTCACGCAGTTTAAAGTTCAGGAAATTATTCCTTTGAGCAGGACACTCCCCCCACAGTCTCATTCGATTGGAAATTCAGGGCTCATTCGATTGGAAATTCAAAGGGCTAGTGCCCTCTTTAATAGTCGGAAGTGATTTGAGGGCAACTAACCCCCCTCTCACGCCCACCTTTTCCCCAAACACATCCAATCAAAATTTCTATATAGCCATTTTATTCCACGCAGTTGAAAGGTTTGGAAATTAGGTCTTTAAGGATGACAACCCATCCCCCCCCACAGCCCTCAGTGCAAGGGTTGTAAGTTATGCCCTGGGAGCATGTAAGGTTTTTATTTAAAGCGATGTTGTAAAAACATCAAAAAGGGCTCTTTCAATTGAAAATGGAAAGGGCTAGTGCCCTTTTAATCGTCGAAAGTGGTTGAAGGGTAACTAACCCCCCTCTCACGCCCACCATTTCCTCAAACACATCCAATAAAAATTTTGAGATATCCATTTTGTTCAACGTAGTCGAAAGTTCTGGAAATTAGGTCTTTTAGGATGATAACCCCATCAGAGCCCTCAGTGTAAGGGTTGTAAGTTATGCCCTGGGGGCATATAAGGTTTATGTAGAAAGTTGTTTTAGAAATTTCAAAAGGGGCTCATTTGATTGGAAATTGAAATTGCCCTTTTTAATAGTCGAAAGTGAGTGGAGAGTAATTAACCCCCCTTTCATGCCCACCATTTCCCCAAACATATTCAATCAAAGCTTAGAGATAGCCATTTTGTTCAAAGTAGTTGAAAGTTCTGGAAATTATGTATTTAAGGATGACAAACCCTCCAGAGTCCCCAATACAAGGTTTTTATTGATAGAGTTGTAAAAACTTCAAAAGAGGCTAATTCAATTGGAAATTGAGAGGGCTAGTACCCTTTTTAATAGTTGAAAGAGATTGGACGGTAACTAACCCCTCTCTCACGCCCACCATTCCCCCAAACACATCCAATTACAAATTTTCAGATAGCCATTTTGTTCAACGTAGTAGAAAGTTCTGGAAATTAGGTCTTTGAGGATGACAACCCCTCCCCCCAGCCCTCAGGGCGAGGGTCGTAAGTTAACCCCTGGGGGTATATAAGGTTTTTTATTGAAAGTGTTGTCGTAGAAACTTCAAAAGGGGTCATTTGATTGGAAATTGCAAGGGCTAGTGCCTTTTTTAATAGTTGAAAGTGATTGGAGAAACACTAACGCCCCTCTCACACCCACCATTTTCCCAGACACATCCAATCAAAATCTTGAGATAGCAATTTTGTTTAACGTAGTTGAAAGTTCTGGAAATTAGGTCTTAGAGGATGACAACCACCCTCACAGCCCTTGGGGTAAGGGCTGTAATTTATGCCCTGGGGGCATATAAGGTGTTTATAGGAAGTGTTGTCGTAGAAACTCAAAAATGGCTCATTCGATTGGAAATCGAAAGGCCTAGTGCCCTTTTTAATAGTCGAAAGTGATTGGAAGGCTTGAGATTTTTATAGTGAAGATCGATGGGGGTATAATGTATTATTTTTGTTGTTGTTGTTGTTGTTGTTTAGACCAGGGCACTTTGTATCGAAGGAGCTGTCGTAGGAACTTTGAAAAGGGCTCATTCGATTGAAAATAGAAAGTTCTGATGCCCTTTTTATAGTCGAAAGTGATTGGAGGGAAACTAAACCCCTCCCACCCCCACACCCCCATTTGACTTTATGTTTAAAAACTAAATATAGCCATAAGATCAAATCAAAATGCACTGTGTTGATGCTAATTTCCAATAAGGCATCTCATCAGTATCCCAAGAACGACTGAGGGTATTATGTTGAAACTTTCGGGGCTGCTTCTGCTCTTGAAATTTAACCAAATAAAAATAGCGTAAGTGTATCCAAGCTATCAAAGAAATTAAACAGATTTTTTTGCGAATGGTATTAAGTTTTCCATTTCAGGTCAACTAGAGGAGGTATGAAACTAAATTAAACACAACTATTTGTGTCCAGATTTTTAAGAGGGTGTATGTTGTTAAAGATTGCTGAAAATTTTTCTCCAGCATACAAAAAGCAGGCCAAACTATAAATTCTTTAAAAAACGAAAATATTTAAAGTATTCTTTTCTTTTTATCTGAAAAGACTATGTCAATATAAGTAGTAACCAAGGTTCCATTTTGCTCGGAGGTATAGGCACTACTCTTTTCTTCTTTATTGGTTTAATATCATGAAGAACGTTTAACGGCGATTCCGTAGATATGATAGTTTGGATTCTATGGAAGCTCTACACCTTTTCAAAGAGATTCAGAGCTCCCTCACATGACCTTCTGGATTTGCTCGGAGGTATAGCAATTTCAGCATTATTCTATAGAAGCTTGACACCTTTTCAAAGAGAGTGAGTATCCTCTCACATGGCATTATACTTCTACTACTTTATGTTACTTTCTGTGTTATTCTGGACCTATTCAAAGAGATTCAGAGCTCCCTCACATTCCGGGCCAACCAGATATGTTTCTAGGCCAACCGGACATGGTCTTATACTTTGAGGACTTGTCTTTCACTTTGATGAAGGACAAGTTGTTCTGACGCAATTTACCAGATTTCTAATTCAAGGTATATACATGTCTTTTTAGGGTAAAGCCTGTGTTAGAAAACCAACGCGTCTTGTTTAGCTGTTAATATATTCAATTATTTTTTGTATATATTCAGGTTTCAGATTATAATTTTCAACAGTTTGAATAGTTCATTCAATCTATCAGTATATCAGTATCGATATTTTTGCAAAAATTTACATAGATATGGAATATTCTAAGCAGCTTCTGGTAAGTAAAATCTTCTCATTATTATAATAAAAAAAATTGCCTCGCCATTAAGTTAAGGAAGAAATTCCTTCCTTACACTGTGTGGTTAACTCTTTTTTAAAAAGCTTCCTTCTTTTAAATATTAAACAGTCCATGTATTTCAATTTTAGTAAATATTCTAAAAAAGAGAGGCATGTTCACTTTGATTTTGGTTCATTGTATATGAAAAATGAAAATAGAATTTGCATATTAGTTTCGGCAGATATGAAAGGTCGCCCCCCCCCTCCACAATATCTTGCTCTTTACACTAAAGTTCGAATTTCGTTCGAATCACAAAGGTTGATTAAGATATATCTTTTGAAAATGCTAAAAAAAAAAAAAAAAAAAAAAAAAAAAAAAAAAAAGCGTATTGGGTGAGATATAGGCTAGAGGGTGAATTCCTTATATACTTAATATTTTTTTAGTTTTGGCTATGTCCTGGAATCTTCTTCTTCCTCTTTTTCTGTGATTTTAAGTATTTCGTAATTTAGGTATATAACTTTTAAAAGCTTTGCATATAATTGTCAACTTTTTTTTGTGTTTCGATACAATGGAATTGAAGATCCAATGCCCTCTTTTAATATTTTGAATAAGTAAGAATTGATCTAGCTAATTAAATTTTGTCGTTTTTTTTTATTTCAAATTTTGACGGTTTAGTACCATGATATTCGTAATTTAGGTATATAAGTTTTTTAAAAAACTTTGCATGTATAAAAAAAATATATAATTGTCAACTTTTCGTGTTTGTTACTATGGAATTGAAGGCCTAATGCCCCGTTTTACTAGTAAATTCAAATTTCAGGGGGACTTAGCCTCCCCTTCCCTCCAAACTCAAAATTTTCCAAATTTTACTTTAAAAGCTTTTTAAATATTTCTAAAGTGCTACAAACACCAGAATAAACTTTAGAGGGCAATTTATCTGTAAAAGAGGGCTTATTATTTCATTACTAAATTTTTCTTCTTTTTTAAGAATGTTGAGGTGGATTCATGCCCTCCCTCCGAAAAGAGACCAAGATGAGATGATATCACATCAATGCAAGCTGCAAGGCCAACAGTAATCAGATTTGCTAACTCCAATACACGTTCGTTGGACCAGCCAGGAGTCTCTATGCAACCTGGCA
>CM051256.1:53967613-54062613 GCA_027921565.1 Artemia sinica | reverse complement strand
GGGTTTTGTATTCAGTGAGGATACCGACGATGGAAAATGTTAAAAATTGGGTATGGGTTATTTACGAGCCCCCCAAAGATGTAAATTCTTATGGTCATTTTTTTCCCGTTACAGCAATAAGTCGACTCTTATCCCAAGGTGTTCAGAAAGGGGAACGTTTCTATTGCCCCATGTGCCTTTCCCCATTTAGATCTGAGCGAACATTCTCAGATCACATGAACAATTGCAAAATTCATGGTAATCAAAGAATTGAAATGCCGGCAGAAGGCAAAGATACTTTACAATTTAAAAATTTCCAAAATTCCCTGCTACAAGTTGATAAAGTGTCTTTGGATTGTGAAACAAGACTGGTTGAGGTATCAGACCCATCAAGGCCAAATATAGTCAAGGAACACAAACTAGTTGCTTGTTCCTACGCACACGCTCGTCGCGATTCCAACAATAAAATGCAATTGGAAGAGTTTTTTTTACTATGGATGAGGAGGGCAGCATGGAAAATCTATTGATTTCTTTAATAAAAACAGCAAACGGCGCAATTTCACGATTGCGTCACATCAATTACCCAATGACATTGTCAGGTAAAGAGCAACTGGCATTAGAAAAGGGGACGATTTGCTGGGTTTGTAGAGGTGTTCTTGCCCCAAAAGACGCGGTGCAGGATCACAATCACCTTATTGATCCCAATTCAACGGGAAAAAGTAACTTTCGGGGGTGGGCACACAATTCATGTAATTTAAAAATTAAACAGCAACTTTTTCTTCCTGTTTTTATACATAATGCTAACTACGATCTGAAGTATGTGCTACTAGCATTGGCGCATCTTCAAAGAAATGGAACAGTAGATGATGATGCATGGGTGATAGACAGCTTTACCTACAAAATCATACCTAAATCAGCGGAAAAGTTGCTTGTTTTGGAATTTATGTGGAAATTTGTTGAAGCCGACGTTGAGTACACGAATAAAATTCGCTTTTTAGATTCATACAGTTTTTTCCCCAAATCATTGAGCGAATTAATTCAAGTGCAGAAAAACGATGACGGTTGCAATTTTTCCCCCTTCTCAAGCAACAATTTCCAAATGATTTATATGATTTGTTAACGGTCAAGGGCATATATCCTTATGACCATTATTGTTCCATGTCGAGATTCGCCGAGGAAACTATTCCTTCAATTGAATCGTTTTACGACAGTCTTCACGATCGTAGTTGCACCCCCGAGGAATACAGTTTTGCTAAAAAAGTTTGGGCAGAGGGAGGGTGTAAAAATGGCTTTGACTACTGCAAGCTGTATTTGTCGAGTGACGTGTTAACTCTGTTAGACATTATGTGTAAAAATACGGACAAAATCTATGAGGACTTTAATCTTGATTTGGGCTATTATTTTTCATCTCCTCATCTAGTGATGGACCTCATCCTAAAAATTAGTGGGGAAAAAATTGGGCTAATCACTGACATTGATCAGCATCTGTTCATAGAAAGGTCAATGTGGGGGGGTTTTGTTTTTCACGGTTATCGTATCTTGGAAACTGATCCAACAGGAGAGAAGACGGGGACAAAATCGGATGCAGTTATCCTCGATATGAATTCTCTCTACCTCTCGGCCATGTCCCATTATGCGCTACCTTGCGGTGACTATAAATGGCTCAATGACCCTCAAGCTCCCCATTTCCCCAACATTAACAGTGTTGAGGAGAATGGACCGGTTGGATGGTTTTTTGAAATTGATGGAGAGATACCAGTCGAGCTTCACGATTCAGTAAAGGATTTTGTTTTCCCATGCATCAATGGACCTGTGACTAAGGACTCTTTGATCCCTCACAATAGGCGTTTAGTCGAGGTGGACGGATTGCATTGGACACCTTCAAAACAAAAACTTATTGCTGACCTTCTGCCAAAAAAAAACATAGTTGTACATCATGTAGCTTTAAAATGGATGTGCAACAACGGTTTCAACGTCACAAAGGTTCACAGAGCACTCCAGTTTAGTCAAAAACCCTATCTGAAAACGTTTGTTGACACTTTTGTCAACAAACGTTCTGCAGCGCAGACGAAGGCTGAAAAAGAAATTTATAAACTCATTTTGAATTCGGCTTTCGGCAAAATGTGTGAGAGTGTTCGCAATAGGAATCGTTGTGACGTCGTGACCGATCCCGAACAATGTGCTCGAATTATTGCCGATCCAAATTACACTTCCTTCACAATCATTGGCCCGGACATGGTACTTTTGAATAGGAAAAAAAAGACGCATTGTCTTGAATAAAAATATTGCTGCAGGCAGTGCGATCTTGGAGATCTCTAAAAAGCTCATGTTGGAATTCTACTACAATGTGGCTAGGGTACAGTGGCCGGAAAAGGGGCAAGTAGAGGTCTGCTATGGAGACACGGATTCTCTACTGTTAAAAATAAAAACCCCAAATCTAATTGATGATTTGGCGCACGGTGAAATTATCAGCTCACGGATGGACTACACCAATTGGAGTGGTCTTTACCCAGAGCTAGTGAAACGTCGGGCACCAAATCAGCTTTTATTTTTTAAATCTGAAACGGGAAGCGACATGATTTCCCGTGGTATGTTTGTAAGTCCGAAGGTGTACTTTATACAGACACACGACGAGGAAATCAAGAAACGTTGCAAAGGAGTACCCACGCGCTATGTGGATAAGAATTTCGACATGGACATTTATAGGAATTGTATTGTTGAAAATACAATTCCACGAGCCAAATTGCTGGCAATTCGTTCTCTCAAATACAGGAACTTTACAGTAAATATAGAAAAAATCGCCATGAGTACCATTTCCGACAAGGTCTATGTTTGTCAAGACGGTGTGACCACCCTCCCCCTTGGACACTATTTAACTTCAGACCGGGCCGAATGTGTTACCCATAGGGAAAGTCTCGGTTTAAATAAAGTCCTGTAAATTATTTCCTAAAACCTTTGGTGGGGGGGGGGCTCGCGGCCGGGGGGGGGGCCTCGCGGCCCGGGGGGGGGGGGGGTGCGGCCGCCAGTGCGGGGGGGGCGCACCACCACTATCAAAGTTATCTTTTTTTTTTACTTAGAGCAGATTTTTTTTTGTAAGTGTTTCAAAAAAAAAGTGATATTATTTCAAGTGCTCTCTAATTTAATGTTGTATTTTTTCTCTATAAATAAAAAAAAAGTATTCAAGTGTTTTTTTTCTCTGTGTGCCTATATAAATGTTGTATTTTTCTTATAAATAAATTTAAAAAAAGTGTATTTTTTCATGTTTAATGTGCTTTTTTCAATGTATTGTTACTTTTTTTTATGCATATAATAAAAGAAAATATGATTCTTTATTCGTCTTCTTCTTCTTCTTCTTCTTCTTGAACAGAGTAGTAGTAGTAGTAGTAGTAGTAGTAGTAGGGAAATTATTTAGTCATTAGACAGCCATAGTCTACAGTTAGTTGTCCAGGTGAACTGTTGAAGGGAACATGTATCAATTTAAAACACCATTCAGATCGTTTCTCTGTGGGCCCTCAATGTCGGGCAAAACAACACTCTTAACTAAAATAATTAAAAATTGCGATAAAATGTTTGTGGAAAAGCCGAAAAAAATCTACCATTGCTATAGTATTTGGCAGGAGTCATACGATAAAATAAAAGCAATTGCTGCCATGGGATTGGTGCAGATACAATTCATACAGGGATTTGATGTTTTCAACATTATTGAACCAAACTCTTGGCTGATCATTGACGATCTGGCTGAATCTATTCAACAATGGTCCCAGGAAATGCTGGAATTGTTCACTGTTCGCTCTCATCATGAACAGATTTCCGTTACTCTGGTTCTACACAATCTCTTTCATCAGAGCAAATGTATGCGAACACTTGCTTTGAACTGCACCTACTATATCATCTACAGAGTTGTTCGTGATTCTAGCTCGCTAATAACCCTCAATAAACAAATCTATCCAGGTGCCCCTAAATTTCTGCTCTCAGCATACAATCAGGCAACTAATAAACCCCACGGTTATATCCTATTGGATCTTAATCAAAATACACCCGAGGATCTGCGTGTAGTCACAGATATTTTCGACAATGAAATTACAGTATATCTCCCTGTGAACACTAAAAAGACCTATTAGTCGCTATCATGACACTGAAGAAACTACATGAAAATAGACATTTGTTTTCAGTTCTAAGCACTTCAAAACCTCCGCTTAGGAAAGCAATACTCAAACACGGTATTGACAATGATTTCATTAATCTAATATCTGAACTTTGTTTAAATTTGACCGAGGGTAATGTTCAACTGCCAGAAGTAGTTAAGCAACAGGCAAAGCAACATCGTTCCATTGTACGTACATTGGCCTCTAAAAAGAAAGGAAAGAATTTTAAAAGTAAACGACTTCTTCAGGCGGGCGGTAGCTTTTTCACACTTTTACTGCCAATAATTGCAGGACTTGTAAACAGTTTTCTCTAAAGAGAGAGAATGGCAAAACCCTATAAATTGACTCCAATAGAACTAGCTCCCTCACCCGTCGAACACTTTGAGAACAATCTGAGTAAATTCCTTGACAATGAAAATATTGAGGATGATAAAAAACTGCTTTTACTTCAAGATGCACTTCGCCGAGTGGACCAACACAGGTCCTATCGGTCGAAGCCCACTGCTGCTGCTGCTGATCGCAAAAAAGAATCATATTCTCAAGAGTCTGCTGCTGCTGCTGGAACACAATTAAAGAAGGAGGAATTGGATTCAATTGTATTGAAAATTGGAAATCTAATGCCCCGCTCATATCGTGAACAAAGTAAACGACTCCAAACTTATCTCTTGGAAAGTGGTCATATTCAAGTTGAGAGCAATGGGGAAGGGATTATAATTCAGGGCAAGAGCTATAATCTACTTGATTTAATCTATGACATGGTTACAAATCGTAAAGGACTATTATCATTTGACGCTTATCTATACAATTTTCTAAATACTTTAAACTTCCCCAAAAGTCTTATTAGCAATAGACAAATTCTAAAAAAATTAAATGAACATGCATCATCATCATCATCATCATCAACAACATTGACACCATTAAAATATGAAGAAGAAGAAGAAGATTTTAAATCAATTTTGGAAAATACTAGCACACCACTGATAGCTAGACAAAAGCGAAGACGTATCAAGTCAACGTCACCATTACCTCCACCATCACCACCAACAGCCAGTATACAAAGGGGTAGCGGACGTTACACAACGTGTTTACGTTCAAAATGGTTGAAGTTCTGAAAGGTGTTTATGAAAATATTGGTGAGGCGGGGAGTTTAAGTTCCCCCACCACTCTTTCCAAAGTCACTGGTGTTCACACTAAAAGTGTACAAGACTATCTACAAAATGAATCAAGTTACACTCTGCATAGAAATCATAGACTTCGTGCCAATCAATATCGAAAAACTAAAGCCTTTTACCCATTGCATATAATGCAAGCAGATCTCCTGACTCTAGATGAGCTTCAAAGACGTCACAATACACCGTACAAGTACATTCTACTTGCAATCAGTGTTTTTAGTCGCTATGCATATGCAATTCCATTGCGATCAAAGAGAGGTGTTGAAGTTGCCCGGGCCATTGAAAGTATTCTCGAACAGGATTCATATAAAAAAATTCAAACGGATCGCGGTAGTGAATTTGTTAATCCCCATGTTGCAAAAGTACTAGAAAAATATAGTACACTGCTCTATCATAGTCACAGTCCTATAAAGGCTGCATTGGCCGAACGATTGATAAGAACTATTCGACTTTTAATTTCAAGATATTGTACATTGAAAAACACACCGGCTTTTATTCATGATCTAGATAAAATCATGTTGATTTATAATCAACGACCCCATCGATCATTGTCCAACTCTACGCCAACGGAAGTTCATCATTCTGATCATGATACAATTGACACCTTTCTTAAACAGTATTCCAATGAAACGATTGTCAAGAAGAAAAATAAATTCAATGTTGGTGATACTGTTCGAGTTAATAGAACAACTAATGTTTTTGAAAAGGGGAATTACTTGTGGTCCACCGAACTTTTTAAAGCGGCAAAAATCCTAGACACTAAACCCATAACTTATCGCCTGCGTGATACCAAAGATGAAGAGATTCTCGGTGGCTTTTATGACTATGAATTGGAAAAAGTTAAAAATGCTAGTGAAATCTATCAAATTGAAAATATATTAAAGACACGTACTCGCAGGGGTAAGAAACAGTTACTTGTTCGGTGGCTAGGATACAACTCTGATTTTGATTCTTGGATCGGTGTTGAAGATATTGACAATGGCCAATGATTTTTATGTAACATTCATGTCCAACGTTTCCGATCCTCTCTACAATGACTTGAATAGAACAAGTGATTTTTGGACAAAACTCTCCCCCGCCATCAAATTTGACGGTGCGTATGAAGTGGCTCTTGTCGACTGTATTCTCAAAAATACCTACGACATCCTGAGAAAGGATCGTGAGTATGATATAAAAGTTATACCATTCGATTAGACACTCTTTTTCGACTATGAATGGGTTGAAGCACTTAAATCTAGTGAATATCCACATGCCAAATTGAAATATATTGAATATGATAATATGGGAGATTTGTGTCGTACAATCAATAGAAAAATCTCATATCGCAGGAATGGAAAATTCCATTTTAATTATTCATTGGAACATGATAGGATTTACATTACCTCACCTGTTGACACTGAAATAATTATTCTCAATGATAATCTGAGAGATGTTCTTGGCTTTAAACAGAATATGATCAATGGGAAAAATGCTGGCACCGTTTACGGGATGAATCAAGTTATTTTTGCTGATTATCCACCTGGTTTTGCCTCGGACTCTTGCATATTTCTCTATGCATCCTTTGTGGAAACGTCGAGAGTCGGTAATTCAAATGTCCCCCTCCTACGTGTTCTTGAACGAAAAACAACTCATGAACATGTTCATCACTATAATATAAAGCATCTTCAGTATGTTCCTGTAAACACTTCGTATTTGGAACTCTGCCAGTTAACACTAAGAAGTGAATTGGGTGATTCTCTAGCAATAACAAAAGGCCTAGCAGTGATTACATGTCATTTTTGACCCATTGTCAACGACAGCACAATCACCTCAAATGAACAATAGGAGAATTCCATTTGTCTGTCCCGATATCGATTGTTATGTTGGTGCCTTGAGTCCACGTCAAATAGGCAATGGATTGGACTACTACAAGGGTCGTACTACAATGTCTGGTTATGGTCTTGGTAGCTGGTTTGCTAGGCTATTTCGTTCTGCACTACCCCTTGCCAGAAAATATCTTGTACCTGCTGCATTAAATTTTGCTGCCTCCACACTACAGGACTGGGGGTCAGGCAAGAATTTCAAGGAGAGTGTTAAGGAAAATATTAGATCTTCAGCAAGAGCCGTTGGTGAGCAACTAAAATCTCGGCAAAATGGGGAGGGATTGAAAAGGATGCGTTCGCGTCATTCACTCATCAGTCTCCACCCAGGCGGGAAGCAAAGGACATCAACAAGGACTTTGAGGAATAAAACAACGAAGGCCAATAAGCAGAAGAAGAAGAAAAAGAAAAAGATTGTTAGATCAAAGAAGGATTTCTTCTCTTAAGATGACTTATCTCCCCCACAAGGAATCATATCCATCAATCAGTTCCTCATTGAATCTATTCAATGCTGAAAATGTTGATGTCAGTGTCAAGTATGGCTACTATGAACAATTTCACCCCCAACAACCCCTCTCGGAAAATATACACTTTCAAATATTTTCCAATGAAGACTATTTCATTGATTTGTCATCAACATTTATTGATTTAAATGTTGCGGTGAAGAAAAGTCAGATAATACAACTCCAAATGCCGGCGATGGTCTCTCCTATGAAAACTGTATTCTACACAACCTATTCAAACAAATTAATGTATTTATTAATGGAACATTGGTGAGAACTAGCAATAATTTATCAAATTATGCAAGTTATATACAATTTATGATGATGACACCAAAGGCATACAAAGAGTTGAGAGGACAATCATTGGGCTATGAATATCGATCAGGTGTTGATACTGACGGCGAGTTGACTACTGCAGTGACCCAAGAGTATCATCTAGTTGGAAAATTAAATCATGAGATATTCAATATATCCCAATGGTTACCCCCCAATGTCAAGATTGACATAAAGTTACAGATGGCACCATCGAATTTCATTTTGAGAAAAACACTTCCTGCAACACCCGATGCAAATGTCATTATCACATCGGCAATTCTCCACGTCCGAAAACAACAGGTTATGAGCTCTGTTGCATTGGCAGTGGAAAAGCTAAGAGCCAATGGTAACAACATTAAACTTCTTGTCCCCCATACAATCACCAATCAACGTCACATTGCCACCGGCTCTCGTAGCTATAGCGATTCATCATTTATCAATGGAGAAATCCCATCAAAATTGGCTTTGGCCTTTGTGAAGAGTGGCAGTGCCGTTGGATCCTGGACTGAATCCCCCCATGATTTTAATTTTTTCGGTCTATCTAGCCTTGTGTGCAAAGTGAATGGTATTCCACTGTACACTCTATCATTTGACAAAAAATCCTATAGAACTCTGTACGAGTTGACCATGCAATCCCTAGATCATGACTCTCAACTATTTGAAAATGGAATAACCGATTCAATGTTTTCAAAAAATCATGGGGTTATTGTTTTGGACTTGTCAGGCACACAGGATATGAGTATAGTACGAACAGGGAATGTACGTTTAGAGTGTACATTTGCCGATGCTCTGACTGAGAGTATCACGCTAATATCACTGAGTCAATTTGAAACCTATTGGGAAATCACACCCGACGGCAGTGTTCTACTAGACCTCGCACCATGAACACAAACCAAATAATCAATGTATTTAGTATGGATCCATACATGTCCCGGTACAAGTCCTATTGCATACCTTCGGACTTCATTGAAAAAATTCCAAGTGTTAACAATACCCTAATCATTGTTAATAGCAGTCCATCGACTTTGAAGACCGGTCATTGGCTGTGCATCTTTCAAACAGCGAAGAATATTGAATTTTTTGATCCTCTTGGCCTATCGTATAAATTCTACGCTCCATACATCAGCAAATTTATTGAAAGCAGTGGGAAAACCATTATTCAAAATCAACGAAGAGTACAGGATTTAACGACTAAGACATGTGGCTTTCATGCACTACTCTTTTTCATGTTCAGATGTCGTGGCTATACCTACAAGCAGTTTCTCAACATCTACGTTGACTTACCTCGATTGAATGACTTTCTAGTGGAGAATATACTTACAAGTGTATTTAATATTGATTTTAGTGCCCTAAGAATAAAATGTTCTAAAGATGTATGTGAAATTGTTTATTAATAAAAAAAAATTATATACATGATAAAACGACTTTTCTACTTTTAGATTTCATCCACTACTAGGTATTTGTCGACAACAACTAGTGCAGGTAGATTATCTGAATTCACAGTGTACTGATCCTGATGTACTGCAATGTCAGGGTCACATTTTCTACAGTGGAGCGTGACTTCACTCTTGTCATATCTCTTTGTATAGTCAATGATACTATTCTCATTCATTCTATAGAATTCACATGTTTCAATTTGCTTATTTGAAGCAATTTCACAAACAGTGTCCTCAAGTGTCGAATCACATTCCGTCACAGCCAAATAAAAATCGGTGGGCTTATAATCATAACACCCATTGTCTTCACAACGATGACGTAGAAACCATATTCTTTTGTTGTTCCAACAGTTGAATCGCTGACCCGGTTCCTCCTCCCAGAACAATCTAAAACCACGACGATACCAATCTCGTAGCAATAGACTAAAATCACGGTTAGGATTCTTTCCAATCATACCGGGATATGTATTCTCCCACTGATTACACTTATCATAGGGACAATTGGAGCATAGGTGGCCTCTAGGATGAGAGTCACACACCTCTTCAAGACAGGAATTACAACCTTTAATTTGTACAGCATATCCTCTATGCAATTTACACGGGTTGCATAATCTACACTTTTCATCATACTCATCAATCATTGTGCAATTCTCACATGATGACCAGCTGCCCTGTGTGTACATACATAACGGACATGTATGGAACATTTTGTCATGTGTTGACACTCTCACTGCCACAATGAAACTGAGCTAGCAACAACAAAAAATTGTCTGAGATAGAGAGAGAGAGAGGAGTAAATCATCCTCGAGCACCATCTTTCTCATGAAAAAAAAAGTCTTAAATTCTAAACTAATGTTTAAAAGCATATCCACAATATCATTTTGCTGTGTTGTGATCAATATATCAATAAATTGTGTAAATGCATTTGGACCACGACGTAGAAGCTTCATACAATAGTCTAATGATGGAGAATCAGTTTTCATTATATCGACAAGCATTCCCCGAGAAAATATCTTCCTTTGAATAGACAGCTCTAGAAAATTGTCATCTAGAATCAAATGTTTTTCCATAAGAACTAGATTCCCCATGATTCGCTCTTTCTCGAATCTATCCATTTTTTAGAGTCCTAACTCTCTCACAACCAACTACAGACTAACCAGAATTTCTTTTTGTACTCTAGAAAATATACGCTAGTCTACTATAGAAAGAAAAAAAACTATTGATTTAGAAACAATTTTATTGAACATAATTACAATAATAATATTCACTGATGCATTTTGTTCTCTTCAATATATTTTGATAGGACATCTAATGCTGACTGAAGTTTATTTATATGGAGAATATTCACTTTTCCAGCAAAACATAGCTGCTCCTCCTGCTTAAATTTCCTTAATGATATCACGTATCTGGCATACATAGTGTCCCATTCAAGACATAGTCTACAACCAGCAGTTATTTCCACAGCCACATTGGGTACTCGTATATCGCTGCTGCTGTTGTCAGCTCCATCATTAATCTCCAATAATGTAAATGCACCACTCATTTTTCTCTACTAATATCCTTGCAAATAAACTATTCTCTTTGAATTCAATTCTCTTACTAATATGAATTGTAAAGAAAACTATTCCTTTTATTCAAACCCCAACCACCAATCAAGTTATACTCACTCTCTTTGAAAAGGTGTCAAGCTTCTATAGAATAATGCTGAAATTGCTATACCTCCGAGCAAATCCAGAAGGTCATGTGAGGGAGCTCTGAATCTCTTTGAAAAGGTGTAGAGCTTCCATAGAATCCAAACTATCATATCTACGGAATCGGCGTTAAACGTTCTTCATGATATTAAACCAATAAAGAAGAAAAGAGTAGTGCCTATACCTCCGAGCAAAATGGAACCTTGGTTACTACTAATATAAAACCGACAAAAATTTAACTAAAAAAACTTTTTTCCACTAAATATGTTTTTCAAAGAAAAGTAAAGAACTCAATTAAACAAAAAATGAGCAAAAATAAAATCAAATAATCTACCAAGCGTGAAACTACCACAAATCAGCATCGATAAATAAATGAAACCCAAAACGAACATAAATTACAATAAATAACCGAGTCAAACTCAAAACGAGCAGAAATTAACCTAAGTTGGGCTCAAAACCCCTATGCCTTCCCAAGGCCAGAACATAATTTGCACTTTACTGAAAAAAATACAAATGAATTTGCATTGTCAGTTTAATATACATATACTGATATTTAGTAATCAAAATGTTAATATTATTTGATTTATTAAAGTTATAAAAGCAAAAACATTTATTTTTTTTTTTTAGTAAAGTGCGAATTGTTTTCCGTTCGCCAACCTAATTTTCTTTTTTACATTAGAGTCCCCTTGTTCCAAGGATTTACGGAATTAACTTTCAAAATAATAATAGACAAAAGTTGTTGGGGTCTCCTAAGACCTTCATACTCCCCAGCTAAAATTTGAGGTTTTCTTGACTCACTGAACGGTTCCTGAAATTTTCAGAATGACCAGAAAATGATGTTTAAAGACCTTTTGGTCTCTATTTTTGGGGGGCCCGCGCCTTCAACCAAATAAATTTTCATTTTACTTTAAGTCCCATTGATCCAAGGACATGCGGCTTTAAGTTTCAATGGATCAGAGACAAAAAGCTTTTTGTCTTAAATTTGGGCCTCCATCTCCCCACAAAAATTTTGAGCCCCTTAAGTAAGCGAACGGTGCGTGAAGGTTTCAAATCCATAGGGCAGAGAAGAGCAGAAATGATATGAGGGTCTTTTTTCAATCGCAAAACCTGTCTGTGGACAAAGGATAATTTGCATAATCTAGGGTCTTTCTCACTGAGGCTGCCTGGATCGTGGCATCTCCGGAGGTATATTTATTGGTCCTCTCGACTTATTTGAGAAAAATGATTTTCTGAAAATTGTATCCGATACCATGGATGGTTAAGGGTTGCAAGTGGGCAAAAAGGGTAAGAAATGGTAAGAACGTACAAAGGGGGCTGTGGCTCCCCTTCTCTCCGAAAATCTAAGTTTTTTTCAAATTTCTGGGCCCTTCTTATTAAAGTTAGCAAATCAAATTAGTTTTTTTTTTCATTATTCCCCTCCTAAATCTTTTTTCAATTGTCCCATCCGAAAAATTCCTATTTACGCGCGTGCAGGGTAGGGCAAGGAAAAATTAATAAGCATAAATATTACATGGAAGAAGTATCAATCTTTATTAAGTAGACACTATTGCGTTGACTTTGGTACACCCTGATAAAAATTAAATCCATAAGTGGTGTCAACATTGATGACACAACAGACAAATCTGACATTTCTTTATCTTCGTAAGGTGATAGAGTTGTTAGATGTCACCTAAGTTCACCACTCGCCAGTGACGTCGATGAGTAGAATTAGAAGTATGCCTCCCAAGAAAATAAAATGTGACTTCGCGCAGTTAAAGCTTGAGATGGTTCATGTTTGAAAAAGATTTTTTCGAATTATTTTATCAAATATCTGACTTCAAAAGAAGAAAGTAAAAGTATTTCGCTTTGAACATCTCTTCTCCTATTCCTTTTAAGAACAGTTTACTTGGATTCTTCAAATCATCGACGCATTTTCCCTTTTAAGTTTAAATATTTTCCCCTAGAGCCCATGCCACTTAAATCCCGTGAAATAGATCCTAGATTTGATAGAAGAACTAAGCTTCAACCTTCGTGGAAAACAAGTCTTTTCAATCTACCAATTAATCAAGGCTATTCAAGTTCCAAAGTTGGAAAACGTTTTATATATATATATATATATATATATATATATATATATATATATATATATATATATATATATATATATATATATATATATATATAGTTGCCCAAACTGTTTTCCTTTTCTTTACTAATTGGTCTCGAACTGTTTCTTTGGTAACTAATAAGTTTCAGCGGAAAGGGTCTGATAGTATATTGGAATCCGAATTGAGAAAGTGTAACTAATATTGTTAGGGATTCTTCTTTGAGAAAAAATCCTAATTATAGATAATATTACATCGGAGAAAGAATCCTTATGAGAAGCCTTATAACCAGTAGTTCAAATGTAAGATACTTGTATGAATTTAAATGACTGTAATTTATAATCTAGATAAATTCATTAAAATCATAAAACTTGTGTGTAGGAAAGGCCTTTTTTCAAGATATCAAGGGCAAATATAATTTGGATAATTATGAATGTTTTTTCTTGATATACAAGAAATTGAAAAAGTGTTCAATTTGCAAAGATAATGATTATTTAATTAATTATCTTTCATTAACGTTATTCTTTAATGCCTACTCTTCATATACCACAGTGGTTCACATTTTGCTTTTATATACGAGATTAATCTAGCCATTGGATTTAGTAATTGTTTGAGCTTCTTCGTTACTATATTGAGGTTTTATTTTTGCATGGATTCGAGGTTTTGTTGGGTTTTGAATGTGGAAACAGTCGTGTAGGTTTCGCTTATACTGTACTTTCGTAACTCAGTTCAAAGCCAAAAAGTTGATAATAGCGTATGTTTACTTACGTTTTTAGGAGGTATAAGGACAGGAAACAGGCCGTAGAAAAATCTTCTTTTATCCCATATATCTCTGTCGGGGCGGGGGGGGGTAGTCGGTGAAATATCAAAACACGTGTAAAATCTGCTTGCCTCTGTGAAAAAATTAAAAGTCGTACGTTTTCAGGGAAACAGGCCCGAAACATTCTCTGAATACACGTCTCACCCTTCCTGTCTCTTATCAATGTGCATTTATAATAACTTATCTTGCAGTAATAGTTCAACGAAAAACAGACTCAAAATTCGCATCCTAAAGATGGTTTAAACTAACCAGTAGTAGACGTCTGTTTGCCCTTCAAAACTGTTTTTTACTTTAAGACATCGAGGGTTGTTAAGCATTCTGTACCTCAAGTTTGGCAATTGGAAAAAAAACAATCCTTTTCAGATGAAAATAAAGAGCGACAATAAAGTTCAAACGAACAGAAATTATCCTGTAGGCCTATGTGAGTGTGGCTACCGCCCCTAAAATCCTCGGCTCTCTACGCTAAAACATAACATTTTCAGGCTTCAGGGACGAATGCTTTAGAGTTAAAGTAATCTTACGTAATTTAATCTGTTTGTGATTTAGCGCTTTGAGAATCAAAGGCATCATTGATGTACATTTGCAATACAATAATTGGCAGATCGTATGCTTTGAACGACAGTCGGTAATAACACATTGGAATTACGAGCTGGCTACACATATTGTACTCTAAACTGTTGTCAGTATAAGCATTATCTTTAGTGTACAGAGTGGTAGTAGAGGAGGGGCAGCCCTCCTCATATACAGGTAATTTTGGTTCCATTTATTTTGTAAATTACCCTCTTTTCATTCATTTGGACTTTTTTTTGGTAAGGCTAATAAAGTATACTTATCACTTTCAACCCTTTTAGCTCTTCCAGCAGTTTTATTCCGGTGATTCTGCTTCTTCAACCGATTCCCGAAGCTGATTTCCTTAGCTCTATCTTGCTCGTGGAACTGCGGTGTTTGACTTCAGAAGTGTTCCAGAATTTAAAAGCGCTGATGATTAATTCTTGCGATAAATTACCAACAACACTTGCATTGATTCTTTTTTTTCGATACTTTTAAAATTAAATTCAAATATTGGAACTGTGTAAGAAGTCTTTCCAGAATTTTTCTTTTTCTAACGTAGGCTACTAATAAGTGAATTCGGGCACCCTTGATATTGCATAGTAAAATAGGAGAAGAAAGTTTTCTTAACATGCTTATGGCTGATAGAAAACATTCAAGAGTCTTTAATCGCCTATCGGTCTGTACTTTATTATCTGCAATGTAAATTTCAACTTAATAGAATAGCTTAAAACTTTATGATCATTTTTTTAACTAACCAAAAAGCAGTATACGCACACTATTACTGCCACTACTGTTTCTGCTGGGAATCTGAACTAATCAAAGTACACTGTATGCATGCAGGTTGTCAAAAGGGCTAAGGATGTCATGCAGATTATCTCAAATACCAGTTATATCTTAAGAACGGCTTAGAGTATTGCCAGTAACCCTTGTAAAATGTATATCTTTGCTTCTTCTTTTTCTTATTTTTTGGGTGGCGGATTAATTCTGCGAAAAATGTTTTCTTAATGCTTGCATTTTTCATTTATTTCTAAACATATTAAAGATAAAGATTGCTCCTTTTCCCCACTATATCCTTTGTATTTCTAGCAGCTGGATTAATTCTGCGAAAAATATTTTCTAGCATTTTCCATATATTTCTAAACACATTAAAGGTAAAGATCGCTCCTTTTCCCTACAATAGTCTTTGTATTTCTAGCGACTGTATTTTTGGCCGGTGTTGGTGGTGCTTCTGTACTCTTTGGATTTGGATCAGCGCTTGCCTTATCAAAAAAGAGGGATCCTGAATTTTTTGGAAAGGGCATGGTCCCTACTCACACATTATCTGAAACAGGCGCATCTATTGCCCTCAGAGCCCTTGGTTGGGGTTCTTTGTTAGCTGTCTCTGGTTGTAGTATCATTTTCTATGGAATTTGGAAAGTAGTGGGAGCTTCAAACGTAAGTAAATGTGTCAATGCATTGTCTAATAAAGATTAGATACAGCGGAGAGTATATCAGTGGTCGACTTGCAAAGTGTTCTACTACGGTTTTAAATGGAGCACCAAGGATGGCGTCGACCAACTTTTCTATTTACGGTTTGCGTCAGTTTAACCCTTTCTTTCATTGATTAACTAAACTTAAAAAGAGAGTTACCCCAAATAAGAGTTGGGCCATTGCTCCCGTCAAACCCCTCTAATGTATGATGTGTCACTTTAGCTTTATTGAAAACTTAATAGATTGCTTTAAGTACTGCCAATTTGGGCTTTTAAAATTCAATTTTGCTACCAATTTCCCTGTTTTTATAATGAAAGGGAATTATGGAAAAAATACTTTTGGAAATAAATATTATTTTTAAATATGCCAAAAATATTATTATCAAATATTCTAGCCAAAGAAATGGTTTGTTTTTCTGTCGACTAATCTAAAAAAAATTAAAAAAAGGTTTTTTAAAGAAAATAAAGAGCCATATCTTGTCTTATTAAAACAAACAACAGTTTTACTATATATTTTTTTATATGCAAATTTTTTTTCTTGAAAACGGCATTGTAATTTTTTGTAAAAATTGGCGTACTGCTTTTTTCCGGTGTGAAAAAGGATCTATATAGGTCTCGACTTTGGGAAGTCTCGTTTAGCACCTTAATTTCGGAAAAAAACATTGTCATATGAATTAGGTCACAAATACTTGGAATATTTATAATAAATTTTGCTGAAGATGAGTGTATGTGCTAAATATTTTCAAAGCACATTACAATTAAGTTTTATTGTCAGTATTATAGAACATTTTTTTGGTACATAACGACCAGAAATTAAAATGATTAATCATACAAATGTAAGGATAGCAGCTACTGCAATGGATTATACTCAGAATTGTTACTTGGTATAATTCATAAATTCAAGTTACCACAGCTTGAGCTTGTTTTAGGTCACAAATACTTGGAATATTTATAATAAATTTTGCTGAAGATGAGTGTATGTGCTAAATATTTTCAAAGCACATTACAATTAAGTTTTATTGTCAGTATTATAGAACATTTTTTTGGTACAAATATGCGAAGAGATGCCGATTAAATTAAAATCAAATTAAAGTCGCTTTGTGAAAGAGATTAAAAAAACTATCCTTCTTTTCACCTAGCTAAGCTCGGTCTTCTGGTAACTTACAACGCAAACCGAGCAAAATTAAGTCATAATATTCAGCCTTATAACGACCAGAAATTAAAATGATTAATCATACAAATGTAAGGCTAGTAGCTACTGCAATGGATTATACTCAGAATTGTTACTTGGTATAATTCATAAATTCAAGTTACCACAGCTTGAGCTTGTGTTATTTTTGCATCGATGGAAATATTTATAGCTTTCATTTAAACAAATCTAATCTAAAGTATATGTCAAGGACAAGTCACATTTTAACATTGACGCCGTATACTATTTCGGGTTCACCAGCCTATAAGAGAGACACGGAAAATACTGCTCTTATTTTCTGACATTACAGCTAGAAACAATTTTTTTTTCGATTTAATTTTCGTTACAGTACTGTTGGCCTTTCCTAAATGTCACTTTAAGGTCAATCAGAAAATATATCTCATTTTCCAAATCTTCACTCGGAAAAACATTGGCTCTGTTCCTGGGCCCTATTTGGCCCAACACATTTTTATACGTCAGACTTCCTTTTGTCCCAGGGACTTACGCTATAAGCTTCAAACTGATCAGGGATCGAAGACACTCCTTCTTTCAACAAAAGAATCGGTTTACTTGCACATGCAACGGTCCTTGAAAGTTTCAAGCCAGTAGAAAAAAAATATTGTTTGGTTCTCTTTTGGGCCTGGTTTCTTGAGAGGGGACCATGCCCCCTAAACGGAACTTTTCTTGCACGTTAAGACCAACTTGACCCAGGGACTTGCGGTTTTAAGTTTGCGGTCTGCTCAGAAAGGGACTTAGCGGTCTGCTCAGAAATAAAGAATTTGTTATCCCTTTTTGGTGCAATTTTCATTTGAACCAATATCTATATTTTTTCATATTAATTTTTTAATTTGTATTTTTATTTGTAGCCTATATTAAGATCTCTTTAACCTGGAATCTATGTGTTTAAGTTTGATTACGTTCAAAAAAAAAAATTGTCTTGATCCTGGTTTGGGGGAACCAATATTTTTTTCTGTTTTGTCTTGTACATTGGAGTCCTCTGGTCCGAAAGACTTGAAGATACAATTTTTGTGTTGAATGAAAAAAGTCTTGGCCATTCCAGGGCTACATTTTCGGAGGACCATGCATCCAAACTATTTTTTTTATACTGGAATCCTTTTGGTCCAGAGAACTGCGGCTGCCAGTTTCTGGACCAAAATCTTTAGTTTCTGCGGCTGCACAGTCGAAATATGGTTTTTGACCTATTATTAGGCCCCTCTAATGCCCCCTCCAAACAAAAACGTCTATTCCTCTTAGTCCACGTAACGATCTTTGAAAGTTCCAAGCGAATCAGAAATAAATTTGTTGGTCCTTCTTTGGGCCGCAATTCTGAGAGGAACCATACGCCTTAACCGAAGTTTTATTTTTATTTATTTTTTTAGCTTATAGTAAAAGGAGAGGGAGTTACAATTAAGAATAGTGTACATAAGTAATGCTTCCTTAATATTTATTTCTACACTCTTGTTTAATGGAAAATTGTACTAATGTTCTTAGAAGTTTTCTTTTTGTCCATGTCCTTCTTGTTAGAATGCGAAAATACTATTAATATGAAAAGAGGGACTGCAGCCCACGATAAATTTTCAATGCCATAGATTTTACTGCTTTGCTATGTTGCGCATATTATCTATAGTGACCTTATTTTATTTCTTCCTTGTGTCGTATCTGACGGAATTTTAGCAATAAAGTTTAATTCGTCATTGATCAATCCTAAATACTTGTTTCTTTATTCTATCTTAGTAGGCTATGCATTTTATTCTGGATTTCTTATAATCATTCTGTTGGTTTCAAGCATCACCCTTGGCATTACTACGCAATTTCTTAGAATTTGCTCTTCTATTCATAGTGTATATTGGTAGAGAAAGCCCTCCTAGCTCCCGTTCATAATCTTGCTTGTAATACTTGGGGAAATCTCTAATCAAGCCAGCTCAATAAAGTTGACTATTAAGTGAATACAGCCAAGATTATAGCACGTTTTTGTATTCTCTTCTCTCTCGTCCTAGATGAATAATGAGCGTTGAAAGGAAGGACAGGAATGAAGTAAATATTGTGTAAAAAGGGTAGAATCTTTTCTTTTCGTTTTTTTTCTGCTACGATAAATGAAAATCTGACGAAATGCCCAGGGTTGTTAATGACACTACATTTGGGTGACTATTAGTTCGGAATTGAGTTGTTGATTGCAAAATTGAATGGCTCAAGAAGACATGAAATAGGGCTTTGCATCCAAGGGGACGTCAACTTTCAGAAATCACATATACCAATGTGCCAACTGCAGCGAAAACTGTACCGAAGGCTGCGGAGACTGTACCAAGCGTGGTTGAACTTTGCGGCACACGCGGCGTTCTGAAACGTGCCCCAGGTAGCGGAAAGTGGATGCCCCTCGTTTGCATCTATTCGTGTTTTACAGTTTTCTTTTTATGTAGAGGTGTGCAGTACTACAATAAAACCTGCAATAAAAATAGGTCGACATCGAGGGGTAACATAGTTTCTACCACCTGATGTACTTCTAGATGTGGCACTTACTCGCCACGCATTTGACACTTCCACCATCTGTGCCGCCCGTTAACTGGCTCTCACGGTTTTTGAAAATGGGCAAACCTTCGGTTGACCCCCCAAAAATTACAGTAAAATTGTTTTTACACCTTCTTTTAAAAACAAAAAGAAAAACTAATTAAAGCTGAAGAAACTCTCTGAAATTTCGCATACATGCTCGACACAAAGCTTTATGAATTCAATGATGCTGTTGATTACAATCTTGTGGTTAATATTGTAATACGGAACCCAATATTATTATGAAGAACACCTCTACCACGACTAATCCCACCACGATTGCTACTATCACGGTTCTAAAAATAACTCAATAATTTTTTCCTTAAATGATAACAAAGAGTAACATTGAAATTTAAACCGAACAGAAACTGTTTCGATTATTAGGGAAGCTGCACCTCCCCCAAACTCCCGCTCTTTACGCTAACGCCTGACTTTTTGTCCCCAGTGCTTGAAGAATGACTGTTCAAACAAGGGCAATTGGAATTGGATAAACATAACTTTTTATAATGACTAAACAATACAGTTTTCTATTCAAATGTTCTGAAAGGCAATCGTAAATAGAAAATACGCAATTTCCTTTTAATTATATTTCATAGATGCTTTCAATAGAACACTAAAACTTTAGCATGATGAGCGGTGGTAACGGGAGTGAAGGGATAGCCCGTTCAACTGACCAAAAGGAAATATGTTCATACTACTGCTGATACTAGTGCTAGTGTTATTACTGTTAACACCACTACTAGTCCTGCTACTAGTACTACTAGTACTCCTACTACTGCTACTGTGACTACTATTACAACTATGGCTAAGTGTATGAAGGTAAAATTTTCAGGAAATATTTAGAGGGGAATTGAACTGAATAACGACAGGCCGCCTGGGTGCAGGTAGTCAAAAGGGCGTATCAGCAATATCTTAGGAACGACCTGATGTGTGAAGTTGAAAGTTACAGTGCTTTTTGTGGCTGATGTTGGACTAACCAAGCGGCAAAGTTTGCATCCTGCTACTACTACTTGTGCTGCTACTACTAATTCTACTGCTACTACCTTTACTGTTCCTATTGGTACTGCTGCTACTAAAGCTAAAGGTCTTAAGGTGAAATTTTGGGAAACGTTAAAGCAATGTGGAACTAAATCAAAACACACTGTGCGCATATAAGTTGTCAAGAGGACGCATCAGCAATGACTCATGAATGGTTTATGGTATTAAATTAAAACTTTTATCGTGTGTTGAGCGGCATGTTATAAAAAGACCAAATGTGCAACTATTGCTACTACTGAAGCTAAGGATATTAAGGTAAAGCTTTCAAGGGGTGTTTCGGTGGATGTTGAACTAAATCCAAACAAACTATGAGCACAAAGGCTGTCAAAAGAATATAACGGCGATATCTCAGGAATGGATCGCATTCTTAAGTTGGAGCTTTATGGTATGTTGTGGTAGATTTTGTATTAACCAAAAGGCACTATGTCTTTTACTGCGATTGCTGTAACTACTGAGGCTAAGGGTATTAGGGAACGTTTTTTTTTTTTTTTGGGGGGGGGGGTCAATTAAGCGAAAAAAACTATATAAGTTATAATTTCCTTTTTAAGAGTCAAAAGAAATTAGGGGGGGGGCAGTCATCCCCCTCCCGAGCCCATTAATTCTCCGAACACATCCAATAAAAATTTTGAGATAGCCATTTTGTTCAACATAGATGAAACGTCCAGTAATTATGTCTCTGGGGATGTTAGGGCTGTCAACCCCCCAGAGCCCTCAGAGCAAGGGCTCTAAATTATGCAATTTGCCCATTGTTTATACATAGCATTTGTTTTTGGTAAAGAGGACAATATTTGACCTTTCGTGTTTAAACAGACCAATTGCATTCAAGTGAAGCTTTCAGAGAATGTTCAGGGAAAAGTTGAACTAAATCAAATGATGTAGTGGGTATACCAGTTGTAAAAAGGAGGAAACTCAATAATCACTGTGGGTATTAAGTTGGAACTTTAAGAGGCACTCTGTGGGCGTTGCCACCATTGCTACTATCATGACTGATACGACTACTACTTCTACTAAGGTTAAGGAATATTAGGGTGAAACTTTGAGGGAACACTCTGTACATACTGCTACGACTACTACTGCTGCGACTTCTGGTATTCTTACTATTATTGCTACGACTTGTACTACTGAGGCTAAAAATGGGAAGTTGAAACTTTCAGTGAATGTTTAGGAGGATGTCGAACTAAATAAAAACACACTCTGTACAATCAGGTTATCAAAGGAGCGTATCACCAGTATCTCATGAATGATCTAGGGTATTAAGTTGAAAATTTCAGATTATATTAAGAGGGACATTGAACATAGGCAAAATTTATATACAGGTACTACTACAACTAATAATACTACTATATACTACTCCTACTTCAACTACTACTACTTATGACTGCTACTGCTATAACTACTACTACGGCGACTACTACTGTACTACTAAAGCTAAGGGTATTACAGTGAAACTTTCAGGGAATGCTGAAGAAAATAGTGAACTAAACCGATACACACTATGTGGATGAAGGTTATTAAAAGGTAACAGCTATATCTCAGGAACAGTTTAGAGTGTTAAGTTGAAACTTTCATTGCGTTTTAAGGGAGATGAACTGACCAAAAGGTACTATATGTATACTACCCTTACTACTTCTGATAATACTGCTAAGGGTATCAAGGAGAATGTTTGGGAGGGGTATGCCAAATTAAATTGAAACACGCTTTATGTGTGCAGGCTGTCAAATTACCGTATCAGTAGTATATAAGGAACAGCTTAGAGTATTAGGGTGAAACTTCCGGAGCATGTTGATGGGTATGTTGAGCTAATAAAAAAAAACTATGTGCACACTATTACTTCTAGTATTGCTGTTAGTACTAATATTTCTAAGGCTGACGCTCCCCCCATGTCTTCTGAAGACAAGAATATAATTTACACTACTGAAAGCAAAATACATTTTAGATGTTTTTTTGACTTTATTAAATAAAAAATTGCTAAGACTAAGAAATAAATATCAGTATATGTATACTAAACTGTCAATCCACAGTTGCTGGTTTTGTTCAATAATCTTGGTTATGATTTTTTTTTGTCTTTTTTTATGTGTTTCGATATTATGAGAAATCGGATCATTCAGCACGAAATTAGGATTGTTTACAATACAATGCAAATTATATTCTGATCTTCATAAGGCATGGGTAGGCTTCAGCCCCACTCATCTTAATTTCTGCTCGTTTTGAGTTTGACTGGGTTGTTTATTGTAATCTCTGTTCGTGAAGGGTTGCCCTCCTTTGCTAGCTGCTGCACGTATTATTTGCTTCCAATACATTTTACTATGCGAAAAATTTCGTTTCACTTTAGTTGCACTTTCCTCTCCGCTATGGAGAGGAAAGTGCAAGTAAGAAAAAAATGTTAGATTATTGTTGTCTTCTTGGTTAAAGGGCTGGAAACTTCTGAGAATTTATTTACCTTTTATTTGACCAAAGAAATTGGGAAAACAGGATTCAAAGAGAAGAAAAGGAGTTCAGAAAGTACTGGCTGTGCATTTATACTGACAGGTACACCCTTCTTTTACTTCTGCACCATTTGTCTATAGTGGCATGATCATAGGCGCTAAAGCGCTGCCTAAGTAAAGGGCGAAGTGGGCACAATGTATTGATTTTTTTCCGACCATGGCAATTTGTTTAGCATAGCATTTTTGTAGAAATTTCGAAATGGGCTCATTCGATTGGAAATTGAAAGTTTTAGGAAGCTTTTTAATAGTCAAAAGGGATTGGAGGGAAACCAGCCCCCCTCCCACGTCCAAAAAGACGAAGCGCATTCAGGTAAACCTTTTAGAGAACATTGAGGGGAGTGTTGAACTAAATCCAAACGTATTATGTGCATTCGGGTCGTCAAAAGGGCGTAACTCAGGAATGACTGTGTGTAGGCTATTAATTTGTAACTTTCAGGAAATGATAATGGTGATGATGAATTTACCAAAAAGGCAATATTTGCACGCTATTGCTGCTACTACTACTACAGCTACTGCTTCTATAACGAGTACTACCAAGGATGAGGATTTTGAAGTGAAAATTCGAGGAAATGTTAAGGAAAAGTTGAACTAAATCAAAACATTGACTCAAAACATCACGGATTACCGTTCCAAAACCAAGGTATCATGAGGGGATGTTCAACTGGCCAAAAGGCAACATGCATTTTTGAGCAAAATTTGAGAGAATAGGTAAGAATTTGAGAAAATGTAGAGGGGAATTTTTATCTAAATTAAAACACACTCTGTGCATGCAGATTGTCGAAAGGGCGTATCTCATGAATGGATTAGGGTATTAAGTTGGAACTTTCAAGAAATGCTTAAAGGAGAAGATCAGTTGACCAAAAAGCAATATTTGCACGCTACTGCTACTACAAAAACAACTACTGCTACTACTTTTACTACTACTACCACCGTTTCTACTACCGCTACAAGTACTGCGTTTGTAGCGGGTATTACGAAGGCTGAGGATAATGAAGAGAATTTTGAGGGGAAACTTGAACAAAACCAGAAAATAGTATGGGTATAAAGATTTTCAAAACGGTGTATCTGCAATATCTTTGGAATAGCTTACCATATCAAGCTGGAACTTACAGGGCATCACTAGGGGGATGTTTCTTCTGGCCAAAAACAAATATGTGCATATTACTCTTGCTATTAATCCTGCTTCTACGACAGTTGGTGCTACTACTAATACAAATCTGCCACTGCTACTACTGTTCCTGCTTCTATCACTAGTAATGTGACATACTATTATGACATACTATTATAAACTAAGGGTATGCAGGTAAAGATTTTAGAGAATACTAAGGCGAAACTTGGTCTAAATCAAAACACACTATGTGCATGCTGATTATCAAAAAGACGTATCTCAGCAATGGATTGGAAAATTAAGTTAGAACTTTCTGGGCATAATTAAAAGGAAGGATCAATTAACCAAAAGGTAATATTTGCACGCTACTACTAATAATATTACCACTGCTACTACTACTACTATAACTACTTCCACTACTGTTTCCATTGCAACTACTACTAAAGCTAAGAGAATTAAGCTTTAAATATCAGCTAGTGTTAAGGGGGAGCTCCACTAAATTAAAACACACTATGGATTTGCAGGTTATCGAAAGGGTATATTGACAGTGTTAAAGCGCTTGATCCTGATTCCAAGATAAGTGTCCTTTCCTTTTTTTTCTCTTTTGTTAAATTAAATTATTCCCACTCTGGGACTCCCTGAGTCATACCTCCATTTTTTTTTACTTCTAATCTTTGGTTTTTCCTTTTAGCGTAATATTTTTATCTCTTAGACGGACTGATTAGCTTGAACAGTAACTGCAAAGTAAAATGACTCATCCCTGTTAAAAATGGATTTTAAGACGTCGGATTTGGCTGAGATTTGCCGAGGGTGAAAGAGGGAATGAGTTTATTTGTTTAGGAATGACCTTTAGCTTTACGTGGCGTCCTGGAAAAGCTGGGATTGGCTGACCCCATGCGTCATATCTCGGGTCATGTCTCGAGACAGCAGCTATTTTTCAGTCTTTTTATAGAATTTTAATTGAGAAATAGTAAGCTTATTCTGTCTACTTTTGACTTCTTTTTATTAGCCTAGAGTTGAGAAAGGTTATTTGATTGAGCAGAGTTTGATTACAAGGAGAGTCCTATGTTATTTGAGTTATCTTTACTGGGGAAAACAAGAGTTTCAGACGATTTTTGAGCTTTATGACGGTGAACCTTACAGTGAGGTCTTGTGCCGAAGTAGTAAGTACATATGGAATTCTCCCACTTTACGTTCCCTGGCAGCTTTCCATGGCAGATTACCAGACTAGTTATTAGGCAGTGTATAATATGGTCAAGCATGTTTTGAGAGTTTTGTCGTAATAATATAATGTAATCAAACAGGTTTTTTTTTCTGTTTTTGTTGTCAATTACACAATGAATGTAGGTCATGAGTTCACATACACATTCTTAAAACTACACGTGATTAAACACGTTATAAAACTATGTGCTATTTGCAAAGAAAAACCAGAGTGGGTTTTTTTTTCGAGCTGACACCTGTTTTTTAGACAGCCAATCAGAGAAAACGGAGATATTTACTCCTCTCTCTCTCTCTCAATTTTTTTGTTGTTGCTAGCTCAGTTTCATTGTGGTAGTGAGAGTGTCAACACATAACAAAATGTTCCATACATGTCCGTTATGTATGTACTCACTGGGCAGTTGGTCATCATCATGTGAGAATTGCACAATGATTGAGGAGTATGATGAAAAGTGTAGATTATGCAACCCGTGTAAATTGCATAGAGGATATGCTGTACAAATTAAAGATTGTAATTCCTGTCATGAAGAGGTGTGTGACTCTCATCCTAGAGGCCACCTATGCTCCAATTGTCATTATGATAAATGTAATCAGTGGGAGAATACATATCCCGGTATGATTGGAAAGAATCCTAACCGTGATTTTAGTTTATTGCTAAGAGATTGGTATCGTCGTGGTTTTAGATTGTTCTGGGAGGAGGAACCGGGTCAACGATTCAACTGTTGGAATAACAAAAGAATATGGTTTCTACGTCATCGTTGTGAAGACACTGGGTGTTATGATTATAAGCCCACTGATTTTTATTTGGTTGTGACGGAATGTGATTCGACACTTGAGGACACTATTTGTGACATTACTTCAAATAAGCAAATTGAAACATGTGAATTCTATAGAATGAATGAGAATAGTATCATTGACTATACAAAGAGATATGACAAGAGTGAAGTTACACTCTATTGTAGAAAATGTGACCCTGACATTGCAGTACATCAGGATCAGTACACTGTGAATTCAGATAATCTACCTGCACTAGTTGTTGTCGACAAATACCTAGTAGTGGATGAAATCTAAAGAGTAGAAAAGTCGTTTTATCATGTATATATTTTTTTTTATTAATAAGCAATTTCACATACATCTTTAGAACATTTTATTCTTAGGGCACTAAAATCAATATTAAATACACGTGTAAGTATATTCTCCACTAGAAAGTCGTTCAATTGAGGTAAGTCAACGTAGATGTTGAGAAACTGCTTGTAGGTGTAGCCACGACATCTGAACATGAAAAAGAGTAGTGCATGAAAGCCACATGTCTTAGTCGTTAAATCCTGTACTCTTCGTTGATTTTGAATAATGGTTTTCCCCCTGCTTTCAATAAAGTTGCTGATGTATGGAGCGTAGAATTTATACGATAGGCCAAGAGGATCAAAAAATTCAATATTCTTCGCTGTTTGAAAGATGCATAGCCAATGACCGGTCTTCAAAGTCGATGGACTGCTATTAACAATGATTCGGGTATTGTTAACGCTTGGAATTTTTTCAATGAAGTCCGAAGGTATGCAATAGGACTTGTACTGGGACATGTATGGATCCATACTAAATACGTTGATTATTTGGTTTGTGTTCATGGTGCTAGGTCTAGTAGAACACTGCCGTCGGGTGTGATTTCCCAATAGGTTTCAAATTGACTCAGTGATATTAGCGTGATACTCTCAGTCAGAGCATTGGCAAATGTACACTCTAAACGTACATTCCCTGTTCGTACTATGCTCATATCCTGTGTGCCAGACAAGTCCAAAACAATAACCCCATGATTTTTTGAAAACATTGAATCGGTTATTCCATTTTCAAATAGTTGAGAGTCATGATCTAGGGATTGCATGGTCAACTCGTACAGAATCTATAGGATTTTTTGTCAAATGATAGAGTGTACAGTGGAATACCATTCACTTTGCACACGAGGCTAGATAGACCGAAAAAATTAAAATCATGGGGGGGATTCAGTCCAGGATCCAACGGCACTGCCACTCTTCACAAAGGCCAAAGCCAATTTTGATGGGATTTCTCCATTGATAAATGATGAATCGCTATAGCTACGAGAACCGGCGGCAATGTGACGTTGATTGGTGATTGTATGGGGGACAAGAAGTTTAATGTTGTTACCATTGGCTCTTAACTTTTCCACTGCCAATGCAACAGAGCTCATAACTTGTTGTTATCGGACGTGGAGAATTGCCGATGTGATAATGACATTTGCATCGGGTGCTGCAGGAAGTGTTTTTCTCAAAATGAAATTCGATGGGGCCATCTGTAACTTTATGTCAATCTTGACATTGGGGGGTAGCCATTGGGATATATTGAATATCTCATGATTTAATTTTCCAACTAGATGATACCCTTGGGTCACTGCAGTAGTCAGCTCACCGTCAGTATCAACACCTGATCGATATTCATAGCACAATGATTGTCCTCTCAACTCCTTGTATGCCTTTGGCGTCATCATCATAAATTGTATGTAGCTTGCATAGTTTGATAAATTATTGCTAGTGCTCACCAATGTTCCATTAATGAATACATTAATTTGTTTGAATAGGTTGTGTAGAATACAGTTTTCATAGGAGAGACCATCGCCGGCATTTGGAGTTGTATTATCTGACTTTTTCTTCACTGCAACATTTAAATCAATAAATGTTGACGACAAATCAATGAAATAGTCTTCATTGGAAAATATTTGAAAGCGTATATTTTCCGAGAGGGGTTGTTGGGGGTGAAATTGTTCATAGTAGCCATACTTGACACTGACATCAACATTTTCAGCATTGAATAGATTCAATGAGGAACTAATTGATGGATATGATTCCTTGTGGGGGAGATAAGTCATCTTAAGAGAAGAAATCCTTCTTTGATCTAACAATCTTTTTCTTCTTCTGCTTATTGGCCTTCGTTGTTTTATTCCTCAAAGTCCTTGTTGATGTCCTTTGCTTCCTGCCTGGGTGGAGACTGATGAGTGAATGACGTGAACGCATCCTTTTCAATCCCTCCCCATTTTGTCGAGATTTTAATTGCTCACCAACGGCTCTTGCTGAAGATCTAATATTTTCCTTAACACTCTCCTTGAAATTCTTGCCCGACCCCCAGTCCTGTAGTGTGGAGGCAGCAAAATTTGATGCAGCAGGTACAAGATATTTTCTGGCAAGGGGTAGTGCAGAACGAAATAGCCTAGCAAACCAGCTACCAAGACCGTAGCCAAACATTGTAGTACGACCCTTGTAGTAGTCCAATCCATTGCCTATTTGACGTGGACTCAAAGCACCAACATAGCAATCGATATCGGGACAGACAAATGGAATTCTCCTATTGTTCATTTTAGGTGATTGTGCTGTCGTTGACAATGGGTCGAAAATGACATGTAGTCACTGCTAAGCCTTTTGAAATTGCTAGAGGATCACCTAATTCAGTTCTTAGTGTTAACTGACAGAGTTCCAAATAGGAAGTGTTTACGGGAATATACTGAAGATGCTTTATATTGTAGTGATGAATATGCTCTTGATTGGTTTTTCGTTCAAGAACTCGTAGGAGGGGAACATTTGAATTACCGACTCTCGATGTTTCCACAAATGAAGCGTAGAGAAATATACAAGTGTCTGTGGAGAAGGCAGGTGGGTAGTCAGCAAAAATGAAATTAGTGTTTCCGGCACTTTTACCATTGATTATATTGAGCTTAAAGCCAAGAACATCCTTTAGGTTATCATTGAGAATAACCGTTTCGCTGGCAATAGGTGAACTAATGTAGATCTTGCCCTCCTCCTTTGAATAGTTGAGATGAAAAGCTCCTTTTTTACGAGCGGAAATTCTTTTATTAATAGAACGACATAAATCATTCATACAGGTGAGTTCCTCGTAGGGTAATTCAACATATGGATAATCCGTCCAATTGTTTTTTTGAATTTGTTCTTGATCACCTGAAGGTGGTGGTGGTGGCCAATTATAGGGTCTAATTTTTATATGATATTTACGATCCTTTCTCAGGATGTCATAGGTATTTTTGAGAATACAGTCGACAAGAGCCACTTCATATGCACCGTCAAATTTGATGGCGGGGGAGAGTTTTGTCCAAAAATCACTTGTCGTATTCAAGTCATTGTAGAGAGGATCGGAAACGTTGGACATGAAAGTTACATAGAAATCATTGGGCATTGTCAATATCTTCAATACCGATCCAAGAATCAAAATCAGAGTTGTATCCTAGCCACCGAACAACTAACTGTTTCTTACCCCTGCGAGAACGTGTCTTTAATATCTTTTCAATTTGGTAGATTTCACTAGCATTTTTAACTTTTTGCAGTTCATAGTCATAAAAGCCGTCGAGAATCTCTTCATCTTTAGTATCACGCAAGCGGTAAGTTATGGGTTTAGTGTCTAGGATTTTTGCCACTTTAAAAAGTTCGGTGGACCACAAGTAATTCCCCTTTTCAAAAACATTAGTTGTTCTATTAATTCGAACAGTATCACCAACATTGAATTTATTTTTCTTCTTGACAATCGTTTCATTGGAATACTGTTTAAGAAAGGTGTCAATTGTATCATGATCAGAATGATGAACTTCCGTTGGTGTAGAGTTGGACAATGATCGATGAGGTCGTTGATTATAAATCAACATGATTTTATCTAGATCATGAATAAAAGCCGGTGTATTTTTCAATGTACAATATCTTGAAATTTAAAGTCGAATAGTTCTTATCAATCGTTCGGCCAATGCAGCCTTTATAGGACTATGAGTATGATAGAGCAGCGTACTATATTTTTCTAGTACTTTTGCAACATGGGGATTAATAAATTCACTACCGCGATCCGTTTGAATTTTTTTATATGAATCCTGTTTGAGAATACTTTCAATGGCCCGGGCAACTTCAACACCTCTCTTTGATCGCAATGAATTGCATTTGCATAGCGACTAAAAACACTGATTGCAAGTAGAATGTACTTGCACGGTGTATTGTGACGTCTTTGAAGCTCATCTAGAGTCAGGAGATCTGCTTGCATTATATGCAATGGGTAAAAGGCTTTAGTTTTTCGATATTGATTGGCACGAAGTCTATGATTTCTATGCAGAGTGTAACTTGATTCATTTTGTAGATAGTCTTATACACTTTTAGTGTGAACACCAGTGACTTTGGAAAGAGTGGTGGGGGAACTTAAACTCCCCGCCTCACCAAAATTTTCATTAACACCTTTCAGAGCTTCAGCCATTTTGAACGTAAACACGTTGTGTAACGTCCGCTACCCTTTTTTATACTGGCTGTTGGTGGAGGTAATGGTGACGTTGACTTGATACGTCTTCGCTTTTGTCTAGCTATCAGTGGTGTGCTAGTATTTTCCAAAATTGATTTAAAATCTTCTTCATATTTTAATGGTGTCAATGTTGTTGATGGTGATGATGCATGTTCATTTAATTTTTTAGAATTTGTCTATTGCCAATAAGACTTTTGGGGAAGTTTAATGTATTTAGAAAATTGTATAGATGAGCGTCAAATGATAATAGTCCTTTACGATTTGTAACCATATCATAGATTAAATCAAGTAGATTATAGCTCTTGTCCTGAATTATAATCCCTTCCCCATTGCTCTCAACTTGAATATGACCACTTTCCAAGAGATATGTTAGGAGTCGTTTACTTTGTTCACGATATGAGTGGGGCATTAGATTTCCAATTTTCAATACAATTGAATCCAATTCCTCCTTCTTTAATAGTGTTCCAGCAGCAGCAGACTCTTGAGAAGATGATTCTTTTTTGTGATCAGCAGCAGCAGCAGTGGGCTTCGACCGATAGGACCTGTGTTTGTCCACTCGGCGAAGTGCATCTTGAAGTAAAAGCAGTTTTTTATCATCCTCAATATTTTCATTGTCAAGGAATTTACTCAGATTGTTCTCAAAGTGTTCGACGGGTGAGAGAGCTAGTTCTATTGGAGTCAATTTATAGGGTTTTGCCATTCTCTAGAGAAAACTGTTTACAAGTCCTGCAATTATTGGCAGTAAAAGTGTGAAAAAGCTACCGCCCGCCCGAAGAAGTCGTTTCCTTTTAAAATTCTTTCCACGCAGATCCTCGGGTGTGTTTTGATTAAGATCCAGTAGGATATAACCGTGGGGTTTATTAGTTGCCTGATTGTATGCTGAGAGCAGAAATTTAGGGGCACCTGGATAGATTTGTTTATTGAGGGTTATTAGCGAGCTAGAATCACGAACAACTCTGTAGATGATATAGTAGGTACAATTCAAAGCAAGTGTTCGCATACATTTGCTCTGATGAAAGAGATTGTGTAGAACCAGAGTAACGGAAATCTGTTCATGATGAGAGCGAACAGTGAACAATTGCAGCATTTCCTGGGACCATTGTTCAATAGATTCAGCCAGATCGTCAATGATCAGCCAAGAGTTTGGTTCAATAATGTTGAAAACATCAAGTCCCTGTATGAACTGTATCTGCACCAATCCCATGGCAGCAATTGCTTTTATTTTATCGTATGACTCCTGCCAAATACTATAGCAATAGTATATTTTTTCGGCTTTTCCACAAACATTTTATCGCAATTTTTAATTATTTTAGTTAAGAGTGTTGTTTTGCCCGACATTGACGGTCCACACAGAAACGATCTGAATGGTGTTTTAAATTGATACATGTTCCCTTCAACAGTTCACCTGGACAACTAACTGTAGACTATGGCTGTCTAATGACTAAATAATTTCCCTACTACTACTACTACTCTGTTCTTCAAGAAGAATAAGAAGATGAATAAAGAATCATATTTTCTTTTATTATATACATAGAAAAAAGTAACAATACATTGAAAAAAGCACATTAAACATGAAAAAATACACTTTTTTTAAATTTATTTATAATAAAAAAAACAACATTTACATGGGCACAGAGAGAGAAAAAAACACTTGAATACTTTTTTTTGTTTATTTATAGAGAAAAAAATACAGCATTAAATTAGAGAGCACTTGAAAAAATATCACTTTTTTGAATGAAACATTTAAAAAAAAAAAATCTGCTCTAAGTAAAAAAAAAGATAACTTTGATAGTTGCGGTGCGCCCCCCGCTGGCGGCGGCCGCCCCCCCGTTATGGTCTATTGATGCACGGGAAAACAAAATCCTTTACTGAATCGTGAAGCTCGACTGGTATCTCTCCATCAATTTCAAAAAACCATCCAACCGGGCCATTCTCCTCAACACTGTCAATGTTGGGGAAATGGGGAGCTTGAGGGTCATTGAGCCATTTATAGTCACCGCAAGGTAGCGCATAATGGGACATGACCGAGGGGTAGAGAGAATTCATATCAAGGAAAACTGCATCCGATTTTGTCCCCGTCTTCTCTCCTGTTGGATCAGTTTCCAAGATACGATCCCCGTGAAAAACAAAACCCCCCCTCATTGACCTTTCAATAAACAGATGCTGATCAATGTCAGTGATTAGCTCGATTTTTTCCCCACTAATTTTTAGGATGAGGTCCATCACTAGATGAGGCGAAGAAAAATAATACCCCAAATCAAGATTAAACTCCTCATAGATTTTGTCCGTATTTTTACACATAATGTCTAACAGAGTTAACACGTCACTCGACAAATACAGCTTGCAGTAGTCAAAGCCATTTTTACACCCTCCCTCTGCCCAAACTTTTTTAGCAAAACTGTATTCCTCGGGGGTGCAACTACGATCGTGAAGATTGTCGTAAAACGATTCAATCGAAGGAATAGTTTCCTCGGCGAATCTCGACATGGAGCAATAATGGTCATAAGGATATATGCCCTTGACCGTTAACAAATCATATAAATCATTTGGAAATTGTTGCTTGAGAAGGGGGAAAGCGTTGCAGCCGTCATTCGTTTTCTGCACTTGAATTAATTCGCTCAATGATTTGGGGAAAAAACTGTATGAATCTAAAAAGCGAATTTTATTCGTGTACTCAACTTCGGCTTCAACAAATTTCCACATAAATTCCAAAACAAGCAACTTTTCCGCTGATTTAGGTATGATTTTGTAGGTAAAGCTGTCTATCACCCATGCATCATCCACTGTTCCATTTCTTTGAAGATGTGTCAATGCTGGTAGCACATACTTCAGATCGTAGTTAGAGTTATGTATAAAAACAGGAAGAAAAAGTTGCGGTTTAATTTTTAAATTACATGAATTGTGTGCCCACCCTCGAAAGTTACTTTTTCCCGTTGAATTGGGATCAATAAGGTGATTGTGGTCCTGCACCGCGTCTTTTGGGGCAAGAACACCCCTACATACCCAGCAAATTGTCCCCTTTTCCAACGCCAGTTGCTCTTTATCTGACAATGTCATCGGGTAGTTGGTGTGACGTAATAGTGAAATTGCCCCGTTTGCTGTTTTTATTAAAGAAACCAATAACTTTTCCATACTACCCTCCTCATCCATAGTCAAAAAAAACTCTTCCAATTGCATTTTGTTGTTGGAATCACGACGGGCGTGTGCGTAGGAACACGCAACTAGTTTGTGTTCCTTGACTATATTTGGCCTTGATGGGTCTGATACCTCAACCAGTCTTGTTTCACAATCCAAAGACACTTTATCAACTTGTAGCAGGGAATTTTGGAAATTTTTAAATTGTAAAGTATCTTTGCCTTCTGCCGGCATTTCTATTCGTTGATTCCCATGAATTTTGCAATGCCCCATGCGATCCGAAAATGTTCGCTCAGATCTAATTGAGGAAAGGCACATGGGACAATAGAGACATTCTCCTTTCTTCGTGCCTTGAGATAGGAGTCGACTTATTGCTGTAACGGGAAAAAAATGACCATAGGAATTTACATCTTTGGGAGGCTCGTAAATAACCCATACCCAATTTTTAACATTTTCCATCGTCGGTGTCCTCACTGAATACAAAACCCCTTTTTTATTTGTTTTTTTTGCCCCATCTACAAATTCAGTGTCATACTGGAGAACAACCACCCCCACCCCCAGATTTTCATTTGCTTTTTCGAATATGCTTATTTCTTTCAAGGACACCGGATACTTTCCCTCTAAACAATCAAAATTTACTTTAGGGAAATTTTCTCCACCGTTGCGAGCAAGTCCGTCGAGATTTTTCATTGTTGACTCATTATTTAATGTTTCATGGGCTGCTGCTAAAAATGGGTATTTAAAGCATTGCAGCCCCGTTTCAAAATAGAAACTCTGAACCCCTTTGGTAGCCGACAAATCAGGGTGGCATTTTATTTTTAGATTACCCGCCCCCTTAAAATAAAGTTCTTTTTAAATCTACTGAGATTCAGATCCATGTGTTCAATGTATAAAATTGTGGACCCACTTCCTCTCTCATTAGACGTGTCCAAAGTTGAAATTAGTTTATTCACCCAGTTGAAAAAGTTGTCTTCAAATTCGTTTAGACCTGGGTAAAAAGTCTGATTCCCAGTTGAAAAATGAAAATAAAAAATATCCCCGGATGTTCCCTTTTGTAAATAGACTTTTTGATTAACTGATGCTTTAACCCCTCCTTGACCCCCCCATTTCTGAATCTGAATCTCAATTTGTGCTCGAATTCTGTCGATGTAGCTATGGAGAACTTTCACAGAGTCAGTTAAAATAATGCTCCCGTCAACCGCGTTTTCCTCGGGAGGGTTAAAATCTACCCTGTATGTTTGTAAGTGACCTAGAGCAGATTCTAACAAATAAAATTCACGTAGTTCCGGGGACGTGACACTATTTTCATGTCCTGCACCCATTTGCACAGGATCCAATTCACTAATAGTAAAGTTTTCATCAAGAATGTCCCCGGAAGAATTAGGTCCAACAATTTGCATAAGACTGTCCATTTCTTCAGCTGTAAATTGAAAATCCAGGGGGATATCAAATAACGTACCTTCACTAACATCATCATCCGGCGAGAGGGGACAATTACCAATGATACTTTGAAATCCTGGACCAGGGAAGGCAGAAGTTTTCACAGCTTCCCCCTGAAACTAGAAAATGAATGGATTAAGTTTTTTTTCTTTGACGAAAGTTTTATCACAATTATAACACACTTTTCTTTTTTCTTTTTCTATCAAACAATGTATAATAAATTACAAATTTTGTTAATAACACACTGACACACACACTGACACACACATACACAAACACACGCACACACACACACACACACGCATATACACATACACACTGACACACACACACACACACACACACATGCGCACACATACACACACACACACACACGCTCACACACACGCACACGCTCACACACACACAGAGAGAAGACACATGCACAGAGACGGCGCACACTCACACATACACACAACACACATGCACACACACTCACACATGCACACACACACTCACACTGACACACACACACACACACACATGCGCACACATACACACACACGCTCACACACACGCACACACGCACACGCTCACACACACACACACAGAGAGAGAAGACACATGCACAGAGACGACGCACACTTACACATACACACAACACACATGCACACACACTCACACATGCACACACACTCACACATGCACACACACACTCACACTTACACACACACATGCACACACACTTTTATAGTGTTGAAAAAAATGGCGAAAATGCTAATTCATTAGCCTATAGAAAAAAGGTTTTATTTTCTATGCGAAATAACCATTATTTTATAAAGTTAAAAAAAAAACATGTTAATTTTTTCACCCCATCCTCAAAACTCAATTCCTCCTAGAATTATTTAAACTAAATAGTTACCCCGCCCACCCCCCTCAGAAAGTTCAGAAAGACGCAAAAGAGTGCTTTCTTTGCTAATAAAAAAAATGCATTATATTCAGCAATCTCTGAGGGGGGGGGGGTAGAGAAATTTAAAACAATGGTCGGGGGTGGGGGGGATTAACATTTTAATATCTCTGACATACACTTTTACGATGTTGAAAAATGTCGAAAAGAAAATACTTAAAAAAAAACAAAAAAAAAGTTGGATAGAAATAGGTAGAAGCTAGAGGTGAAAATACTCACATTTCCAAATTCGGACTGCTGTTGAGTGCCATCCGTTTCTTGCATAGATGTGGTGGCAATGTCACTGGCTTGTACAGGTGAGCCAGTGGGGCTCCCCATCATGTGAGCAACTATCCATTCTCTTTTCAGCTTTCTACCTGGCTGCGTAGGAGTTGGCACGGGTGACTTTTGAGCAGGCAGCGTCGGTCTGGAATGGATGTGAGTGGCTCCCAATGGACCGCCTATCTCCACTTGTTGTATTGGAGCAACGCCGTTAGTCTTAGCTCTCTTTTCCAGGGGAGGGTAATTGTAGGAATCCTTTTCCTTAAAAAGAAGGCAAAATTTAGCACGGAAAAAAAACAATTCCCTTTTTTACAGAAGAAAAAAATAGTCTGCACAAAGAACCCCCTCTAACCACACGGAATCAGGGAACAGAGTCTCTCTCAAACCCCGTAAAGCTCTTTTAAAAGATACAAGAATTACCTATTTAACACAAAAATTTCGTTTTTAACGGATACCAAGTAAAGAAAAACCGTGTTAGAATTGATTCATTGTCCTCTTCCCTGTCATATATTTTTATAAAAGCCTCTTAATCATCTATGAAATGCATTTACTTTCATCAAATACAATTGAAAAATATCTGTCTAATTTGGTCAAAAAACAAACTCCTTTGTCAATGAGTCTTGAATCGCACATATCCGTCTTTTTTTTGTTTTCTTAATTCCAATAAGACGCATGCCAAATGTTGTTTTGAAATCATCCCCTCTTTGGTAACTTGTTAAACACAGATGGCTTTATTTAGAGCGGAAGAAGATAGTACATTTAAACGCACGAATGGAAAAGCCACATTTTGAACGACAAAGAACGAACTAAAACTACAGAATTATGCTCCTAACAGAGCAATGGAAAAGGGAGTTTTTTGTTTTACATAATAGAAAAAAGCGTGCTTTGCCGTTTCTATCGAATATACGCATCATATTTTAAGCTTTGTGTTGTTGGAGGGGGGCTAAGCCCCCCCCCCCCCCCTGAAATTTGAATTTACTAGTAAAACGATTTTTTTTTTTGAAATAAAGAATGAAAGTATACTCACATTGAAAATAGAAATATCCATTGTTTCAGAGTTAATAAAATCCAGTGTACTATGCTCGATATGCTAATACATAATGAAAATTGAATTCCAAAGCATGAACACTTTATACGGGGTTTTAATGACGAATTGTTAAGCAATTCTCTGATTGGTTGCCTGAAAAACAGGTGTCAGCTCGAAAAAAAACCACTCTGGTTTTTCTTTGCAAATAGCACATAGTTTTATAACGTGTTTAATCACGTGTAGTTTTAAGAATGTGCATGTGAACTCATGACCTACATTCATTGTGTAATTGACAACAAAAACAGAAAAAAAACCTGTTTGATTACATTATATTATTACGACCAAACTCTCAAAACCTGCTTGACCATATTATACACTGCCTAATAACTAGTCTGGTAATCTGCCATGGAAAGCTGCCAGGGAACGTAAAGTGGGAGAATTCCATATGTACTTACTACTTGCCGATTAGTGTGGCACATACATACCGTGGAAAGTACACTTGTCGTATCCCTACTAGTTATCGAAAATCGGTAAGGGCACAACACGTAAGTAGAAAGGCCTCAGGAGATCGTGACGGGGCTCCATATATGGGCATAGAGTCCCTAGGGAGATGGTTTTCTCACTGAGAATAAAAAAAAAGAATTTTTCTCACTTGAAAAAACAGGAATTTTCTCACTTTTATGGATGTTTCTTGGACGGTTATGAGTGTTGGTCAATTTATTTGATGTTTTTCATGGATGTCAACATCAATTTATGTCTGTTTTATGGTTTTTGTCAGTGAGAATGGAAAAACAGTATTTTTCTCACTTTGATGGATGTTTTCTGGATTATTGGAATGTTATGATCCAGAAATAGGAAAACAGGATCACGTGTTTCTAACAGATGATGTCATGATTGATTGATTGTCACGAAAGGGGAATTAATTTGTTGTTTCTAAGGGGAATTATTGATTCACGAAAGGGGAATTAATTTATTGTTTCCAAGGAGAATTGTCTCCTGGAAGAAGTTTATTAATATCTGTGGAGTTCGACCAGAATTGTTTCCGGGGCAAAGTTTATAAATAACTGACAGGTGATGGCAAGGATAATTGTAACTCCGGCGAATGTTTTGATCTTAGAGTTTAACGCGGGAAAAGGTTTCTTAGTAATTTCAAATGTGAAAGCGCAGGGATGCCAAAAACAAAGGGAACACGATGAAATTACGTTTAGAGATTATTTGGGCGAAACTGTTTTAGACATTTTAGGGAATTATTTCGGCGAAACAGTTAGAGACATTTTAAAAGATGATTTTAGAAGATGTTTTAGAAGAGGTTTTGAGTGTGGTCGTTATAATACACATGTTCTATTTAAACAGTGCCGTGAGGTCCCCTACCCCAACCCAAAGGGCCCCGATCCCCATACCCCGACCCAAAGGGTTCCGATCCCCCTACCCCAACCCCGAAGGAAGCCCCCGGCCCCCAAAGGTTCCCCCAGGCTCCCAAAGGGTCCCCGGGCCCCCCAAAGGGCCCCCGGCGCCCCAAAGGCCCCTGAGCCCTCATTTTTTAATACTTTTTAAGGCTTTACTATATCTTTTCAGAACAATTTCCTTTCTTAATGTCCCTCCTAAACCTATTTTACAAGTTGAAGTACTTATCTTTTTCACCCACAACTATACTTTACAGCTTTTTGGTTACCTCAACACCAAGAAATACTTTTTAAAGACCATTTCAGAGCAAGTTACTTTCTTAATGTCCCTCCTAAACCCATTTTCCAACTTGAAGTACTTATCTTTTTCATCCACAACTATACTTTACAGCTTTTTGGTTACCTCAACACCAAGAAATACTTTTCAAAGACCATTTCAGAGCAAGTTACTTTCTTAATGTCCCTCCTAAACCCGTTTTCCAACATGAAGTACTTATCTTTTTCACCCACAACTATACTTTACAGCTTTTGGGATACCTCAACACCAAGAAATACTTTTCAAAGACCATTTCAGAGCAAGTTACTTTCTTAATGTCCCTTCTAAACCTATTTTACAAGTTGAAATACTTATCTTTTTCACCCACAACTATACTTTACAGCTTTTTGGATACCTCAACACCAAGAAATACTTTTCAAAGACCATTTCAGAGCAAGTTACTTTCTTAATGTCCCTCCTAAACCCATTTTCCAACTTGAAGTACTTATCTTTTTCACCCACAACTATACTTTACAGCTTTTTGGTTACCAACACCAAGAAATACTTTTCAAAGACCATTTCAGAGCAAGTTACTTTCTTAATGTCCCTCCTCAATCCATTTTCCAACTTGAAGTACTTATCTTTTTCACCCACAACTATACTTTACAGCTTTTTGGATACCTCAACACCAAGAAATACTTTTCAAAGACCATTTCAGAGCAAGTTACTTTCTTAATGTCCCTCCTAAACCCATTTTCCAACATGAAGTACTTATCTTTTTCATTCACAACTATACTTTACAGCTTTTTGGATACCTCAACACCAAGAAATACTTTTCAAAGACCATTTCAGAGCAAGTTACTTTCTTAATGTCCCTTCTAAACCTATTTTACAAGTTGAAGTACTTATCTTTTTCACCCGCAACTATACTTTACAGCTTTTTGGATACCTCAACACCAAGAAATACTTTTCAAAGACCATTTCAGAGCAAGTTACTTTCTTAATGTCCCTCCTAAACCCATTTTCCAACATGAAGTACTTATCTTTTTCATTCACAACTATACTTTACAGCTTTTTGGATACCTCAACACCAAGAAATACTCTTCAAAGACCATTTCAGAGCAAGTTACTTTCTTAATGTCCCTTCTAAACCCATCTTCCAACTTGAAGTACTTATCTTTTTCACCCACAACTATACTTTACAGCTTTTTGGATACCTCAACACCAAGAAATACTTTTCAAAGACCATTTCAGAGCAAGTTACTTTCTTAATGTCCCTCCTAAACCCATTTTCCAACATGAAGTACTTATCTTTTTCACCCACAACTATACTTTACAGCTTTTTGGCTACCTCAACACCAAGAAATACTTTTCAAAGACCATTTCAGAGCAAGTTACTTTCTTAATGTCCCTCCTAAACCCATTTTCCAACTTGAAGTACTTATCCTTTTCACCCACAACTATACTTTACAGCTTTTTGGATACCTCAACACCAAAAAATACTTTTCAAAGAACATTTCAGAGCAAGTTACTTTCTTAATGTCCCTCCTAAACCCATTTTCCAACATGAAGTACTTATCTTTTTCATTCACAACTATACTTTACAGCTTTTTGGATACCTCAACACCAAGAAATACTTTTCAAAGACCATTTCAGAGCAAGTTACTTTCTTAATGTCCCTTCTAAACCCATTTTCCAACTTGAAGTACTTATCTTTTTCACCCACAACTATACTTTACAGCTTTTTGGATACCTCAACACCAAGAAATACTTTTCAAAGACCATTTCAGAGCAAGTTAATTTCTTGATGTCCCTTCTAAACCCATTTTTCAACTTGAAGTACTTATCTTTTACACCCACAACTATACTTTACAGCTTTTTGGATACCTCAACACCAAGAAATACTTTTCAAAGACCATTTCAGAGCAAGTTACTTTCTTAATGTCCCTCCTAAACCCATTTTCCAACTTGAAGTACTTATCTTTTTCACCCACAACTATACTTTACAGCTTTTTGGATACCTCAACACCAAGAAATACTTTTCAAAGACCATTTCAGAGCGAGTTCCTTTCTTAATGTCCCTCCTAAACCCATTTTCCAACTTGAAGTACTTATCTTTTTCACCCACAACTATACTTTACAGCTTTTTGGTTACCTCAACACCAAGAAATACTTTTCAAAAGACATTTCAGAGCAAGTTACTTTCTTAATGTCCCTCCTAAACCCATTTTCCAACTTGAAGTACTTATCTTTTTCACCCACAACTATACTTTACAGATTTTTGGGTACCTCAACACCAAGAAATACTTTTCAAAGACCATTTCAGAGCAAGTTACTTTCTTAATGTCCCTCCTAAACCCATTTTACAACTTGAAGTACTTATCTTTTTCACCCACAACTATACTTTACAGCTTTTGAATACCTCAACACCAAGAAATACTTTTCAAAGACCATTTCAGAGCAAGTTACTTTCTTAATGTCCCTCCTAAACCCATTTTCCAACTTGAAGTACTTATCTTTTTCACACACAACTATACTTTACAGCTTTTTGGTTACCTCAACACCAAGAAATACTTTTCAAAGACCATTTCAGAGCAAGTTACTTTCTTAATGTCCCTCCTAAACCCATTTTCCATCTTGAAGTACTTATCTTTTTCATCCACAACTATACTTTACAGCTTTTTGGATACCTCAACACCAAGAAATACTTTTCAAAGACCATTTCAGAGCAAGTTACTTTCTTAATGTCCCTTCTAAACCCATTTTCCAACTTGAAGTACTTATCTTTTTCACCCACAACAATACTTTACAGCTTTTTGGTTACCTTAACACCAAGAAATACTTTTCAAAGACCATTTCAGAGCAAGTTACTTTCTTAATGTCCCTCCTAAACCCATTTTCCAACTTGAAGTACTTATCTTTTTCACCCACAACTATACTTTACAGCTTTTTGGTTACCTCAACACCAAGAAATACTTTTCCCGGAAGAAGAAAAGGCCCAAGACATAAAAATTTAAAGTTTACTTCTAAATTTTTCCGTAGAAGATAGGAAAAGTTATACCATGATTGTGATTATTTTCTATGAAGATAAAAAGTTTCACTTTAATTTTAAATTTTCTTAAATTCAGTTCCAACCTTTCTCAAAGAGATGAAAAAATTCAAAGTTCTGTTCCAAATATTTCCCCGGAAGAAGAAAAGTTCAACTTCGATTCTGAATTTTCTAAATGAAAATGAAATAAGTTATTGATCAATTCTATTTTCTCAAAATATTAAAAAATTTTCCACTTCAATTCAATTTTTTCTCAAAGAGATGAAAAAATTTAAAATATTGTTCCAAATTTTTCTTAGAAGATAGAAAAGTTCAAGTTCTCTTCTGAATTTTACCAAAGAACACAATTCAATTCTAATCTCACCATAGAAAATAAAAAGCTTCCACTTCAGTTTTAAGTTCACCAAGACATAAAAAATTTAAAGTTCAGTTCTAAATTTTTACATAGAAGATAGGAAAAGTTATACTATGATTATGATTATTTTCCATGAAGATAAAAAGTTTCACTTTAATTCTAAATTTTCTTAAATTCAGTTCCGACTTTTCACATAGAGATGAAAAGATTTAAAGTTCTGTTCCAAATTTTTCTTAGAAGATAGAAAAGTTCAAGTTCTCTTCTGAATTTTACCAAAGAACACAATTCAATTCTAATCTCACCATAGAAAATAAAAAGCTTCAACTTCAGCTTTAAGTTCACCAAGACATAAAAATTTAAAGTTCAGTTCTAAATTTTTCCGTAGAAGATAGGAAAAGTTATACCATGATTGTGATTATTTTCTATGAAGATAAAAAGTTTCACTTTAATTCTAAATTTTCTTAAATTCAATTCCGGCTTTTCTCAAAGAGATGAAAAAATTTAAAGTTCTGTTCCAAATACATTCCCGGAAGAAGAAAAGTTCAACTTCGATTCTGAATTTTCTTAATGAAAATGAAATAAGTTATTGATCATTTCTATTTTTCCAAATAATATAAAAAGTTTCCACTTCAGTTCAGATTTTTCTCAAAGAGATGAAAAAAATTTAAAATACTGTTCCAAATTTTTCGTAGAAGATAGAAAAGTTTAAGTTCTCTTCTGAATTTTACCAAAGAACACAATTCAATTCTAATTTCACCAGAGAAATTAAATAGCTTCCACTTCAGTTTTAAGTTCACCAAGACATAAAAAATTTAAAGTTCAGTTCTAAATTTTTCCGTTGAAGATAGGAAAAGTTATACCATGATTGTGATTATTTTCTATGAAGATAAAAAGTTTCACCTTAATTCTAAATTTTCTTAAATTCAGTTCCGACCTTTCTCAAAGAGATGAAAAAATTTAAAGTTCTGTTCCAAATATTTTCCCGGAAGAAGAAAAGTTCAACTTCGATTCTGAATTTTCTTAATGAAAATGAAATAAGTTATTGATCAATTCTCTTTTCCCAAAATAATATAAAAATTTTCCACTTCAGTTCAGATTTTTCTCAAAGAGATGAAAAATTTAAAATACTTCCAAATTTTTCATAGAAGATAGAAAAGTTCAAGTTCTCTTCTGAATTTTACCAACGAACACAACTCAATTCTAATTTCTCCAGAGAAAATAAAAAGCTTCCACTTCAGTTTTAAGTTCACCAAGACATAACAAATTTAAAGATTATTTTCCATGAAGATAAAAAGTTTCACTTTAATTCAAATTTTCTTAAATTCAGTTCCGACTTTTCACATAGAGATGAAAAAAATTTAAAGTTCTGTTCCAAATTTTTCATAGAAGATTGGAAAAGTTATACTTTGGTCGTGAATATTCAAGTTTTCTTCTGAATTTTACCAAAGAACACAATTCAATTCTAATTTCTCCAGAGAAAATAAAAAGCTTCCACTTCAGTTTTAAGTTCACCATGACATAAAAAATTTAAAGTTCAGTTCTAAATTTTTACATAGAAGATAGGAAAAGTTATACTATGATTTTGATTATTTACTATGAAGATTAAAAGTTTCACTTCAATTTTTAATTTTTCTCAAAGAAGTGAAGAAAAGTTCAACTTCGATTCTGAATTTTCTCAATGAAAATGAAATAAGTTATTGATCATTTCTATTTTCCCAAAATAATATAAAAATTTTCCACTTCAGTTTAGATTTTTCTCAAACAGATGAAAAAATTTAAAATACTGTTCCAAATTTTCCATAGAAGATAGAAAAGTTCAAGTTCTCTTCTGAATTTTACCAAAGAACATAATTCAATTCTAATTTCTCCAGAGAAAATAAAAAGCTTCCACATCAGTTTTAAGTTCACCAAGACATAAAAAATTTAAAGTTCAGTTCTAAATTTTTCCATAGAAGATAGGAAAAGTTATACTATGATTGTGATTATTTTCCATGAAGATAAAAAGTTTCATTTTAATTCTAAATTTTCTTAAATTCAATTCCGACCTTTCTCAAAGAGATGAAAAAATTTAAAGTTCTGTTCCAAATATTTTCCCGGAAAAGAAAAGTTCAACTTCGATTCTGAATTTTCTCAATGAAAATGAAATAAGGTATTGATCAATTCTATTTTCATAAAATAATATAAAATTTTCCACTTCAATTCAGATTTTTTCTCAAAGAGATGACAAAATTTAAAATATTGTTCCAAATTTTTCATAGAAGATAGAAAAAGTTATACTTTGATTGTGATTATTCTTCATGAAGATATGGAGCTCCACTTTAATTCTAAGTTTTCTCGAAGAAGTGCAAAATGTACAAGTACTCTTCTGAATTTTCTTAGAGAGGAGAAAAAAAGTTAGCTCAATTCTGAAATTTACCAATGAAAATGAAAAAGCTTCCATTTCAGTTCATAATTTCTCAAAGACATAAAAATTTAAAGTTCAATTCTAAATTTTTCCATAGAAGATAGGAATGGCTATACTATGATTGTGATTATTTACCATGAAGATAAAAAGTTTCACTCTATTTCTAATTTTTCTTAAATTCAGTTCATCCATCTAACCACCAAAAACTATAGGTTAGGTTAGGTATAAATAAATATTAATAAATAATTAGAAACATTTCTCCATGTTTAAGTTAGGCTAGGTTAGGTTAACTTATCATGAGCGCTCATGATAAGCTAACCTAACCTAACTTAAACATGGTAAAAAGATTAAATTAGGTTAGGTTAGGTTAGATTAAGTTAGGTCACGTTAAGTTAGGTTAGGTTAGGTTAGCATACGTACGCGCGCGTATGTAAAATTCAGAAGAGAACTTGAACTTTTCTATCTTCTACGAAAAATTTGGAACAGTATTTTAAATTTTTTCATCTCTTTGAGGAAAATCTGAACTGAAGTGGAAACTTTTTATATTATTTGGAAAATTAGAAATGATCAATAACTTATTTCATTTTCATTAAAAAAATTCAGAATCGAAGTTGAACTTTTCTTCTTCCGGGAAAATATTTGGAACAGAACTTTAAATTTTTTCATCTCTTTGAGAAAAGCCGGTATTGAATTTAAGAAAATTTAGAATTAAAGTGAAACTTTTTATCTTCACAGAAAATAATCACAATCATGGTATAGCTTTTCCTATCTTATACGGAAAAATTTAGAACTGAACTTTAAATTTTTTATGTCTTGGTGAACTTAAAGCTGAAGTGGAAGCTTTTTATTTTCTCTGGTGAAATTAGAATTGAATTGTGTTATTTGGTAAAATTCAGAAGAGAACTTGAACTTTTCTATCTTCTAAGAAAAATTTGGAACAGAACTTTAAATTTTTTCATCTCTTTGAGAAAAGCCGGAACTGAATTTAAGAAAATTTAGAATTAAAGTGAAACTTTTTATCTTCATGGAAAATAATCATAATCATAGTATAACTTTTCCTATCTTCTATGTAAAAATTTAGAACTGTACTTTAAATTTTTTATGTCTTGGTGAACTTAAAGCTGAAGTGGAAGCTTTTTATTTTCTCTGGTGAAATTAGAATTGAATTGTGTTCTTTGGTAAAATTCAGATTAGAACTTGAACTTTTCTATCTTCTAAGAAAAATTTGGAACAATATTTTAAATTTTTTCATCTCTTTGAGAAAAATCTGAATTAAAGTGGAAAATTTTATAATATTTTGAGAAAATAGAATTGATCAATAACTTATTTCATTTTCATTGAGAAAATTCAGAATCGAAGTTGAACTTTTCTTCTTCCGGGGAAATATTTGGAACAGAACTTTAAATTTTTTCATGTCTTTGAGAAAGGTTGGAACTGAATTTAAGAAAATTTTGAATTAAAGTGAAAATTTTTGTCTTCATAGAAAATAATCACAATCATGGTATAACTTTTCCTATCTTCTACGGAAAAATTTAGAAGTGAACTTTAAATTTTTTATGTCTTGGGCCTTTTCTTCTTCCGGGTAAAGTATTTCTTGGTGTTGAGGTAACCAAAAAGCTGTAAAGTATAGTTGTGGGTGAAAAAGATAAGTACTTCAAGTTGGAAAATGGGTTTAAGAGGGACATTAAGAAAGTAACTTGCTCTGAAATGGTCTTTGAAAAGTATTTCTTGGTGTTGAGGTATCCAAAAAGCTGTAAAGTATAGTTGTGGGTGAAAAAGATAAGTACTTCAACTTGTTAAATGGGTTTAGGAGGGACATTAAGAAAGTAACTTGCTCTGAAATGGTCTTTGAAAAGTATTTCTTGGTGTTGAGGTAACCAAAAAGCTGTAAAGTATAGTTGTGGGTGAAAAAGATAAGTACTTCAAGTTGGAAAATGGGTTTAGAAGGGACATTAAGAAAGTAACTTGCTCTGAAATGGTCTTTGAAAAGTATTTCTTGGTGTTGAGGTATCCAAAAAGCTGTAAAGTATAGTTGTGGATGAAAAAGATAAGTACTTCAAGTTGGAAAATGGGTTTAGGAGGGACATTAAGAAAGTAACTTGCTCTGAAATGGTCTTTGAAAAGTATTTCTTGGTGTTGAGGTAACCAAAAAGCTGTAAAGTATAGTTGTGTGTGAAAAAGATAAGTACTTCAAGTTGGAAAATGGGTTTAGGAGGGACATTAAGAAAGTAACTTGCTCTGAAATGGTCTTTGAAAAGTGTTTCTTGGTGTTGAGGTATTCAAAAGCTGTAAAGTATAGTTGTGGGTGAAAAAGATAAGTACTTCAAGTTGTAAAATGGGTTTAGGAGGGACATTAAGAAAGTAACTTGCTCTGAAATGGTCTTTGAAAAGTATTTCTTGGTGTTGAGGTATCCAAAAAGCTGTAAAGTATAGTTGTGGGTGAAAAAGATAAGTACTTCAAGTTGGAAAATGGGTTTAGGAGGGACATTAAGAAAGTAACTTGCTCTGAAATGTCTTTTGAAAAGTATTTCTTTGTGTTGAGGTAACCAAAAAGCTGTAAATTATAGTTGTGGGTGAAAAAGATAAATACTTCAAGTTGGAAAATGGGTTTAGGAGGGACATTAAGAAAGGAACTCGCTCTGAAATGGTCTTTGAAAAGTATTTCTTGGTGTTGAGGTATCCAAAAAGCTGTAAAGTATAGTTGTGGGTGAAAAAGATAAGTACTTCAAGTTGGAAAATGGGTTTAGGAGGGACATTAAGAAAGTAACTTGCTCTGAAATGGTCTTTGAAAAGTATTTCTTGGTGTTGAGGTATCCAAAAAGCTGAAATGGTCTTTGAAAAGTATTTCTTGGTGTTGAGGTATCCAAAAAGCTGTAAAGTATAGTTTTGGGTGAAAAAGATATTTACTTCAAGTTGGAAAATGGGTTTAGGAGGGACATTAAGAAAGTAACTTGCTCTGAAATGGTCTTTGAAAAGTATTTCTTGGTGTTGAGGTAACCAAAAAGCTGTAAAGTATAGTTGTGGGTGAAAAAGATAAGTACTTCAAGTTGGAAAATGGGTTTAGGAGGGACATTAAGAAAGTAACTTGCTCTGAAATGGTCTTTGAAAAGTATTTCTTGGTGTTGAGGTATCCAAAAAGCTGTAAAGTATAGTTGTGGGTGTAAAAGATAAGTACTTCAAGTTGAAAAATGGGTTTAGAAGGGATATTTAGAAAGTAACTTGCTCTGAAATGGTCTTTGAAAAGTATTTCTTGGTGTTGAGGTATCCAAAAAGCTGTAAAGCATAGTTGTGGGTGAAAAAGATAAGTACTTCAAGTTAAAATGGGTTTAGGAGGGACATTAAGAAAATAACTTGCTCTGAAATGGTCTTTGAAAAGTATTTCTTGGTGTTGAGGTATCCAAAAAGCTGTAAAGTATAGTTGTGGGTGAAAAAGATAAGTACTTCAAGTTAGAAAATGGGTTTAGAAGGGACATTAAGAAAGTAACTTGCTCTGAAATGGTCTTTGAAAAGTATTTCTTGGTGTTGAGGTATCCGAAAAGCTGTAAATTATAGTTGTGGGTTAAAAAGATAAGTACTTCAAGTTGGAAAATGGGTTTAGGAGGGACATTAAGAAAGTAACTTGCTCTGAAATGGTCTTTGAAAAGTATTTCTTGGTGTTGAGGTAACCAAAAAGCTGTAAAGTATAGTTGTGGGTGAAAAAGATAAGTACTTCAAGTTGGAAAATGGGTTTAGGAGGGACATTAAGAAAGTAACTTGCTCTGAAATAGTCTTTGAAAAGTATTTCTTGGTGTTGAGGTATCCAAAAAGCTGTAAAGTATAGTTGCGGGTGAAAAAGATAAGTACTTCAACTTGTAAAATAGGTTTAGAAGGGACATTAAGAAAGTAACTTGCTCTGAAATGGTCTTTGAAAAGTATTTCTTGGTGTTGAGGTATCCAAAAAGCTGTAAAGTATAGTTGGGGGTGAAAAAGATAAGTACTTCAAGTTGGAAAATGGGTTTAGGAGGGACATTAAGAAAGTAACTTGCTCTGAAATAGTCTTTGAAAAGTATTTCTTCGTGTTGAGGTATCCAAAAAGCTGTAAAGTATAGTTGTGGGTGAAAAAGATAAGTACTTCAAGTTGGAAAATGGGTTTAGGAGGGACATTAAGAAAGTAACTTGCTCTGAAATGGTCTTTGAAAAGTATTTCTTGGTGTTGAGGTAACCAAAAAGCTGTAAAGTATAGTTGTGGGTGAAAAAGATAAGTACTTCAAGTTGGAAAATGGGTTTAGGAGGGACATTAAGAAAGTAACTTGCTCTGAAATAGTCTTTGAAAAGTATTTCTTGGTGTTGAGGTATCCAAAAAGCTGTAAAGTATAGTTGCGGGTGAAAAAGATAAGTACTTCAACTTGTAAAATAGGTTTAGAAGGGACATTAAGAAAGTAACTTGCTCTGAAATGGTCTTTGAAAAGTATTTCTTGGTGTTGAGGTATCCAAAAAGCTGTAAAGTATAGTTCTGAATGAAAAAGATAAATACTTCATGTTGAAAAATGGGTTTAGGAGGGACATTAAGAAAGTAACTTGCTCTGAAATGGTCTTTGAAAAGTATTTCTTGGTGTTGAGGTATCCAAAAAGCTGTAAAGTATAGTTGTGGGTGAAAAAGATAAGTACTTCAAGTTGGAAAATGGATTTAGGAGGGACATTAAGAAAGTAACTTGCTCTGAAATGGTCTTTGAAAAGTATTTCTTGGTGTTGAGGTAACCAAAAAGCTGTAAAGTATAGTTGTGGGTGATAAAGATAAGTACTTCAAGTTGGAAAATGGGTTTAGGAGGGACATTAAGAAAGTAACTTGCTCTGAAATGGTCTTTGAAAAGTATTTCTTGGTGTTGAGGTATCCAAAAAGCTGTAAAGTATAGTTGTGGGTGAAAAAGATAAGTACTTCATGTTGGAAAATGGGTTTAGGAGGGACATTAAGAAAGTAACTTGCTCTGAAATGGTCTTTGAAAGTATTTCTTGGTGTTGAGGTAACCAAAAAGCTGTAAAGTATAGTTGTGGATGAAAAAGATAAGTACTTCAAGTTGGAAAATGGGTTTAGGAGGGACATTAAGAAAGTAACTTGCTCTGAAATGGTCTTTGAAAAGTATTTCTTGGTGTTGAGGTAACCAAAAAGCTGTAAAGTATAGTTTTGGGTGAAAAAGATAAGTACTTCAACTTGTAAAATAGGTTTAGGAGGGACATTAAGAAAGGAAATTGTTCTGAAAAGATATAGTAAAGCCTTAAAAAAGTATCAAAAAAAATGAGGGCTCAGGGGCCTTTGGGGCGCCGGGGGCCCTTTGGGGGGGGGGCCCGGGGGACCCTTTGGGAGCCTGGGGGAACCTTTGGGGGCCGGGGGCTTCCTTCGGGGTTGGGGTAGGGGAATCGGAGCCCTTTGGGTCGGGGTATGGGGATCGGGGCCCTTTGGGTTGGGTAGGGGACCTCACGGCACTGTTTAAATAGAACATGTGTATTATAACGACCACACTCAAAACCTCTTCTAAAACATCTTCTAAAATCATCTTTTAAAATGTCTCTAACTGTTTCGCCGAAATAATTCCCTAAAATGTCTAAAACGGTTTCGCCCAAATAATCTTTAAACGTAATTTCATCGTGTTCCCTTTGTTTTTGGCATCCCTGCGCTGTCACATTTGAAATTACTAAGAAACCTTTTCCCGCGTTAAACTCTAAGATCAAAACATTCGCCGGAGTTACAATTAACCTTGCCATCACCTGTCAGTTATTTATAAACTTTGCCCCGGAAACAATTCTGGTCGAACTCCAAAGACATTAATAAACTTCGTCCAGGAGACAATTCTCCTTGGAAACAATAAATTAATTCCCCTTTCGTGAATCAATAATTCCCCTTAGAAACAACAAATTAATTCCCCTTTCGTGACAATCAATCAATCATGACATCATCTGTTAGAAACACGTGATCCTGTTTTCCTATTTCTGGATCATAACATTCCAATAATCCAGAAAACATCCATCAAAGTGAGAAAAATACTGCTTTTCCATTCTCACTGACAAAAACCATAAAACAGACATAAATTGATGTTGACATCCATGAAAAACATCAAATAAATTGACCAACACTCATAACCGTCCAAGAAACATCCATAAAAGTGAGAAAATTCCTGTTTTTTCAAGTGAGAAAAATTCTGTTTTTTTATTCTCAGTGAGAAAACCATCTCCCTAGGGACTCTATGCCCATATATGGAGCCCCGTCACGATCTCCTGAGGCCTTTCTACTCACGTAGAATCCATAGCGCGTTAGAGTTGATTGTGTCTCTGTAGTGCCAGAGGATTTACATTAGTGGCGCCAAGATGGACCCTGGCAGCCTATTAGATTTACAAATATCGAGGGTAGAATAGTCTAGAAGAGACTGTGAACTACTCGGCTACTATACCATACCCTGAGGCCACATACACTGGTACCGACAGACATTAGCCTACACTGGTGTCGCTAGGCCAGAATACTGGTGTCAGCTACACACTAGGAACACTACTGGGACACCAGTAGGGAATTGAACACGATTTTCTGAAGATATGAATTAATTTAGGGGAGGGGATAGCCCGTGTAACTGACCAAACGGCAACTTATTCATACTACTGTTGCTACTATTATAACTATGGCTAAGTGTATGATGGTGACATTTTCAGGGAAATGTTGAGGGGGGAATTGAACTGAATCACAACACGCTGTCTGCATATAGACTGTTAGAAGGGCTTATCAGCAATGTCTTAGGAATTTCTTGGCGTGTAAGACTCGATAAGACTTTAAGGAATGAATATCAGTATATTTATATTTAACTTTCAATCCACATTCATTCGTTGTTTTGTTCAATGATCTTGGTTATGACGGTTTTTTTTCGATATTATGAGAAATATAAATTTTCAGCTCGAAACAAGGATTGTTTTCAATAAAATGCAAATTATGTTATGGTCTTCAGAAGGCATGTTGGGCGTCAGCCCCACTCATCTCAGTTTCTGCTCGTTTTGAGTCGGACTCGGTTATATATTTGAATTTCCGTTCATTTTGGATTTTATTTATTTATTGATGGTTATTTTTCGCAGTTTTAAGCTTGGAAAATTATTTGACCTAATTTCTGCTCATTTTTGGTTTAATTTAGCTCTTTACTTTTCTTTGAAAAATGACTTTCATGGATTTTTTTTATTATTTACTAAAGGCGACGGGTAGTTTTATACTATCACCTGGGTCAGAAACTACTATAATGTAAGTTCTGAGCTCTTTCATTAGATATACCAATTAAAAGGTTTCGATGGGTTATTAACTTCAGTTCTAATGTACAAATCGAAAGAAACAATTCTAATTAAAAGTCTGAGGCAATTTAGGGACTTGAAAGTAGCATTCTGCTGTCAGACCATGGTTATCTTTGTCAATGAGTGGCTTGGAACTTGCCCTAGTATGCGTACTTATTAATTGTTCTTTTATGCATCTTGGGCTAAGACAAATAATTTCTCAACATTTCGCTTCAACATATGTTTAAGAGTTAGTATATTGGTTTCACTAAGGTTTCGCTATTACTACAGTGAAGATTAGCTGCAGCATTAGGGACCTGCAATTTTAATCCGTAACGATTTCCACGGTTGAAAACGATAAGGTCCAACTCACTACGAAGTCAGTATATAATTTTTATACCATGTGTATACATTTTTTTGTCAGTATATAGTTTTTTTTTATATATATATAAATCCCTTCTTGTACCATGGTCATCTTCGGCGATGAAGTGTTTGTAAATGTTACCTGTGAGTGCAGGGACGTCGTTTGGGAGTGGCAAGGGGGGGGGGGGAGTTGCCCCGCCAATAATATGGAAAAAATAGTATACATCCCATGCTCTTTGACTATCCAGATATGGACCCGTCTTCCCCCCCCCCCGATAAAAATGCTGGAGATATGCCCCTGTATGAGTGTATCTATTGTTGGCTTCTGATGTATCTGAAGATATAAAAAATTTGTTTCCCCGTCCGCTATGGAGGGGACATGCAAATAACAATTGCTTGTTAGAGGACGTTCATCTTCAAGCATGAGGCGTTGGAAACTTGTGCAAATTAGTTTGCCTTTTTCTGGTGTCCCTGCTGTATTTGGCACTCGATGGGGAGTTTGTAGTCGGTATAGAGTACCCTCTTTTGTGAAAACCGATGTTTTATACGAGCTGATACCATAGATGTCCTATTTATAGGCAATCGATAGCGACGAAGCAAAAGTAAAGTGTTTCACTACTAATACATCAACAAATAATAAAACTATGTCAATTATAGATGAAGAGGTATTAATTAGAAAACTTTTCGAAAAAAAAAGAAGCTATTCAATAAAAAGGAAAGAATCATATTGAAACCTAAGACGAAGAAATATAGTCATATACTAACTATATCATATAATAATATAATATATTATATATCATATTATATCATATAAAATAACTGGTCATATAGTAATTCAATTTTAAAATGAAGAGAAACTGCTATCAATGAGTAAATGAAGCCTGAACAGATGAAAAAATAGATAATAAAACACTCAGAAGCTATCACAAACAGGAGTAGGCCTATCGTTCCATAAACATTCTAAAAACAAGATCATCATTAGCGCTTTAATGAAACTAAAAATAAGTTTGCGGTGTTTTATCTTTTATGGTTACAACATTGAAAAATATAAAATTGCTGGGACTTTCAGGAATTTATTTCAATAAGTATTAAACAGTTAGTCTACTTTCATTAGGTCTTCCTGTTAATCTTGATTATTAAGATAATTATCTTGTTATTATAATTATTATTTTCATTGTTTTTGATATTCTGAAAAACTTAACCATACCATTCAAAATACATTTCGTTTTGAATATATGAAAATGGCACGAAAGTTGTTTAGATGGCGGTAGGGGTCAGTACCCCCACTCTTATGGAAACCGTGATTAGCATTGATATATGATTGTTTTTTATGTATTGTTGTTAATGCTCAGAAAAACAAAAACACAAATAGCATGGAAATACAGTCCAATCTTAGTAAAACATTAGTGGTATTCTGGTCTTTCGGAGATTTGTTTAGGGGGAGTTGGCCTTACTCCTTTTTTGGTAAATTATCTTCATTTAAATTTTACCTTGAGTACTATTTTTATGTTCGTTGTAATTATCATTTGTATTTCTGGTCGTTTCGGGTTTCATCTATTCATTGTTAGTAATTGATGTTCGCTTCAAGTTTGAATCCCTGTGCGTCTTTATTTCTAGTTGCCTTGGGTTTTGATATGGTCTCTTTACTTTTCTTAAGAAAAAAAAAAATAGTTTTGAAGACATTCTTTCTTAATAAAGATTAAATAAAGCTGAGCGATCGAACTAAAAATGACAAAAAAAATTCGGCATTGGCAAGATTGTCGGATCGTTTTATCTTCTTGAGTGAAGACGCATACCTTCGGATGAAACGGGTCGAACAACACACTGTCATGGTTTGGTAAAAACAGTCTTTGCTTCACAGGAATTGTTCGGTTGAGGTTTGAATTAATAGCACTAAAAATATACCTATAACAGTCAAAAAGATTAAGTAATCTCAAACTCGAGGGACCTGTTAACATCTTTCGCTATTAGTTGTACTTCCACAAGATGCTTTATCGCTTGATATATTCCGTGCATTCAAACGAGCACGACGCAATCTACAATTATAATCACGTTTAGGTTTTTGTTTAATATTAAAAACAGCCCCAACGGGAAAACAATCAAATGCATTCCAAAGGCGCAGCCAAAACTTACTTTAGATTTAGTCAGCTTTGCCTCAATATCAATAATCCTTAAAGGCTCTGTTTCAACAACAAACTCAGCGAGCACCGCAACTTGCTAGACCAGAGACAAAAGTTTGAAGCAAATGGTAAGCCACAATATTTGAACAAAAATTGCATTAATAAGGGCAATGCATAGGAAGACATAAGCACGTCTCCAATTAAGTTGTATTGTTATATTGAAGTGTATTTTGTTGTGTTTATTAATTGAATAAATTGATTGATTGATTGAAAAAAAACTGTTACCCGGCATAAGAAGTCGCATTTTAAAGTCAGACAGTCACTATCATTCTGTGCTTCATCAACATTAACAGTTTTAATAACAGAGTCGGTTGTTGACTTATTCGATGCGACAACGTTAACGAGATTAGTCTAGTATCCGCCTTTTTCTTCTGCCTCTATTATAAATATAATTTTCTAAACGATCGATTCTTCGTTCCAATATGGATCGATTCTAACCTTGATGGATATTACAGTTCATACCACCAGCTATGAGCACTTTGACCCTACTCTAGAGCAACATTTGATGAATGCAGTCAAAGAAGTGATATTTTGGTAGTCCATTTAATTCAACGCATTTAACTGAAACCCCATTCAATGTTAACCGCCGGTTAACTCAACTCCATTCAACACAACCTCGTTTAACTCAACTCCAGTGTATCTCTTCCCAAATTCCTCTCATCCACCATGCAATTTAACCCTCGTTAAACCCGACCCTGTTAAACCCAAACCCTGCTTAACTCAACCAAAATTAAAATTCATTCTCAACAACAAGTTGTGTTAGATTGAGAGGGGGGGGGGTAAACTTGCTGAGGTTTCGCCACATCTAGAGTAGATATGCTAATAAAAATAATACCATGAGATTCCTTATTCTATGTTCTTTCAATTACCATGGTTGCTTTTCTGACATCGCGATCCCCCCTCCTGAGTCCTGATAGTCCCAGATATATCCTTTGGTTATATAAAAATATTTAAACAATAACGTTCTTGCTTAATAACTGCAGCATGTTTCAATTATCCGGTTATCACGTTTCCTTCTATTGTTATCCGCATTTTAAAATCATTTCAAATAATATTTTTTGCAGCAATTGAATTGAATATTTTTGGCGGAAAGCTTCTTCGCCGGCTTAAAAATGCGAGAAAACCAGCTAATAAAGACAACATGACGTACCACGAGGTGCAAAACAACGGAGAATTGTAGCCTATTTTTAGGGCTATATTTAGGAATGTCAGTTGGAATCTAATTAGCGATACTAATACGGGAATCTAAGGGGAAACTAAAATAAGGAATATAATGGTACTAACTATATTAGGATGTTTCCTTTATAAGGGGTGATCCACAGTAAATCAGTAGCGGATCCGGGGGGGGGCGTGGGGGGAGATCGCCCCCCTTGCTTGGGCAAAAAGTTCTATCATTAGATTTTCTGTGACTTGATTGCGATATCAACGCTTGAATCAACGCATCTTTGAAAAGGATCGGACGACACTTGGTCTGTCTGCCTTAAGTCTTTAGGGAATTGTCTAGAGTGTTTGGTGTCACCCGAACTTACAAGGCATTTTGAAGCTTGTCATCTCGTAAATCGTTGAAGCTTCAAAAAGTGTGCGCGTCAAAACCTGTTTCTTATTCAATAACTAAGCAAAAATCTTGAAATGACTCCGATAACACATACGCCTTAGGGTTAGTCGCGATTCTAGAAGGGTTTGAAAAGTATACAATTTTTGGATAATATTAACCAGTTATGATGTCGAAGCGAAAGCAGATAACTCTCGACAACTTTTTTGGTTCGGAAGCTAAAGCTAGGCGAGTGGACGCCGTAACTGAAGATAGAAATAATGAGAGTTACAGTGTTAGTAGTGATTCCAGCGCTTTGACTAATAGTGAGATAGTGCATGATTCGTTAGCATCAATCGAAGAGTGTAGCCCCAAAGTAGAATGCTAATAATGAATTCTAGTACTTTATGTTCCTTCCTGTGCTATTTGGGGAGATTACGTTCCATGGCACCTTTCCAGAGCATGTACTTATGGATTTACATACTTTATGTTCCTTCCAATGTTATTCTATGGGACCTCTACACGTGATTAAAAACACGTTTTAAAACTACATGCTATTTCCTTGCCTTTCCTTGGTACCTTTCCAAAGGAGCGGGGATTCCCCACTGGTTCCTACACATTGCAAAAAAAAAGCGAGCAGTACGAACGGGGATTCCCCACACAAGTTTGTTTCAACTCCAAGTTTTTCAACCAGACTGGTTTTTGAGACAATATCCGTTTTTTTTTTAGGGGCCAATCAGAGACAGCGGAGGTTGCTCAATGTACGATAACTCGACTGGTGATTGGTTACAAATAAAAGGAGTGATTTTCATGGAAAAAAATTCTGATTCGTCTGAATTTGGTTGTGAGAGTGTTAGGACTCTAAAAAATGGATAGATTGGAGAAAGAGCGAATCATGGAGAATCTAGTGCTTATGGAAAAACGTTTGATTCTAGATGATGATTTTCTAGAGCTGTCTATTCAAAGGAAGATATTTTCTCAGGGAATGCTTGTCGATATAATGAAAACTGATTCTCCATCATTAGACTATTGTATGAAGCTTCTACGTCGTGGTCCAAATGCATTTACACAATTTATTGATATATTGATCACGACACGGCAAAATGATATTGTGGATATGCTTTTAAACACTAGTTTAGAAATTTAGGACTTTTTTCATGAGAACTATGGAGTTAAAAGATGATTTACTCCTCTCTCTCTCTCTATCCCAGACAATTTTTTTTGTTGCTAGCTCAGTTTCATTGTGGCAGTGAGAGTGTCAAAACATGAAAAAATGTTCCATACATGCCCACTATGTATGTACACACTGGGCAGCTGGTCATCATGTGAGAATTACACAATGATTGATGAGTATGATGAAAAGTGTAGATTATGCAACCCGTGTAAATTGCATAGAGGATATGCTGTACAAATTAAAGGTTGTAATTCCTGTCTTGAAGAGGTGTGTGACTCTCATCCTAGAGGGCACCTATGCTCCAATTGCCACTATGATAAATGTAATCAGTGGGAGAATACATATCCCGGTATGATTGGAAAGAATCCTAAGCGTGATTTTAGTTTATTGCTACGAGATTGGTATCGTCGTGGTTTTAGATTGTTCTGGGAGGAGGAGCCGGGTCAGCGATTCAACTGTTGGAAAAACAAAAGAATACGGTTTCTACGTCTTCGTTGTGAAGACAATGGGTGTTATGATTATAAGCCCACTGATTTTTATTTGGCTGTGACGGAATGTGATTTGACACTTGAGGACACTGTTTATGAAATTGCTTCAAATAAGCAAATTGAAACATGTGAATTCTATAGAATGAATGAGAATAGTATCATTGACTATACAAAGAGACATGACAAGAGTGAAGTTACACTCTACTGTAGAAAATGTGACCCTGACATTGCAACACATCAGGATCAGTACACTGTGAATTCAGATAATCTACCTGCATTAGTTGTTGTCGACAAATACCTATACCTAGTAGAAGATGAAATCTAAAGAGTAAAAAAGTCGTTTTTATCATATATATAAATTTTTATCATTTATTAATAAACAATTTCACATACATTTTTAGAACATTTTATTCGTAGGGCACTAAAATCAATATTAAATACGCTTGTAAGTATATTTTCCACTAGAAAGTCGTTCAATCGAGGTAAGTCAACGTAGATGTCGAGAAACTGCTTGTAGGTATAGCCACGACATCTGAACATGAAAAAGAGTAGTGCATGAAAGCCACATGTCTTAGTCGTTAAATCCTGTACTCTTCGTTGATTTTGAATAATAGTTTTACCCCTGCTTTCAATAAGTTGTTGATGTATGGAGTGTAGAATTTATACGATAGGCCAAGAGGATCAAAAAATTCAATATTCTTCGCTGTTTGAAAGATGCATAGCCAATGGCCGGTCTTCAAAGTCGATGGACTGCTATTAACAATGATTAGGGTATTGTTAACACTTGGAATTTTTTCAATGAAGTCCGACGGTATGCAATAGGACTTGTACTGGGACGTGTATGGATCCATACTAAATACGTTGATTATTTGGTTTGTGTTCATGGTGCTAGGTCTAGTGGAACACTACCGTCGGGTGTGATTTCCCAATAGGTTTCAAATTGACTCAATGATATTAGCGTGATACTCTCAGTCAAAGCATCGGCAAATGTACACTCTAAACGTACATTCCCTGTTCGTACTATGCTCATATCCTGGGTCCCCGACAAGTCCAAAACAATTACACCATGATTTTTTGAAAACATTGAATCGGTTATCCCATTTTAAATAGTTGGGAGTCATGATCTAGGGATTGCATGGTCAACTCGTACAGAGTTCTATAGGATTTTTGTCAAATGATAGAGTGTACAGTGGAATACCATTCACTTTGCACACAAGGCTAGATAGACCGAAAAAATTAAAATCATGGGGAGATTCAGTCCAGGATCCAACGGCACTGCCACTCTTTACAAAGGCCAAAGCCAATTTTGATGGGATATCTCCATTGATAAATGATGAATCGGTATAGCTACGAGAGCCGGTGGCAATGTGACGTTGATTGGTGATTGTAGGGGGGACGAGAAGTTTAATGTTGTTGCCATTGGCTCTTAGCTTTTCCACTGCCAATGCAACAGAGCTCATAACCTTTTGTTTTCGAACGTGGAGAATTGCCGATGTGATAATGACATTTGCATCGGGTGCTGCAGGAAGTGTTTTTCTCAAAATGAAATTCGATGGGGCTAGTTGCAACTTTATGTCAATCTTGACGTTGGGGGGTAACCATTGAGATGTATTGAATATCTCATGATTTAATTTTCCAACCAGATGATACTCCTGGCTCACTGCAGTAGTCAACTCACCGTCAGTATCAACACCTGATTGATATTCATAGCCCAATGATTGTCCTCTCAACTCCTTGTATGCCTTTGGTGTCATCATCATAAATTGTATGTAGCTTGCATAGTTGGATAAATTATTGCTAGTGCTCACCAATGTTCCATTAATGAATACATTAATTTGTTTGAACAGATTGTGTAGAATACAGTTTTCGTAGGAGAGACTATCAGCAGCAGTTGGAGTTGTATTATCTGACTTTTTCTTCACTTCAACATTTAAATCAATAAATGCTGATGACAAATCAATGAAATAGTCTTCATTGGAAAATATTTGAAAGTGTATATTTTCCGAGAGGGGTTGTTGGGGATAAAATTGTTCATAATAACCATACTTGACACTGACATCAACATTTTCAGCATTGAATAGATTCAATGAGGAACTGATTGATGGATGTGATTCCTTGTGAGGGAGATAAGTCATCTTAAGAGAAGAAATCTTTCTTTGATCTGACAATCTTTTTCTTTTTCTTCTTTTTATTGATCTTCCTTGTTTTATTCCTCAAAGTCCTTGTTGAAATCCTTCGCTTCTCGCCTGGGTAGAGACTGATGAGTGAATGAGGTGCTCGCATCCTTTTCAATCCCTCCCCTTTTTGCCGAGATTTTAATTGCTCACCAACGGCTCTTGCTGAAGATCTAATATTTTCCTTAACACTCTCCTTGAATTTCTTGCCCGACCCCCAGTCCTGTAGTGTGGAGGCAGCAAAATTTGATGCAGCAGGTACAAGATATTTTCTGGCAAGGGGTAGTGCAGAACGAAATAGCCTAGCAAACCAGCTACCAAGACCATAGCCAGACATTGTAGTACGCCCCTTGTAGTAGTCCAATCCATTGCCTATTTGACGTGGACTCAGAGCACCAACATAGCAATCGATATCGGGACAGACAAATGGAATTCTTCTATTGTTCATTTTAGGTGTTGGTGTCGCCGTCAATGGGTCGAAAATGTCATGTAATCACTGCTAAGCCTTTTGTTATTGCTAGAGGATCACCCAATTCACTTCTTAGTGTTAACTGACAGAGTTCCAAATACGAAGTATTTACAGGAACATACTGAAGATGCTTTATATTATAGTGATGAACAAGTTGATGGGTTGTTTTTAGTTCAAGAACACGTAGGAGGGGGACATTTGAATTACCAACTCTCGATGTTTCCACAAAAGATGCATAGAGAAATATGCAAGAGTCCGAGGCGAAACCAGGTGGATAATCAGCAAAAATAACTTGATCCATCCCGTAAACGGTGCCAGAATTTTTTCCATTGATCATATTCTGTTTAAAGCCAAAAACGTTCTCTCAGATTATCATTGAGAATAGTTATTTCACTGTCAACAGGTGAGGTAATGTAAATCCTATCGTGTTCCAATGAATAATCAAAATGGAATGTACCATTCCTACGATATGAGATTTTTCTATTGATTGTACGACACAAATCTCTCTTATCATCATATTCAATATATTTCAATTTAACATGTGGATATTCGCTAGATTTAAGTGCTTCAACCCATTCATAGTCGACAAAGTGACCAATCGAATGGTATAACTTTTATATCATACACACGATCCTTTCTCAGGATGTCATAGGTATTTTTGAGAATACAATCGACAAGAGCCACTTCATACGCGCCGTCAAATTTGATAGCGGGGGAGAGTTTCGTCCAAAAATCACTTGTCTTATTCAAGTCGTTGTAGAGAGGATCGGAAACGTTAGACATAAAAGTTACATAGAAATCATTGGGCATTGTCAATATCTTCAACACCGATCCAAGAATCAAAATCAGAGTTGTATCCTAGCCACCGAACAAGTAACTGTTTCTTACCCCTGTGAGTACGAGTCTTTAATATCTTTTCAATTTGATAGATTTCACTATTATTTTTAACTTTTTGTAGTTCATAGTCATAAAAGCCGCCGAGAATCTCTTCATCTTTGGTATCACGCAAACGATAAGTTATGGGTTTAGTGTCTAGGATTTTTGCCACTTTAAAAAGTTCTGTGGACCACAAGTAATTACCCTTTTCAAAAACATTAGTTGTCCTATTAATTGGAACAGTATCACCAACATTGAATTTATTTTTCTTCTTGACAATCGTTTCATTGGAATATTGTTTAAGAAAAGTGTCAATGGTATCATGATCAGAATGATGAACTTCCGTTGGGGTTGAATTGGACAATGATCGATGAGGTCGTTGATTATAAATCAACATGATTTTATCTAAATCATGAATAAAAGCAGATGTATTTTTCAATGTACAATATCTTGAAATTAAAAGTCGAATAGTCCTTACCAATTGTTTGGCCAATGCAGCCTTTATAGGGCTATGACTATGATAGAACAGTGTATTATATTTCGCTAGTACTTTTGCAACATGGGGATTAACAAATTCACTACCGCGATCCGTTTGAATTTTCTTATACGAATCCTGTTTTAGAATACTTTCAATAGCCTGAGCAACTTCAACGCCTCTCTTTGATCGCAATGGAATGGCATATGCATAGCGACTAAAAACACTGATTGCAAGTAGAATGTACTTGTACGGTGTATTGTAACGTCTTTGAATCTCATCTAGAGTTAGGAGATCTGCTTGCATTATATGCAATGGGGAAAAGGCTTTAGTTTTTCGATAATGATTAGCACGAAGCCTATAATTTCTATGCAGAGTGTAACTTGATTCATTTTGTAGATAGTCTTGTACACTTTTAGCGTGAACACCAGTGACTTTGGAAAGAGTGGTGGGGGAACTTAAACTCCCCACTTCACCAATATTTTCATAAACACGTTTCAGAACTTCAACCATTTTGAATGTAAACGTGCAGTGTAACCTCCGCTACCCTTTTGTATACTGGTGGTTGGTGGTGGTGGTGGTGGTGACGTTGACTTGATACGTCTTCGCTTTTGTCTAGCTATCAGTGGTGTGCTGCTGCTCGCCACCATTGTCAAGTTTCCACTAGGTGTGCTAGTATTTTCCAAAATTGATTTAAAATCTTCTTCTTCTTTTTCATATTCATATTTTAATGGTGTTGGTGCATGTTCATTTAATTTTTTTTTAGAATTTGTCTATTACTAATAAGGCTTTTGGGAAAGTTTAATGTATTTAGAAAGTTGTATAGATGAGCGTCAAATGATAATAGTCCTTTACGATTTGTAACCATATCATAGATTAAATCGAGTAGATTATAGCTCTTGCCTTGAATTATAATCTCTTTCCCATTGCCATCAACTTGAATATGATCTTGACCACTTTCCATGAGATAAGTTATGAGTCGTTTACTTTGTTTCTGATATGAGTGGGGCATTAGATTTTCAATTTTCGATACAATTGATTCCAATTCCTCCTTCTTTAATTGTGTTCCAGCAGCAACAGCAGCAGACTCCTGAGGAGATGATTCTTTTTTGTGATCAATACCACTGGCCTTCGCACGATAGGGTTTATGTTTGTCCGCTCGGCGAAGTGCATCTTGAAGTAAAAGCAGTTTTTTATCATCCTCAATATTCTCGTTGTCAATGAATTTACTCAGATTGTCCTCAAAGTGTTCCACGGGTGAGAGAGCGAGTTCTATTGGAGTCAATTTATAGGGTTTTGCCATTCTCTCTCTAGAGAAAACTGTTTACAAGTCCTGCAATTATCGGTAGTAAAGGTGTGAAAAGGCTACCGCCCGCCTGAAGAAGTCATTTCCTTTTAAAATTCTTTCCTTTGTTTTTAGAGGCCAATGTAGGCCTACGTACAAGGGAACGATGTTGCTTTGCCTGTTGCTTAACTACTTCTGACAGTTGAAGATTGCCCTCGGTCAAATTTAAACAAAGTTCAGATATTAGATTAATGAAATCATTGTCAATATCATGTTTGAGTATGGCTTTCCTAAGTGGGGGTTTTGAAGTGCTTAGAACTGAAAATAAATGTCTATTTTCATGTAGTTTCTTCAGTGTCATGATAGCAACTAATAGCCTTTTTTAGTGTTCACGGGGAGATATACTGTAATTTCATTGTCAAAAATATCTGTGACTACACGCAAATCCTCGGGTGTATTTTGATTAAGATCCAATAGGATATAGCTGTAGGGTTTATTAGTTGCCTGATTGTACGCTGAGAGCAGATATTTGGGGGCACCTGGATAGATTTGTTTATTGAGAGTTATTAGGGAGCTAGAATCACGAACAACTCTGTAGATGATATAGTAGGTGCAGTTCAATGCAAGTGTTCGCATACATTTGCTCTGATGAAAGAGATTGTGTAGAACCAGAGTAACGGAAATCTGTTCATGATGAGAGCGAACGGTGAACAATTGCAGCATTTCCTGGGACCATTGTTCAATAGATTCAGCCAGATCGTCAATAATCAGCCAAGAGTTTGGTTCAATAATGTCGAAAACATCAAGTCCCTGTATGAATTGTATCTGCACCAATCCCGTCGTAGCAATTGCTTTTATTTTATCGTATGACTCCTGCCAAATACTGTAACAATAGTAGATTTTTTTCGGCTTTTCCACAAACATTTTATCACAATTTTTAATTATTTTAGTTAAGATTGTTGTTTTGTCCGACATTGACGGCCCACACAGAAATGATCTAAAGGGTGTTTTAAATTGATACATGTTCCCTTCAACAGTTCACCTGGACAACTAACTGTAGAATATAGTTGTCTAATGACTAAATAATTTCCCCTATTACTACTAGTCTGTTCAAGAACAAAATCAATAAAGAATCGTATTTCTTGTATTATAAACATCACTTTACAGAAAACAAACAAAAATACACTTTTTAAATTTATTTATAAAAAATGCACTAGAAAAAGCACTTAAAATAATATCACTTTTTTCTTTTCAATGCAACATGTATATTTACGAAAGCACAAAAAAATCTGCTCTAAGTAAAAAAAGATAACTTTGGTAGTGGCGGAGCGCCCCCGCTGGTTGCCGCCCCCCCCGCCAAGGCCGCGAGGCCCCCCAAGGTTTTGGGAAAAATTTATTGGACTTTACTCAAACCGAGACTTTCCCTATGACTAACACATTCGGCTCGGTCGGAAGTTAAATAGTGTCCCAGGGGAAGGGTAGTCACACCGTCTTGAAAAACATAGACCTTGTCGGAAATGGTACTCATGGCAATTTTTTCTACATTTACAGTAAAGTTCCTGTAGTTGAGTGAACGAATTGCCAGCAATTTGGCTCGTAGAATTGTATTTTGAACAAAACAATTCCTATAGATGTCCATGTCGAAATTCTTATCCACATAGCGCGTGGGTAGTCCTTTGCAACGTTTCTTGATTTCCTCGTCGTGTGTCTGTATAAAGTACACCTTCGGACTTACATACATACCACGGGAAATCATGTCGCTTCCCGTTTCTGATTTAAAAAATAAAAGCTGATTTGGCGCCCGATGTTTCACTAGCTCTGGGTAAAGCCCACTCCAACTGGTGTAGTCCATCCGCGAGCTGATGATTTCAGCGTGCGCCAAATCATCAAGTAGATTTGGGGTTTTTACTTTTAGCAGTAGAGAATCTGTGTCCCCGTAGCAGACCTCTACTTGCCCCTTCTCCGGCCACTGTACCCTAGCCACATTGTAGTAGAATTCCAACATGAACTTTTTAGAGATCTCCAAGATCGCACTGCCTGCAGCAATATTTTTATTCAGGACAATGCTTCTTTTTTTCTATTCAATAGTACCATGTCCGGGCCAATGATTGTGAAGGAAAAGTAATTTGGATCGGCAATAATTCGAGCACATTGTTTGGGATCGGTCACAACGTCACAACGATTCCTATTGCGAACACTCTCGCACATTTTACCAAAAGCCGAATTCAAAATGAGCTTATAAATTTCTTTTTCGGCTTTCGTTTGCGCTTCAGAACGTTTCTTGACAAAAGTGTCAACAAACTTTTTCAGATAGGGCTTTTGACTAAACTGGAGGGCTCTATGAACCTTCGTGACGTTGAAACCGTTGTTGCACATCCATTTTAAAGCCACATGATGTACAACAATATTTTTTTCGGCAGAAGGTCAGCAATAAGTTTTTGTTTTGAAGGTGACCAATGCAATCCGTCCACCTCGACTAAACGCCTATTGTGGGGGCTCAAAGAGTCCCTAGTCACAGGTCTATTGATGCATGGAAAAACAAAATCCTTTACTGAATCGTGAAGCTCAACTGGTATCTCCCCATCAATCTAAAAAAACCATCTAACCGGCCCATTCTCCTCAACACTGTCAATGTTGGGGAAATGGGGAGCTTGAGGGTCATTGAGCCATTTATAGTCATCGCAGGGTAGCGCATAATGGGACATGGTCGAGGGGTAGAGAGAATTCATATCAAGGAAAACTGCATCCGATTTTGTCCCCGTCTTCTCTCCAGTTGGATCAGTTTCCAAGATACGATCCCCGTGAAAAACGTATCCACCCCTCATTGACCTCTCGATGAACAGGTGCTGATCGATGTCGGTGACTAGCCCAATTTTATTCCCCGCTAATTTTTAGGATGAGGTCCATCACCAGATGAGGAGATGAAAAATAACACCCTAAATCAAGATTAAATTCCCCATAGATTTTGTCCGTATTTTTACACATAATGTCTAACAAAGTTACACATCACTCGACAAATACAGCTTGCAGCAGTCAAACCCATTTTTACACCCTCCCTCTGCCCACACTTTTTTTTAGCAAAACTGTATTCATCGGGGGTGCACCTACGATCGTGTAGACTGTCGTAAAAAGATTCGATCGATGGAATAGTTTCCTCGGCAAATCTCGACATAGAACAATAGTAATCATAAGGATAGATGCCCTTGACCATCAACAAATCATATAAATCATTTGGAAATTGTTGCTTGAGAAGGGGGAAAGCGTTGCAGCCGTCATCGTTTTTCTGCACTTGAATTAATTCGCTCAATGATTTGGGGAAAAAACTGTAGGAATCTAAAAAGCGAATTTTATTCGTGTACTCAACGTTGTCTTCAACAAATCTCCACATAAATTCCAAAACAAGCAACTTTTCCGATGATTTAGGAATGATTTTGTAGGAAAAGCTGTCTATCACCCATGCATCATCCACTGTTCCATTTCATTGAAGATATGCCATTGCTGGTAGCACATACTTCAGATCGTAGTTAGAATTATGTATAAAAACAGAAGAAAGAGTTGCTGTTTAATTTTTAAATTACATGAATTGTGAGCCCACCCCCGAAAGTTACTTTTCCCCGTTGAATTGGGGTCAATAAGATGATTATGATCCTGGACCGCGTCTTTTGGGGCAAGAGCACTCCTACAAACCAAACAACTTGTCCCCTTTTCTAGTGCCAGTTGCTCCCTATCTGATAATGACATTGGGTAGTTGGTGTGACGCAATCGTGAAATTGCACCATTCGCTGTTTTTATTAAAGACACCAATAACTTCTCCATGCTACCCTCCTCATCCATAGTAAAAAAAAACTCTTCCAGCTGCATTTTATTATTAGAATCGCGACGGGCATGCGCATAGGAACACGCAATTAGTTTGTGTTCCTTGACTATATTTGGCCTTGATGGGTCCGATACCTCCACCAGTCTTGATTCACAATCCAAACATACTTTATCAACCTGTAGCAGGGAATTTCGGAAGTTTTTAAATTGTAAAGTATCTTTGCCTTCCGCCGGCATTTCTATTCTTTGATTGCCATGAATTTTTCAATATCTCATGTGATCTGTGAATGTTCGTTCAGATCTAAATGAGGAAAGGCACATGGGGCAATAGTAACATTCTCCTCTATTCTTGCCTTGGGATAAGAGTCGACTTATTGCCGTAACGGGGAAAAAATGACCATAGGAATTTGCATCTTTGGGGGGTTCATAAATAACCCAAACCCAATTTTAACATTATCTACTAACGGTGTCCTAACTGAATATAAAACTCCTTTTTTATTCGGTTTCTTTCCCCCATTTACAAATTCTGTGTCATACTGGAGAACAACCACCCCCAACCCATGATTTTCGTTGGCTTTTTCAAATATGGTTATTTCTTTTAAGGACACCGGATACTTCCCCTCTAAACAATCAAAATTTACTTTAGGAAATTTTCACCACCGTTACGTGCAAGTCTGTCGAGATTTTTTATTTTTGACTTATAATTCAATGTTTTATGGGCTGCAGCTAAAAATCCATATTTAAAGCATTGCAGCCCCGTGTCAAAATAGAAACTCTGAACTCCTTTGGTAGCTGACAGATCTGGGTGGCATTTTATTTGTCGATTACCCGCTCCCCTTAAAATAAAGTTTTTTTTAAATCTACTGAGATTCAGATCCATGTGTTCAATGTATAGAATGGTGGACCCGCTTCCCCTCTCGTTAAATGTGTCCAAAGTCAATATTAATTTATTAACCCAATTGAAAAAGTTACCCTCAAATTCATTTAGACCAGGGTAAAAAGTTTGATTGCCAGTTGAAAAATGAAAATAAAAAATGTCCCCAGATGTGCCCTTTTGTAAATAAACTTTTTGATTTACCCATGCTTTAATCCCCCCTGACCCCCCATTTCTGAATCTGAATCTCAATAAGTGCTCGAATTCGGTCGATGTAGGTATGAAGAACATTTACAGGGTCTGTTAAAATGACACTCCCGTCAACCGGGTTTTCCTCGGAGGGATTAAAATCTACCGTATGTGTTTGCAGGTGACCTAGAGCAGATTCCAACAAATAAAATTCACGTAGTTCCGGGGACGCAACGCTATTTTCATGTTCTGCACCTATTTGCACAGGATCCAATTCACTAATTATAAAGTCATCGTCAAAAATGTCCCCGGAAACGTTAGGTCCAACAATTTGCATAAGGCTGTCCATTTCTTCAGTTGTAAATTGAAAATCCAGGGGGATACTAAATGACGTACCTTCACTAACATCATCCGGCGAGAGGGGACAATTACCCATGATACTTTGAAGTCCTGGGCCAGGGAAGGCAGTTGTTTTCGTAGCTTCCCCCTGAAACTAGAAAATGAATGGATTAAGTTTTTTCTTTGAGGAAAGTTTTATCACAATTATAGTACACTATTTTTTTCTTAGTTGGATATACCAAACAATTTATTTTTTCTTTGAGGAAAGTTTTATCACAATTATAGCACACTATTTATTTTTTTTTCTTAGTCGGATTTATCAAACAATTTTTTTTTGAGGAAAGTTTTATCACAATTATAGCACACTATTTTTTTTTCTTAGTTGGATGTATCAAACATTTTGTTTTTAATTGGATTCGTATTTATCAAACAAATGCATAATAAATTACAAATTTTTTGCTTATAGCATTATTTACAAAACAAATGCATAATAAATTACAAATTTTGTTAATAACACACACGCACACACACACACGTACACGCACACACACATGCGCACACACACACGTATGCGCACACACGTTCACACACACGCGCACACGCACACACACACATACGTATGCGCGCACACGTTCACACACATGCGCACACACGCGCACACACATCGCAACTTTTGACTAATAGCAATAAAATATGGTAAAAAAAATCAACTCAATAATTATCTTAATAGCTCATTAAAAAAATTGACTTTTTTTTCCTACAAATCTAGTCATCCATAAAAAATAGCGATCAGATTCCTTTTCCTACAAATCTACTCGTTTAATGTTGTTTTTTTTCTTAATTGGATTTGTATTTATCAAACAAATGCATAATAAATTACAAATTTTTGCTTATAGCATTATTTACAAAACAAATGCATAATAAATTACAAATTTTGTTAATAACACACACGCACACACACACGTACACGCACACACACATGCGCACACACTCACACACACACACACGTATGCGCACACACTCACACACACACACACGTATGCGCACACACGTTCACACACATGCGCGCACACACACACACACACCCACACACACGTATGCGCACACACGTTCACACACACACGCGCACACACATCGCAACGTTTGACTAATAGCAATAAAATATGGTAAAAAAATCAACTTAATAATTGTCTTGATAGCTCATTAAAAAAAAATTGACTCTTTTTTTTCCTACAAATCTAGTCATCCATAAAAAATAGCGATCAGATTCCTTGTCCTACAAATCTACTCGTTTAATGTTGTTTTTTTTCACACACGTTCACACACACACACGCGCACACACATCGCAACGTTTGACTAATAGCAATAAAATATGGTAAAAAAATCAACTTAATAATTGTCTTGATAGCTCATTAAAAAAAAATTGACTCTTTTTTTTCCTACAAATCTAGTCATCCATAAAAAATAGCGATCAGATTCCTTTTCCTACAAATCTACTCGTTTAATGTTGTTTTTTTTTCTTAATTGGATTCGTATTTATCAAACAAATGCATAATAAATTACAAATTTTTGCTTATAGCATTATTTACAAAACAAATGCATAATAAATTAAAAATTTTGTTAATAACACACACGCACACACACACACGTACACGCACACACACATGCGCACACACTCACACACACACACACACACGTATGCGCACACACTCACACGTATGCGCACACACTCACACACACACATCGCAACGTTTGACTAATAGCAATAAAGTAGGGTAAAAAAATTAACTCAATAATTGTCTTAATAGCTCATTAAAAAAAAATTGACTCTTTTTTTCCTACAAATCTAGTCATCCATAAAAAATAGCGATCAGATTCCTTTTCCTACAAATCTACTCGTTTAAAAATCTACTATTCGTAATAGCAATAACGTAAAGTACATTAGGTAAAAATACATACATTTCCAAATTCAGACTGTACTTGTGTGTCGGATGGGGCGGTGATGTCCGTTTCTTGCATAGATGAGCCAGCGGGGTTCATCATCCTGTGAGCATCCGCCCATTCTCTTTTCGGTTTTTGACCTGACTGTATTCGCGTGGTTCCCGATGGGCATGTTATCTCCACTTGTTGCATTGGAGTAATGCCATTAGCCTTAGCCTTCTTTTGAGGAGGAGAGTAATTGTAGGAATTCTCCTCCTTAAAAAGAAGAAAAAATTTAGTATGGAAAAAACGATCCCCTTTTTTACAGAAGAAAAAATTAGTCTGCACAAAGAACCCCCTCCCCTCCCTCCCTCTTACTTTCCATGTGACGAAATAGTTTGTTTTTTCACCTCGCAATGAAGGCGTTAGAATTGATACATTGCTCCCCTCCCCCGCCTTATATTTTATAAAACCCTCTTAATCATGGAATACAATTGAACATAGAATATCTCTCGTCTAATTAGACCAGAATACAATTTCTCTCTTTGTCAAGGAAAACCTTTGCTGCTATTCCATAAACATGTGCTGTTTATCTGTGATAACACGAGCGTGTTAAGTTTGGTTCCAAAAAGGGACCCTTTCTGTAATTATAAACACATGTGGTTTTAGACCGGAAAAAAGATTTTTGATAATGGGAAAAGGACATTTCGAACGAAATAACTAAAACTAATGAAATAAACTCGTAAACATAGGAGGTGGGGATGTAGGTTTACATAGTGGAAAAAAGAGCGTACTTTAAGTTTTCTAGCGAGTATATTCATCATATTGTAGGTTTGTATTGTTGGAGGGGAGGGGGCTATGCCCCCCTGAAATTTGAATTTACTAGTGGGGTGGTAAAATGATTTTATTTGGAAATAAATTAAGAAATGTAGTAAACTGTACTCACATTGTAAATTGATGTATCCATTGCTTCAAAGTTAATAATATTTAGTGTACTATCCATAGTATGTTAAATCATAATGAAAATTTAATTGTAAGGTATGGGCATTTTATACAAAATCTCAAGGACGAATAAAAAATCACTCCTTTTATTTTTAACCAATCACCAGTCGAGTTATCGTATATTGAGCAACCTCCGCTGTCTCGGATTGGATCCCTAAAAACGGATGTTGGCTCAAAAGACAGTCTGGTTGAGTTATATAATTTCGACCATACTCTCAAAACATGTTGGACCACATTATACCTTGCTAGCTTTTTTGCAATGTCCATGTGATACTGTAGTTCCTCGGGCGTGGGTTTTCTTGTACGGTTCTTGTGTAATTCCATGTGCAATTGATATCAATAGCAAAAAAGCAGTCTAATTCTCTTATACAACCTTTTCAAAACATGTTTTTAATCACGTGTAGAGGTCCCAATAACATTGGAAGGAACGTAATCTACCCAAATTCCATAGATACATGCTCTGGAAAGGTGCCAAGGAACGTAATCTCCCCAAATAGCACAGGAAGGAACATAAAGTATTAGAATTCATTATTAGCATTTTACTCCCCAAGCCTAACACAAACATCGAAAATATAAACACTTTCTACGAAAATGATATCGAAAGCTATATCGATAGACTTGAAAAACTGGATGATCGTACGCGATATCAATTGCTTCAGAACCCGTGGATTCCGACGTCTAACTACAGCTTCCCCTATTCAGTTCACAAGAAGCGGGGCAGGGACGAAGAGAGATTTTTCAATCGTACTCGCTTGGAAGAATTTCATTGGATAGTACTTTCAAATAAGATGAGGGGCTTATTCTGTAAATATTGTGTTTTGTTTAACGTTCGAGGGGTTGGAGGCTCCAATCAATTGCAAAAGTTGGTAAAGAAGCCCCTCGTGACTTTTTCTAAGCTAACTGGAAAAGACGGTGACTTGATGTCTCATGAAAATAATCAGTATCACCGCGATTCAGTTGACGCAGGCAAACATTTCCTTCTAAAATATGACAACCCTGAAACCAACATTTTAAGCCTTGTAAACGAACAACGTAGCCAACAAGTGCAGGAAAACAGAGCGAGATTGAAGCCAATTATAGAATCAATTGTTTTCTTGGGTCGACAGAACATTGCTCTTCGTGGCCATAGCGATGATGGAGAATTATTGGCAGAAAAGGACCCAGTGACAAACGAAGGGAACTTTCGAGAACTTTTAAGGTACCGTGTAAATAGTGGCGATATCACTTTAAAACAACATTTGGAAAGATCAGGTGCAAATGCTACTTATATAAGCAAAACAACACAGAATGAATTAATTGAATGTTGTGCCAAAGAGATTCTTAAAGAAATTCTTGCACGAGTTCATTCTGCCAAGTTCTACAGTGTGGTTGCTGATGAAACAACTGATGTGTCACACAAGTCACAACTGAGTATTGCCCTTTGCTACAATTACAATTGCCCAAGACGTGAAGATTTCGTTGGTTTTTAGACCTACACGAAACATGTTACTCGGACAGCATTGGAAACTTCGAACCGACCATTAAAGGGGAAACGCTTGGAAATGTCGTGTTGGATTTTCTTCGATCTCTGGGGCTAGACTTGGAAAATTGTGTGGGCATAGGCACTGATGGATGTGCTATGATGGTTTCAGAACATTGTGGAGCTGTAAAAGAAGTTCAAAAGGTAGCAAAGAATGCCCTGCGTTGCCCATGTTTCAACCATGCTCTAAATCTTTCCATATCAAAAATTTCTTCTATCCAGAGTGTTAGAAACTCCATCGGAGTAATAAAAGAAATAGTTGCTTTTTTTGGTGCTTCTGCAAAGCGCAATTATGTTTTAACCAGAGTAATGAAAGCACAGCTAACTGGCATGTGTGAAACGCGCTGGATCGAAAGGCCCGATTCCTTAATGCAGTTTGTGGTAGAGCTCCCATAGATAGTGGAAGCTCTTGAGATCATCAGTGGCTGGGCAGAATGCACAACTGGAGCAAAAGCAAAATCCTTATTGACTGCTGTCACATCCTCCGACCTGATAGTAACCATTTACTCTCTTAGTAACATACCTGGACTAATTTTACCGCTCAGTCGGCTATTTCAGAAGAAGAGCTTAGACCTCGCGTCTGCAGCAAGCCATGTTAAGGACCTTCTTACCCAGCTGCAAGTCAACCGTCGGGAGAGTGAAAGCGAGTTTAAAAACACATTTGACGAGGTAACTAAAGTGGCAACCGAGCTAGGTTTAGAAATAACTGTCCCAAGGATAGCGAAAAAGCAAACGAATCGGATTAATGTACCATTCAGTTCACACGAGGAATATTATAGACGGTCAGTTTTTATTCCCCTGTTGGACACAATCATTTCGGACTTAGAAAGCCGTTTTTCCGTTGAAACGCTGGACACTTTTAAGCTCAGTATTTTCTTGCCAATAAATTGTATGGAAACGAACAAACAACAGTTCGCTAATACGATTCATGACTTGTCACAGCGATACTGGTCAGTAATGGGTTTCCCCTCCCAATCGGTTTGTGAATCTGCCCTGGCCGGAGAAGCGACAATATGGAAAACTCGGTGGCTTCGCCTGAGAGAAAGCAATGCAGGCACAGGTAGAATACCTGAAACACTAGGGGAAACTTTACAGAAACAGAACTGCGATGCTGATATTTTCCCGAATATTTCAGCGCTCTTGCAGATTCTCATGACCCTACCTGTCAGTGTGGCATCTGTTGAACGAAGTTTTTCTACCTTGAGAAGATTGAAAACGTGGCTAAGAAATAAAATGACGGAGGAAAGACTCACCGGACTTGCCCTTCTTCATGTTCACCGTGATATTGACATAAGTGTAGAAAGTGCTATTGATAGATTTGCTAATAGTGGAAATAGGAGGCGAAAATTTGTTATATAATATTGATAGTGTTTCTATAAATGTATTTTTGTGGATAGCTTTACAGAACCGACAGCTAAATGACGGATAGAAGCAGAGGCATGCAATTTTCAATATCAGTAAGGTACGTTAGGCTTAATTTTGAATGGGAATTTTTCGCAACGAGTCGCCCCCCCCCCTTCCTAAAATCCTGGATCCGCTACTGCAGTAAATATACCGAATGCAGTTGAGTTCAATGGGTGTTTAATTTCATAGGGCTGGAGCTAAGTGGGGGGTTGGTTCCATGGGGGTTGAATTGTACTAGGGTTGAGTAGGTTTGGGTAAACAGAGTTTGAGTTGAATGAGGTGGAGTTGAACGAAGAATGAGTTTAAATAGGTTGAATTGAACTGGGTTGAGTTAAATGGAGTCTGAGTTGCATGCACAACGAAGCTAATACGCCATCAATCCAATTACAATCAATTGATATAAACGCACTAGGGGGTAATAGGAACACTGAAGCCCATCTTATTCAAACAGTGTGATGTACACGTATCTGATTTTCAGCTATACTATATTTGGGTTTGCAGAAAAAAACCTCTCCTAAAAACCAGCGCAATGCAGGCTCAAAAGTGTACACGGGTTTTTTTTCGAAGGGAGGATGAAAACATTTTCTTGTGTCGGGAGTCAAGGCCGTATCCAGAATTTTTTTCGACAAAGGGGGGTTTACAAAAAAAAACTTCAAAAATGTATCAAAAATGTGTTTATATTCATATTGTTATGTTTTTACGAGTTGGAAAAACATTTCTGAGGAGATGGGGTTCAAACCCCTAACCTCCATCCCCCCGTTGGATACGGCCTTGGTGGTAGTTTATACCACAAAACATGCAATTTAAAAACCCTCGAAATGGTTCAGATTTTCAAAAACACTCCTTACAGTCTTTCGACTCGATTTTCGTAAGTAACACCAAATTGAGTGGGGATCACCATGGCATCTATGTGTAGCCTTCATACAAGATCTATTTAATTCAAGGACTTTTTATGTTGATTTTTTAGCGTTATTTCGATTTATGAACATTATTAAAATTAAACTAATGGTAAAAAATTCAAACAGACGTTTTGGCAAGAACTTATATAGCAAAATATTCATTAGGTAAGTGGAATTTGAGGATACCTTTCAGAGAGAACCAGACATTATCTTGGTTCCAAGCCATTTACTTGTTGCATGTTAAAGACAACTAGGCAACTTAATGATCAAACGAAACTGGATCATCGGATAAGGATCTCGGAAGCATTATGTTATTTCCCTTTTCGGTTGACGGGATTTCACCTCATTGACACTTAATGGACTTTCTTAATGGATTCCTAATATTTTTAAACGTAAGCAAAGTAAGAGGAAATGTGAATAAACTGATGCTGTATTAAGGTCGACAAATATTGAATCAATATGTAAATTGAAAAATTCAATTAACAATTTTACTCAACCGATCCCCTTATAATTATATAGGAAAAGGCATTTAGTCACCGGTCTGATGCATCTTTGCTTGCTTTTCTACTTTTTTTTTTAAATGACCTGTATAATGCTATAGCCTGACAAAGGTTGGAAATGAGTTGAAGCTTTAATTTCACAATTTTCCCTATCGATAAAATTCCTTGGTTCGTGTTTTGTACGAACCTGTATCTAGGAATGGGGAGACCGGTCATGCCAACAATCAATAAAACGAAGGAGAATAGTATCCTTAATATTACTTGGAGAAACATAGGCTTTAAAACATCCAAATCATGTTTCAAGAAATGCTCATATTTCTTAGTTTGAATGAGTCCCAAGCAACGAAAAATGAAAGCTTTCTAATTCAGGCAAGGCTAAAGATAAAACCAAAAAAAAAGACTCGTGTGTATTTCAATCTTGGGAACGCTCATTTTAGTTCTTAATTAATTGTATAAAAAAAGCATTCCAAAAAAGAGATTTTGAAAAGAAAATTAAGAGCCATACTAAAAGCGTGGAGAGGAGCAGAAATAAAACCACATAACAATTCAGACTCAAAACGAATACGAATTACTATCAACAGCTCAATGAAAACCAAACAGAACAGGAACTAAAATGAATAATCACAGACAACATTAATATAACAGATAGGTTACTGTTGCTGATGAATAAATGAATCACAAAACGAACACAAACTAGATTAAGACTGCCCACGCTACGTGATGCATTGCATGTGCAACCAAAGACATATTATTAAAATTATAAATCTGTGGGTGCAACCCTTTGGAATCCAAGAAAGGGATTTAAAAATGTTGTATTGACTTTGCAGCCACCTCGCTGGCAGAAACAAATAAAATATAGACCAACTGGTATTATCATCTAACCCCTTGTTTTAGTTGTGTTTTTTACTGTCGATTACTTTCCGTAAAAACGATAAACTTAACGTAAATCACGAACAGAAATGGATAGTAACAGCAGATGGTAAAGCGTTTTTTTAACCGTGGACGTATTTAAAAACTTGCAGTTTTTTAACGCGCAGGTTAAAACTTGCAATATAATCTTCCTAAACATAGTTAGCACTATAGATCTATTTGTTGCTTATCAGAATCATATACTATAAGTATGCTACTAATAATTCACGAACTATCCCATAGTGTTTTATTATTATTATTTACAATAGTTGCGGAAATCACGTCATTCTAGGTGACACAGATTTTTCCTATCCACAAGTGCATTGTAAACTAATTAAAGGTGCATTTGTTGTGTACAAGTTTTTAACCTCTCACCCATGAAGATGACCGTGCTCTAACAAACGACGGCCAAGCAGGGTTGCCAACGCTTTGAAATAAGCTGTAGCAGTTTTCTCACTAAAAGTGTACCGCAAGAGACTAATTTGTACCACCTGAACAGCAGGTTGAAAATTTTCCGTTAGAAAAACAACATTAGAACAAAACATTCGATAAACTAAAACTCGGAACAGATATCAGAATCAAAAAGGAGCAAGTAAAGCCACATTGTACCGATGAATTTGATGGTACCAAAAAATTCTAAATATAACGAATTGTTACAGGACCTCTACATTGTACCAAAAAACGGTACAATTGTACCGTGTTGGCAACGCTATTGCCAAGTCTCCTGAGATTTGTCCAAATGGCTCACTTTTATTTTTGATGTTTTTTTGGATAAATCCTATGACCCTCTCCTTTCTTCCCCTTAGACAAGTTTTTACGTATACTATTAGGTAAAAATTGGCGTTTTTTTTCGTAAACTAGAATTGAAAGCAGAAAGAAACAAAATGTAAAAATATTAAAAATATTTAGTTGAATTGATAGTTTTGAAATCCCCTTTTCTTAATTTCAAGTTCCAACTATCAACTAAATGTTGTTTGATATTCTCAAAGAGATGATGCCTCGAGAGAAGGATTAAGGAGGCCAAAATATCCCTTTATACAGAGAAGACATTATTGTTGTCAGTTTTGATCTCAAAATTTGATTAGAGGGAAATGTAGCCCTCAAGGGAATCCTTTTGAGACCGGTCCAGTCCTCGTTTATTTTCCATCTCCCTCTCATTTTATATTTCCATGAGGTTCTTATAATTACAAAGGAAGAAAAGATTCAGGTTAGTTTACAAAAGATCACGTGAGAGAAGCTGAAAATGAAATAGTATGTAACAAAGGACCCAAAAATAAATAGTATTCAAACGTTATTTTTATATAATGAATCAATTTATTTAAATTTAATTGAAACCAAAAAACTAAAACCGTGTTGTCTTTTTTTCTGTCATCGGACACAAGTGTTTTTTTTTTTTTTTTTTTTTTTTTTTTTTTTTTTTTTTTTTTTTTTTTTTTTTTTTTTTATGGCTGTTATTACAAAATATTAAAAAGTTATACCGGATGAGACTTGGTCATCCAACAAAATCTCATCCTTATTTTCTGTCATTGAAAAAATACCATCGTTTGTTCAATCATCAGACAGATGGAAGTTGATTTTTTTCTTGTCTCTAAGACCCCACTGGCAACACTCCGTACGATCCACAATAGGGCCTCAAGAAGAGTTATTCACTAAGTGAAATAAACAAACACACAGAAAGACGGCAAGATTGGATTACCTACAAGAGGAGGCATCCTTCACTGAGTACTGGAAGAACATCGTTTGCAAAGTGATAAAGAAGGTTAATGAGATAACCCCCTATGTTGCGAATATACACCAGGAAATGGTTCGGTCCCAGGGTACTGTTCTGAAGAATCCCAGCCTTTACTAGATATTCACTGGAAGTATATCCATCAAGAACAGTGTAGTGAGTACAATTTGATACAAAACTATTTATAGAAAATCGAGATACTTAAATAGACAACCATGAGTGCCATATATTTTTTCTTTTATCAATAGATTCATATGCTAGACTCTACTGAAAGCTTTTGAGTTATCAATAGATACCGTCCTAATATCTCTTTGGGTCAAAAGTTCAACCCAATCCTGATGCTGGGTATTCACGCAGTTAAGTGATGAAAGTCTCCGGTAGAGCCCATAGCCTACCCCTCATCTCTAGTAACATTTTTCGACTCCAGGCATGAGTAAAGGATACTATCGGAAATGCTTGAAATCGTGAGGAATCCCACCCTGTAATTGACCCCCACTGGACGTAAATCTATTAAAAAGTATTGGGAGAGGACAATTGTTTAGGAAATTTCTGGGAACCTTAAGTTGACGATTTCAGACACCATGCACTTTGAGTTTATTCAACAGGCCCAAATGCCAGACTCTAACGTAAACTTTTGTAATACAAAAAATAGCACCCTAATTTCGTACCTTTGGAGTCATGACTTCAACCCACTCCTTATGCTAGGTATTCAGGCAGTCAAGTGTGTCGAATATTTCTTGCGGAACTGCTGGTTTATCAAAATGCCGTATAAGACCTAACCAATGGATGAAATGAGGTTTATTGGCCTGCTTGAGCCGATATTTGAAGGGCTGCTACCTGGCTTTGAAATAGGGACGACGCTGGTGGACTTTCGCATGCTTGGATAGGATCCCGAATGAAAGAAGAGCTGGAAGAGTGATGAAAGATGGCCAACTAGTTCTACACTACTTGAAACCAAAATAGTGCTTGAAACCAATATGGGAAATTTTTTTCTAGATTGGATGGGTTGGTCACTTCAAGATACCGTAGAGCCCGCTGGAATTTTGGAGCTGAGAAGTTTGCGTCTTCGATGCAGGTATCTATGTGACAAATGGCAGAAAAGAGGCTTATCGGCCTGATTGGGCCGATTTAGGAAGGGGTGCTACCTGGCTTTGACATAGGGACAGGATGGGTGGACTTTCACACGCTTGTTAAGGATCCGGAGCGAAAGTGGAGCTGGAAGAGTGATGACAGATGGCCAACCAGTTCTACACTACAGTGCTTGAAGTCAGTATATGGCATTTTATCTAGACTGGATGGTTTGGTCATTTCAATGTACCGTAGAGCCCGCTGGACTTTAGGAGCTGAGTAGTTGATGTTGTCGAGGTAGGTATTTTTGCGATGAGGGAAGTTAGGGACTTCCTCGCCGTTGTAAAAAAAAAAGACTTGAAAACTCGACTAAGGTTTTTGTGAAAGCTTCAGTCTTTGCCTCATGAGAATGTTGGATCGCAATACTCTGGGTCTGAAGGAGGGATGTCCTTTTTCTGTTCGGTTCTGTTTTTCGCGCCACCTGTTTCTGTTCTCTTTTTATAAGAACAAGGAACAGATAAGGTTATCTTTTTGTTATTATTTTTTATCCGTTCTGTCGTTATGATATGTCTTTTTTTCTTTTTCTGTTTTTCTTTTGTGTGTCGTCAGCCTTTTTTTTTATTTTTTAATCTAAAGCTTGAGATTAGCAAGCACAGAAATTTAGACCGTAGCGGTATTGGGAATTTTCAAAACAATTACGTGTTGGAAGCTCAGGTAGGACTCAAGTTGAAATTTCATGGTTTGGCATGTTTTGTCTGTAGTTAAAAAAAAAAATAGCCTTTGAGCATATTTTCGAAAATGTCTGTATTCAAGTTACCAAACCGGTAAACATGGTAACAAGGTACCCTTTGGGATGACCCTGTAGAAGTTTCTCAACAATTTTTTTTGTTGGGGGGAGTTTTTTGTGTACTTGCTGAATTAACAGAAGATGGAAAGTAATTTTCTCCAAGCGGCATAGAGTTATTGTTATATTTTGTAATAAAAGTAAGCAGGTTTCATCCACAGACGTATTAGATTTAACGTAATAGTGTTGACCTATTTTGGGGGGTGCCCCAATCATAAAAGGTTATTCCTGTATTAGGGTTCCCTACACCCAGGGACTTTTGGATGTAGTTTCAAGCTGAATCGACAAAGTATCCACATCTTATCAGAATTTCGAGATACCCAATTTTTTTCAGTATTGTCAAAAGGTCCTATAAGTATGCCGGTGGGTATGACATGGCCTCCACAGTCCTTGGGATAAAGACAATAAATTATTTAATTTCCCAGTTGTTTACAAATAATTTTATAGTCGAAAATTGTGGGGAGGGTGTGTGATTATGGGTATCTGTTTGGCTAAAAAAAATTTAGGGGTCATTCTCTGAACCAAGAGGAACAAATGTTTTGTTGGCCATGTTGCATTTTGGTCCTTCTAATGTTCGGGGAGTGGAGCAATAACCCTACTACTCTTGTGGTATAATTTTGTTCATTTTAAGTTTTACTTAATTACTCATTTTAGTTTCTGTTGGTTTTAGGATTTATCCATGTATCCATAGCTGAATCTGCTATTGTTCTATTGATGCGAAAATTCCATTGGATTTTTGTTGAATTTTTCGATTTCATGATTTATGCAGTGACAATACTTTTTTCTCACTTTAAGTTGGAGCTAAGCCTATTATATGACTTAATTTCTGTACTTAATTTTGTTTTTATTGTGGCTCTACTTTTCTGTGAAATATTTTTGGGGAAAATATTTTGAAGTAATCACAATCAGCTTTATGATAAAATTTGCCTTTTTTTTTTTTTTTTTTCTTTTTTTTTAATCCCACCTCCTCTCCTCTCGGTGACATAATAATCTTTTTCACTTAATTTTAAACTTTAATGTCACCTACACTAATTTAAAAACAACTTATTTTTTGAAATTTGGATTTGGGTAGCCAAACATAATTGACAAAGACAAGGTATACTACAAAAAAAGTTGCCTCTTTTGTATCTAATGGTCTACACATGCCAAAGGCACAAACTTGAACGTGAAACGCTCATCTGGTCTCTGAGCATTGGGGTTGATAGAATTTATCTCGTGTTTTTCAAAATTTTGCCGGATAAAGTTTAAATATTCCTCTTAACTTTTTTTTCGTCTCTGATTATTCAAGCCCGCCCCATCTTGTTTCATTTTGTACTGGTCTTAAGGGGATTTGACACTTTAAAGAGTCACCCTATCTCGTCCATTTTAAACTTTTTTAGTTTTTGTGGTAAAATTATTTTAAATTGATTGGGCGGTCTTGCCATAACTTACAGAGCTTGGTTAAGAGACCCGAACAATCGATAGATAATTTCACGCCCTAGAAATCTGAAATCTTAGAACGCCCTTAGAAGTCTAGAATTCCTAGAAATCTTGAAAAAAAATTAACTTCTCTCGTTTTGTACCGAAGATAGAGGTATTCAGTCTTAATGAAACTTCCCTCGATAGAAAGGGTAAATTTAGTTTTTTTTTCGATGTTTTCGACTTTTTTTTTTTTTTTTTTTTTTTTTTAAAGTTCAGGAAATGACAGTCTTTAAAAATGTTCTCGCATACCTGATTGGAAAATGCTAAAAATTAGCTCAAAGGAAATATTTGAACAATTTTGCAGCTTTGGGAATACCCTCTTGGTGAACCTTTTTCTGTTGAAAACCTTGCCGATACAGGGTTCACAGCTGTCAGCCAACGCTCAGGTTGGCAAAATTATTCTAAGGCATCGACCTCGAATTAGAAGTCTGAACATATACGAGGCGTGTTTTTTTTAATTAAGGTCCGTTTGAACACAGGTACACAACGAAAGATTCTTTCAAAAAAGTAAATTTATTTTCAGAAAGTGTATACTTTAATTTATATTTCGACATAGTTACCAAGTTTTTTGAAACACTTATCATACCTCTCAACTAATTTTAAAATAAAGTCTTTATAAGAACTTGCCGCCGGCTCCAATAACCAAGAGTTCACTGCTGTTTTTACCTTGTCGTCATCTTTTTAACGGTTGCCACTGAGGTGGCAACCGGTTGAACCGGAGGCAAAACATGGGTTTTCGTATATCACGCCCAAATCGAGGCAACAGAATATGGAATGGAAACACACACACTCCTCTGAAAATTTGTAGGCCGAACATCCTCTTTCCCAGCGCAAAATTATGGTGTCGAGTGTTTGGGAATAGGCTTGGTTTTTTTTTATTATTATTATTTTTTTTTTTTTTTACGACTTCATGCAACGAAGGAACCACTATCAATGAAGACGCATACCGCCTAACCCTCGGAAACCTCCGCAGAGCGATAAAAAAACAACAAAAAAACTCGGCATGCTGACAATGGACATGCAAGACCTCCAGTCCTTTTTCATGACAATGCAAGACCTCACACTGCTGGTCAGACCCGCAATTTGTTCGACAGTTTTGGCTGGGAAGTCTGAGATCACCCACAATTCAGTCCTGATCTTGCGCCGAGTGATTACCATCCGTTTCTCCACCTCAAGCAACTTACAGCGATGATGACGAAGTAAAAACGGAAGTGAATTCCTGGTTAGCGGGACAGGCGGCAAGTTTTTATACAGAGGTTACTTTAAAATTAGTTGAGAGGTATGATAAGTGTTACAACAAACTTGGCAACTATGCTGTTAAATAGAGTAAAGTACGTCCTTTTGGAGATAAATTTACTTTTTTTAAATAATCATTCGTTGTGGACTTATGATAAAATGGACCTTAATTAAATAACACGCCTCTTATCATTGATTACATTTTTTGTTTTACTTCTATTGCAATTCATCCAACATCTCATTTCAAAATAGAATTCACAAAACAAAAAATCGATTAACAAATTGATAATTCAAAATTTTCTGAATTCCGATTAGTTGCCAGTTTTTTTTTTTTTTTTACAACTACTTAACCAGGCCGATGCTGACCAATAAAAAGTAGATCAATTAAAACCGAGAATGATTTCTGATCTAAATGCGTCTATAAAGATGGGGGGGGTCACTATTTAAGGAATAGAGCCATTTCTACTTGTGTAAGTTTGATGCATTTCATTCAAAGTCTATTCCCAATTTTATTTTCCATTACTTCCATATGCTCTGTTTACCGCTGCTAACGCTAATCCATTTCAGATGTCCGAATTCCGAAGTAAAGTTGGATCGATGCTGCCTTTAATTCCGAAAAATAATCCACCGCAAGGTAGAACTGAATTCTCAGGTTTAAATGATCTTCTTCAGTACATCATAGACGAAGATAACAAAAAGAAGCAAGATAAACTCCGCGAAGATACTTCGTCTGAGAGTAGATGACACTTCCTAGTTCTTATTTCCGTTGCAATTTTATCGGTAATCACAAATGGCTCTGGAAATAAGAAAGCAGACTCTTTCATGAAAAGTTAACTAGTTTCTTTTGCATCTCTGGAAAGTTATTGTGAGACACATATTCAATAAAATGATAGGTCAAAAGAAGAGAGATATACGAAATTAAGGATTATGAATGACTTGGTTTTTATTTTATTGTGCTAATGTGTTGTACCGATCTTCATTTGTTTTTGTAGATAAGTAGGTTCTTGAAAATAAAACTGTTTCCCTTTATTTTTCTCCTTCTTCTTCGACTTCGTCTTCTGTTTTGATAAGTTGGAAACGCCAATGTATAATCTTTGCTCAATTCCAGACCCTGCGATAGTTTTGACGTAATCCCGGCTCCTGCATTGACAAGCAGAGATCAATCCCCTGTCCCACCACTGGGTACAAAATGTGATTCAGGTTGTTGCTTTTCTCTTTTTTTTATCGTTAGCATCAACATCAAGTGCTTTAATTTGGGTAAAAACTGCTAACTTGATCTTGTTGAAACTCCTAGAAAACAACTCTGGAATGGTCAATCTGGAAATCTCGAATTCCGAGAAATTTCGTGTACATATTAAGCTTCTGACAGAAATAGGCTTAATCAAGTCTAGATGCAATCCGACTCGTAGGCTAGGAGAAAGGGAGGAGTGGCTCCTGAAATTTTTCATTTGAAAACTTCCAAGAAAGGGTATTAAGATTAAGGGAAATCTTGACGTCAAGTGATATCTACGGTCCTAGTATTGCTTTTGTGTTATCCAAACACAATTTGCCTCTGTGGAAGGGGACAGTTCCTAAATTTTGTCTTCAGGATATCTAGAAATGGACTGTTAAATTCTGACCACTACTGGTGGAAATAAATAGTGAGTGTTATATCACTTCTGGAAGTCTGTAGCTGGTCTGACCTTTTTGGGGGAAGAGGTCCTAAATTCTTTTCCTGATACGATCTAGCAGATGGGCTATTGTAGCCGGATCTAAGCCTAATTTGATGGAAAGTGAGAGGAAGAGTTGTGGCCACGCTCCTTGTCCGCGTAAGTCTTCCCAAGCTTGCATTCTATTACTTGAATGAAAGTAGCGCAAGCTCTGTCTCGATTCTGTGCAAATATTTGGCGAATTTTCACATGTGAGTCATGATTTTTACCGTCCAAACCAACAAATTCACATTCGCCTCTTAAATTCGAGTTCAGTGAAATATTTTATCTGGTCATCTTGGGTGCCCAGAAATAATCAAATTCCTGCAGGTGGGAGGTAGCTCCTTTAATTCATATTATTGTATTTCTGCTGTGGAGGGTACTTACTTATCTACTTACTTTTGCCGAGAATCAAGCGTTTTCACCTCGCCGGACATCGATAATTTGTAGGCCTCTTTGGACCATGTTGAGTGGTCTTCCGCCAGATTTTCCTCAAATTCGAACAACTGAGTTGACCATTTGTGACCAAACTTACCGAACGTCTTTTGAAATTTATGTATTGCGGAAACCACCAGAGTACCTGATTCACCAAACGTTTCTAGTCAAGTCTGTTAGCTCCGTTAAAAAGTTGGCACAAGCCTGATAGGTTTAAGGTCCAACTTGGCCAGGTTCTCCCAGTTCTTCTTCTGTCCTCCTTGATGTCTCGTCTAGGCTGAAACAGGTTTGACTAGAAACGTTTGGTGAATCAGGTACTCTGGTTGTTTCCGTAATACATAAATTTTAAAAGACATTCTTTAATAGTGAACACCACATACTACTACTACCACTAATAACTCATTATAGCACCAAGTCGCCTCAAGCCAACACATCTGTACTCGCTCCCCCTCCATCCCAATCTATGCAAAGCTTCCCTCTTATCATCTTCCTAAGACGTACCAATTTCCTTTACATCCATTCTTACAGCATTTTCCGACCCATTTCGAGACGACATGCTTTTCTTTTAGTCATCATTTTAGTCATCATCTTTCATCATTCTTCTGCGAAAACGTGTATTATCCATTTCAAACTTTCTCTCTTTATAGCTCTAGAAAGTGGGAAAGAACTCATTTTTCACACAGCTTACAGTTTGAAATACGGTCAGTCAGAGGACCCAAAACAATATGTCGACAGTTCCTCCGGGAAAAATCTAGCATGTCCTCCTCTGTCTTCCGAAGCGCCTATGTTTCAGAGCCATTTTTGACTACTGTCATCACTGTAGCTTCCAATCTTCTAATCTTGGTTTGTAGACTTATCTTTGTATTCTTGCAAAATATCTCAACTGTGAAAAAAAAACACCCTGGGCCTTGGCTATAACTACTTCTAACATCTTCACTGCATCTGCCATCTTTACTAATAATACAACCTAGGTAAAAGAAGCTTAGCTATCTTCTTCATTGATATTCTCTTTACCCTTTATCGCCTTTTCGCCTTCACTTATTCCTAGTATCAGCAACTCAGCACAAAATCCCGCTGAATATTGCATATTGACGTATTTCCGCGTTGCAAATACGATCACATAGTTGAATTCAGAAAATCCTATACTTGCAAAACTTTTTCAAATGTGAAGAAAACACCCTTGGCCTTGGCTATTCTACTTTCAATATTTTCACTGCATCCACCGTCTTTACTCATAATACTACCGAGGTAAATGAAGCTATATACTTGATTGATCTTCCCCTTACTCAACATCACCTCCTCATTTTCACTTAAAGTATTCCTTGTCTCAGTAACTCAGCACAACATCTCTCTGAATATTGCATATTAGACCTGAAATTATATTATTTTCAAATTTTTAAAAAATCATGGGCCTTGGCTATTCTGCTTTTTACATTTTCACTGCATCCACCGTCTTTACTGATAATACTACCCTGGTACGTAAACCTATCTACTTGATCGATCTTCCCTTTACCCAACATCACCTCTTCATTTTACTTATTCCTTGTCTCGACGATTTAGCCCAACATCCCTCTGTCTGAATAATGCATATTAGACGTAATTCCGTGTTGGAGATACGGTCTCGTAGTTTGAGTGAGAGAATCCTTCACAAACAGGTATGCTTAACCACGTTCAGTTTATTCTTATGGTGTGGCTTTATAGACAATTTTTTGCATCCAAATGGGAGAACGGCGCGGACTAATGCTATTAAAATTTGAAATTTCATTTGAATATTGACTTGATGGCAATTCCATAGGGTCTTCCGAAGGGAGGCCAAGACTGTATGTGCTTTTTGTATTCCCAGTTGGATATTAGCGTAGGTAGATATGAGAAACAGTTGACTTTCTCCCGCTGAACTTAATTGAGAGTGGATTGTCAAAAAGGGGATTGACGGCTGAACTTGACAACCCTGGAGGATGATCAGGTCTTAACCAAACTGCGTGTAAAGGAAGAGCTAGATTCTAATTTATTTCTCTTGGGGATTTGGATCCGATCTGACCCATTTCAGTAAGGTAAAGAAGAGGAACCTCAACTATTTACGGTCATACGGCCGTATATACAGTCAGCCAAACGAGTCAGTCAAGGCCATCTTTGGACAATCTTTCTAGAAAATATTTAACAAATCTTCTTCAGCCTTTAGAGGTGGCCATATTTCAGGTTGACCACTATACTTGACCACTGTCATTAACGTGGCTTCTTTTCTAACCTTATTTCGCAGACTTGTCTTCCTATTCTTCCAAACTTTTTTCTTCTGAGAAAAAAATGTCCTGTGCCTTGGCTATTCTACCTTTTGCATCATCACTGCATCCACCGTCTTTGCTAATAATACTAGTAATATGCTATCTATCTGTACTGAAGGGACCCTATCCCGGTGTACTATTGGACTTGCTAACCCCTCGTATCCCTTCTGTCTGTACTGGATTAGTCCTATCCCGGTATACCATTGGACTTGCGAACCTCTTGTATCCCTTCTCTCTGTACTGACGGGGCCCTATCCCGGTGTACTATTAGAGTTACCAATTCCGAACATCTTGTTTTTTGAGATAATGACATTCCTGGAAACATCGCTTGCCAGGTGCTATTTCTGGGCAATATTCCCAGCCGCCAATACCCCCACCATTTGGAGTTACCAACCCCACGCACGAATTACGACATTCCTGGAAACATCGCTCGCCAGGTGTTACCAGATAGCTCTATACTCCGACAGGCCTATTGATTATTGAACTACAGTTATAGGTGATGACATGTTTTTCTTTTCCAACGACACATTTTTAGCTTCTAAGTAGTTTTTGCATTGAATTTATGAAATTTACGTCTGGTGTAGAAATCGAACCTGAGCCTCAAGATTTGCTATGGTAAAAGAACGACGCGTTAGTCATTTAAGCCATCAAGTCATTGATATTATTAGGCTTTTTGAAATACATTCTAGGCAATCAGTTCAATGTTTTGGTTGCTATCCAACTGGTGTTAAGCATAATTGTATCGTGCTAAGTTAATATTGGGACTTAAAAAAAAATTTTACACACAGGAACGCAGTCACACGTATCGCTCACAAATGTCATAACCTCCAATTAAAGCAGAAGATTTCACTGGAACGTTTCCCACGTCAACTTCTTGAACAAAAAGACATGTTTTGAAGTGTTTCATACGTTCATCTATTGGCACATCCCCCTCTTCCCAGTTCCCAACCACACCTGCACAAAAAGCACTCTGAACCTGGTCACTGTGGCCAACAAAAAAGAATCCAGCTTCTGTAAGTTCTCTGGTATCAATAAAATCCTTCGATCACCTTTCATTAAACGTCCTTAGTCTAGTATCTTCTCGTTTAAGAGTACTACGTTCTTCCTGTGACAGTAAAGGTCGGGGGGTATACCTTGGTGGTTGCATATAGTTTTGAATATAGCTTCTTGATCCTAGGTATCGCTGAAAAATGTCATAATGTCTAGTCAAAGCAGGAGGCTTCACTGGAACGTTTCCCACATTAACTCCTTGAAGAAAAGAACGTGCTTTCAAGTGTGTTCTATATTCACCGCCACGCATCACATCGCCTTCTTCCTGGTTTCCAACTACACCTGCACAAAAAGCACACTGAACCTGGTCACTGTGGCCAACAGAAAAGAATCCAGCTTTTGTAAGTTCTCTGGTATCAATAAAATCCTTCGACCACCTTCCATTAAATGCCCTTAGTCTAAGTCTAGCACCCTCTTGTTTAAGAGCACGGAAATTTTCCTGGCCATAATTTTTAGGATGATAGATTTTACAGCTTGCTTGTCATGGTATGTGCAACTATTTTATACGTAGTCATTTAATATGGTTTCTATATACTCAGGGTAAAATCATCCGCTGACGTCACCTTTTTCTGAATCAAATCGTGTCTGAGTTATTATCATTAGATGATGTGAACCCAGTAAGTTTGAACTCAAACATGTTTGGTTTTTTGAATGTGAATATATTGGTTTAAGGAAGTGATCGTGTGGTGTAATTTTTTAGTGTGGGTTTTTATTGCTCAATATGGACTTTAGTGAATTGTCATGCTATCACTGGCATGTTAATTATTATGTGTATGTCTACAATAGAGACTTATGGAGTAGTTCGTTAAGATGATTGAATCGTATAGGGATTTATAATCGAGTGATCCCCTCATTCTATGAAGGTGGGAAGGACCTGAAAACTATTCAAGATGAAGAAAAAGAAATTTGCGTTTTTCTGGGAGTTGAAGCGTTGTTTTTTCAAGGGAAATGTGCCTGCACTTAAACATATGAAACGTGTCCCTTTGTTCAAGGAGTTGATGTAGGAAATATTCCAAGAAAGCCAAGTATCGGTCAACGTTAATAGTATCATTGGTAGTTTAGCATGAAATAGGCCTACTATCGTTGAACAGAATAATAACAATGATGAAATATGTGATGAGCTTTTTGGTGAAACCATTTTAAAAGTCGTATAAGACCCAGAAATGAAATAAGTGCCATCTCAACATAAAAGATGATGAATTATTTTTTGGAATGGACTATGATTGGAATAGTCTTCCACGCTATGATTATCTGGAGTTCTTGCATCTTCAGATGCAGCCAGTCTTTTTCAGCTTCTGTTAGACAACCATTACTACCTGTGTCTCTGTCAAGGGCAGCAATACTGCTTTGGTAAATGAATTTCCACTGCTTTTTAAATCTACTGAAGATACCAATCTGAGGACCAGAGGATGGGAAGAACTTACTGAAAGAAGCAGCAGATACTGTTTCAAGGAAGTGGTGCCTGCAGGCCAAGAAAGGAGACGCTTGTTGGATGACTGTGATGGCTCCTGAATGGACACCAGTATTTGAACTAGTTGTGTCAAAGCATAACGCAGCAAGCCATTCTGGGACTCCTTTCCATTCCTGCAAAGTCTACTGCTTTACCCATCATTTCACCTGAACCAGCTGGTAGTTTAGGAATGCTGAGAAGCTTCTCAATGTTTTGAAACCACTATTGGCGTGCGATCAACAAAACTACCATCATTGTCTGGTAGCAATTTGCTGTCAAAGTTTGCCACTAATGGTGTTGCTTGCAGAAAGAGTGCTTTCTGCTGTTTTGCAAATGACTGACGAACTTTTTTTGATCTATAGATTGAGCTAGGGGACATCAGTCTTGCAGATCGTTCATCTTGAAGTTAGCCCACGACTCGCCGTTAAGTGGACATACTGGTAACCAGCGGACTTGTGATCGGATTTTGCATCGTTTCTTCTGGTCAGGAGTGAGACGAAATATCTGAAAATACATTAAAACGTGTAAGCCGTGTCAGCTCACCGCTAGGCTGAAAGTGAAGGAGAAGGTACCACTGATTTCCTTACCCACAGTGGAAGAACCCTTCTATCGCGTGGCTATGGACATTGGTGGGCCGTAAACAATATCAAGAAATGGTCACCGGTTTCTGCTGGTAATTTCAGATTATGCCACAAGATATCTGAAGCCACACCTTTACGGACGACCAATGCTAGAAAGTTTGCGGAGGTCCTCGAACAATTCTTTTTCTGAGTTGGTATCTCTTTTGACATTTTGACCGACCAAGGATCAAAATGTCTGTCCAAAAGTTTTAGGAAAGTTTACAAAATGCTTAGTATAAAGGCAATAAAGACTTCTCCGTATCATCCTCAAACCGATTGGCTGGTAGAAAGACTCAATGGAACCTTAATCCACTTGCTTAAGGAATATTTTGTGGAAAATCCAAAAGAATGGGACTGGTACATCCCCTACATTTTATTCGCGTATCACGAAACAGTTCAGCCTTCACTGGGTTTCAGCCCCTTTAAACTCTTGTATGGTAAGCGACCAAAAGGACCACTGGATATCCTTAAAGAACAGTGGGAGGCAGTACCAACGGCTTTAAAACAAAGTCGACTTTTGGACAGAAAGTTTGATCCTTGGTCGGTCAAAATCTCAAAAGGGAGTCTAACTCGGTAAAAGAATTGTTCGAGGACCTCCACAGTCTTTCTTGCATTGGTCGTCCGTAAAAGTAAGGCTTCCGGATATCTTGTGGCATAATCCGAAATTACGAGCAGAAACCGATGACCATTCCGTGACATTGTTAACGACCCACCAATGTCCATAGCCACGTGATAGTAGGGTTCTTCCACTATGGGTAAGGAAATCAGTGGTGCCTTCTTCTTCGCTTTCAGTCTAGCGGTGAGCTGACACGGCTTTCCCGTTTTAATGTGTTTTGGGACATTTCGCCTTACTCCTGGCCAGAAGAATTGATGCAAAATCCGATCACAAGTCTGCTGCTTACCAGTATGTCCGCTTTTGGCGAGTGTGGCACAACAAGTCGCAATACCGCCTCGCCCACTGACGAAGTCCTCTTCCCATACAGCACCCCATCAAGGATCTCATAGTTTTCAGGTAGCGGGGCTCGCTTGAAACAACTTACCAAGCTTTTGTCATTATCCTGTAATCGTTTGATTTCATCCCCAGTCAGCTGATCCGGACTTATCTCATAAGCTGTACCCAACGAAAGAGGCTTGCAGATCACGCTTTATGCGCTTCTCCTTTCGACTCTTTTTCCGTCTGTCTGGCTTCCCACTGTTTCCAGGATCCACTTCTATTGTCCAAATATCATTTTCTGGAAGATCCACTCCCTCATTCTTCGGAGAAGGTGGATTAGGAATGCTTGGCATTGGAGGCGAGTAATTCATCTTTGGTACGGATTCCTCCTGTTTAAGCTCGTCAGGTGAGTAATTCTTTTTTCTTGTGCTGACAAGATCTCTAATATTAGGCTTTTTATTTTCAATTTGCTGACTACAAAGTTCATTGAAACGTAGGAACGATGTCCCTAGAATCAAGCCCACAGGTAATTCGCTTGAGACAGAACGGGTACGCAGTCACTGAAACCTTTCCCTTTTTTTCCTACCTGGATGTGAACGTCTTTAACTGGATAAGATTCGCAGTCCCCATGGACACAGCAAACTTCTGTCAACTTTTAAGGGAAGCTGTCATCCGACATATACTTCTTATGCATGATACAAAGGGTGGCGCCACTGTCAACCAAGAAAGTTGCTGATCGTCCTCCAATTTTACCCTCGTAATCGAAAAGTTCCCTTGCATCTTCCAATGGACTAATACTTCGAGCTAGAAGAGTTCGTTTCCTTGGCTGTGGGCAATCCTAGGCCCTATGCCCTTTCTTCCCGCAGTCATAATAGCCTTGTTAATTCTTCTGTGACGGGGAGGGGCCAGTGGCTGTATTTTGTGCATCTTTCTTCTCTGTCTTAAGCTTCTCTTTTTGATTTTGAGTTTCTCGAGATCTGTTTTCTTTCCGTGGTAAATTGTTTGAATCTAGTTTTTCGTCTCTTCTTGCGAGAAAAAACGCATCTGCTAATCTGTATACTTCCTCCAATGGCAGCTGGTCGAGTTCTTTGAGACGCGTGTGTAGTTGATCATTTTTATAGAACCTATAAACTGTTCAACCACAATCGGTTGCAGAATGTCGTCTATTTTCTGTCTAAGGAGCTCAGGATCTGCTTCTGTTTTGTAGTCATGGTACTCAAACAATTTGACAGATAGTCGCTCCAGCCTCCTCCCATAGTCGATAAAAGACTGATCTGCCTCTTTCTGTTTGGAGCGGAAACGAACTCGGTAGGCACCCGATGTGACCCCAAACCTACGAAGAATTGCCCGTTTTACCTCATCATAGTTGCTAATTTGGTTTGGTGGGAGTATCGAAGTAGCTTCGGTGGCTTTTCCCGTCAACAAACCACGCAGCTTCACTGCCCACGTCGATTTGTCCCACTGGTTTGGATAGCTGCACACTTGAAGATGTTGAGGTATGTATCAATGTCCCCTCCTCCCCGTTGCTGAACTATGCTATTGAAATAGGTGATATCCCCGCTGTTACGGTTGCACTCTGAATTGTAGCTAGGCATGCGTGAACGGCGGGGCTCAAGTGCGTGGCAAAAGTTGCAAATCGGTCATTTATCGCTTCCAGGCTCAACCTGACCGTCTGTTGTAGCAGGGCTACAATTGCCTCTTGGTCCATAGTGACGCGTTGATCTATGCCAACGACAGTATCGCCTGAGTTATCCTGGGATCGGGTTGACTCCTTTTCTCCTTCTTCCTCTGAACTTTCTGTCTTGGCCTTTAGTGGTAGATGTATACAAGCTTTCAACTCCGGTTCTACCAAAGCAGATGTCTCCCACCCGGCGTAGTAGCCACAAAAATTGGCAGGAACAGAGGTACTTGAAGACGTACTAGTCTCGGGCTCAACAGTTAGAGGATAAAAGCTTTTTGTAGCCTCTTGAGCACTGATTCAGTGGCTCCGTCAACAACTTTTGGTTTTCAGTGACTTAGGGGGTGTTTGGTAGGTGTTGTCGTCACTTGCAAGCTCCTCTCGCCTTGGCATCCAGCTGTCAGCCAATACTAGAGTAATATACAATTACTTTAAAATTTGGTATAGAACCAATGCAAGAGTATTATAAAATTACTGCAAAACTTGGTATAGAACCAATCCGAGAGTAATATAAAACTACTGCAAAATTTGGTATAGAGCCAATGCGAGAGTAATATAAAATTACTGCAAAATTTTGGTATAGAACCAATGGGAGAGTAATATAAAATTACTGCAAAATTCGGTATAGAGCCAATGCGAGAGTAATATAAAATTACAGCAAAATTTGGTATAGAACCAATGCGAGAGTAATATAAAATTACTGTAAAATTTGGTATAGAAACAATGCGAGAGTAATATAACATTCTGCTAAAATTGGTATAGAACCAATGCGAGAGTAATATAAAATTACTGCAAAATTTGGTATAGAACCAATACGAGAGTAATATAAAATTACTGCTAAAATTGGTATAGAAACCAATACAAAAGTAATATAAAATTACTGCAAAATTTTGCATAGAACCAATCCGAGAGTAATATAAAATTACTGCAAAATTTGGTTTAGAACCAATGCGAGAGTAATATAAAATTACTGCAAAATTTTGCATAGAACCAATCCGAGAGTAATATAAAATTACTGCAAAATTTGGTTTAGAACCAATGCGAGAGTAATATAAACTTACTGCAAAATTTGGTATAGAACCAATGCGTGAGTAATATCAAATTACTGTAAAATTTGGTATAGAAACAATGCGAGAGTAATATAAAATTACTGCTAAAATTGGTATAGAACCAATACGAGAGTAATATAAAATTACTGCTAAAATTGGTATAGAACCAATACGAGAGTAATATAAAATTACTGCAAAATTTGGTGTTAGCTGGAGCCCTCACTACACTGATTGGTATCCTGTAGAAACCGGGACTTGAAACCTCGGCCGCTGTGACAAGACTAGCGCTTATCCACTTCAGCATAGGACACAGGATAAAGCCACTAAGTCAAACCTGTCCACACAAATTCCTCTTTACCACTGCACCACCTATAAACTGCCTTAGAACACACGGAGTATTCTTTCAAAACTGAGTTGCGTTTACTACTTGAATGTACTATTAATTGGAATTTCTTCTGAACAATATCTAAAATTAGTCATACGGCAGTATTAGTCAAACAACCGACGAGGTATCTTTATTTAAAAAGTCCGATTTCATTTACTATCTTTTACGTAACTATTCTTTTAATTTCAATAGAAATTCACTTTAAGTGTTAGAAATAATACCGTAAACAAAATAACTGATTTTTCACTTATTTAACTTTT
>CM051256.1:53942613-53960113 GCA_027921565.1 Artemia sinica | reverse complement strand
CTACGTAATCGAAGACAAAACAAGGTAAAAACCATAAAAAGGTGAATTTCCTAATAGAGGATATAGGATATCAGTAGTGATGCCTCTATTGATTTAAATGGTCAGACAGAGAAATTGAAATAGGGAAATTAACATAGGATTGTTGGTTATGTGGTTTAATGTTTGAAGGTTATGTTTGTTGATGGTTATGTTTGATATTTGTTGGTTATGTTTGTTGGATGTGTTTGTTGGTTAGGTTTGTTGATGGTTATGTTATGATGGTTATATTTGTTGGTGGTTATGTTTGTTGTTTGTTGGTTATGTTGGTTATTTTTGTTGCTTATGTTTTGTTGGATATGATTGTTGTTTGATGGTTATGTTTGTTGTTTAATGTTTGCTGGTTGTTGGTTATGTTTGTTTTGTTTTGTTGGTTGTTATTTGATGTTTGTTGTTTGATGGTTATGTTTGTTGATGGTTGTGTTTGTTGTTAATGGTTATTTTTGCTGGTTGTTGGTTATGATTGTTGGGTAAGATTGTTGGTTGTTGGTTATGATTGTTGGTTATGTTGTTTGTTGGTTATGTTTGTTGGTTGTTGGTTATGTTTGATGGTTATGATTGCTGGTTATGTTTCTTGTTTGTTGGTTATATTGGTTATGTTTGTTGATGGTTATGTTTGTCGACTGTTATGTTTTGTTGGTAGTTGGTTATGTTGTTTGTTGGTTATGATTAATGTTTGTTGGTTATGTTGCTTATGATTAATGTTTGTTGGTTATGTGGGTTAGCCTATGTTTGTTGGTTATGTTGCTTGTTGGTTATATTTGTTTGTTTGTTGGATTTCGCTTGATGGTTATGTTTGTTGTTTATGTTGTTTGATGTTTGTCAGTTATGGTTGATGGTTATGTTTGTTGTTTATGTTGTTTGTTCTTTGTTGGTTTGATGTTTGATTGTTATGTTTTCTTAGATGTGATTGTTGTTTGTTGCCTATGTTGGTTATGACAAATGTTTGTTGGTTATGTTGTTTGATGGTTATGTTTGTTGGTTATGTTGTTTGATGGTTATGTTTGATGGTTGTGTTTTTTGATGGTTACGTCTGTTGGATGTGATTGTTGGATGTTGTTTCTTGGTTATGTTTTGTTGGTTATGTTTGATGTTGGTTGGTTATATTGTTTGATGGTTATGTTTGTTGGTTATGTTGTTTGTTGGTTTTGGTTGGTGGATATGATTGTTGGTATGGATGTATTTGAAACTAAAAGGAGTTACTAGCCAATGCCACCCCCTGTTTCTATCCCCCCACGATGTTTTTTCTATTGAAAACCTTAGGCGGTCATTATGGAACATGTCCAATATTTCTCCTTAGCAACCGCCATTTTTTGCACATTAGATGCATGGAGCTACCAAACCCTCAACCTGTCACACCTATGCAAGACTCACAAGACACACCCCTCTGGACTCCAATGACGTCACAGGACTTACCCCGTTTTAAACACTCAGGTGCATTATGCATGACGCAATTTTATATAACCCTGAAACAGGAACCCATGGGGGAACCCCTGCTTATAACGTAAAGACAACTCACACCTTACGCAATGATTATGCAACACTGTCATGTAATAAGTCTTTTTGACAATTTATTTTCAGCTCGAAATATACAACGTTTTTCTTTCTTTAACTTAATGACGTTAAACACTTTATGTAAGTTCACGTAATGATTAAGCAACCATCACTGCGAGATAATACCTTCTTGACATTTTTCGCCCGAATGACTCAGCACATTTTTCCTCCTTATGACATTTTAGTTTTCACCCGTAACATACAATAATCTTTTTTGTTTCCTTCTTTTTCCTTAGTTCTTGACTCCACCAGGACTTGAAAGGTCAATATCCTTCCAATGGATTTTCGTCCTAAGCAGGTCGTCCATGAAACCATTTTCAGTATTTTGTCCTACTCTCAATATTCTGAAATTAACCTAATGCGTGACACCTAAGATTCCCCATTTCTGGCAAACATTAGAATGACGTGTTACTCTCAAATTTTACATGCACCAGGAGACAATCGCTGTCAAGGTAATAGTAGCAATACAGACTAAGGAGTGGTTTAATTAAGTAATCTCCTTAATGGTCCAAAACAATACATCTTAAAAACACAGACTTTGTAAATAAAAGGTTTTATCATTTCAAACAAATTGACAAGCAGTATTAAAAACATAGAAAAAGACAGTTAAGAACACGACAAAATATAAAAGGTGCAAAAATCCATATCATAATATACGCGAAAAAAGAACCATGTATTAAAGAAAATCGGGGGTTCTAGAATTTAACCCAGGGGAGGGTAGGGAGCAGGGGGAGTGTTATTAGAGATGGATTTAAGGCGTTTTAAGAGTGTTTAAGTAAATGCCCCTTTTTCATTGAGCTTAATTTATGAATACTTCACAATAGGTTCCACCCTCCACCTAGCATTCATTTTCAGAGGGAAACTTGATAATAGATGCAATTTTTAGGCATTATTGTGGCTTATAAAAGAATAAAATATAAACAGTAACATTCGTAATTTAAGGAAAGATAAGGGGAGAGGACTCCGGGGGAGGGGGGCGTCTGTGGAGGGAGATGACGTGTTTTTTCCGTAACCAGATCAGCACTACCTTTTTTATCTAGTCATTTTTGTTTATGTTTATTTATTTTTTTTTTCGTTGAGCAATGTGGTAACTTTCAAGTGTTTTAATTTTTTTAATGTTTTCTTTTTTTCGTTAGCCCGCAGCGGCCCTCCCTTCACTAGGGTACCGGCCGGCTCTCTGGTCGCGTCTGAGGGACTGTCCAGCCCACTGAGTGGTTTGTCTCAGCCCTCACGCAACCCAAGGTACTTTTTTCAGCAAAAATATCAAAACACGCAAAGGCGGGAAATTCTTTTTCGAGAAATTCTCGTTCCCAACCATCCAGCGCACTTTGGGGAAGTTTTCTCATTGTTTAAGCATTCCGAGGACGGAATCCGGACTTCGGCTAGGCAATAAAGGAGGTTAAAAAATGGTCTCGCTCGAGATAATCTAAAAAGTAGTAATAATAGTGAAATTATCATGGAATTTCTAGGACATATCCCCTCTGACGTCATATCATCCCTGTTTCTAGTGGTCAGCTAGCAATATTACCACCCTTGACAGGCTTCCCGGTATTCCAAGTGTTCTAACATTTCTTCTATATTGGCATGATTCCTAGCCATTTTTTTATACATTGTTTTTCTGGAAAATCTCCATTATTTCCATGACCAGGTCTAATATGAATGCGGCCATTGTATCTCACAAGCTAGACTAAAAGGGCCCCATAGGGGAATCCCCCAAGCACGACACGCACGCGGGTGTTTCGTAATAACGATTGTGGTGCACGTCTTAAGCAATGACACCTAATGAGTGAAGTTGGAAGATAAGTGGATCATCTTGCGAGAAGAGTAGATACCCAAATTGTTGAAAAGTATACTTATGGGCCCAGAGCAGAATGGCACTGCAACGCAGTTTTCACAATGACATCACCCCCTAATCACTCCACTCCCCACCATCATCCGTGTGGCATCAGTCCTCGCCCCCTAGAACACTTTCAACCTTATTCGCCCAAGCTAAAGTATCCCATTAAGCACTATATTTATGAAAACAGAGAAGTCACTCCCTTTTATTTGCTACTGTTTGATACTCTAAGCATTTCATCTCACAATGCCACACTATTACTGCCCCTACGATACCCCTCTGTCATCGCCCCATCTCCCCCCAAAAAATTTTCAGACATTTCTGGTTAAAGGTTTTACTTCAAGTAATTGATTAGGGTTTTCCAAAGCAATTCACGCCACAGTACCACACTATAACTACTCTCTAGGACCCCTATGGCGCCCCTATGTCATCGCCCCATCTTCCTCAAAATACTTTTTAGACATTTCTTGTTAAAAGTTTTATTTGATGTCATTCATTTGGGTTTTCATAAGCAATTGACGCCACAGTACCACACTATATCTAGTCTCTAGCACCCCTAAGAAACCCGTCATCATCATTGTAAGCGTCTTCGGCAAGGCGATACAGGAGGTTAAAAAATGGTCTCGCTCGAGATAATTTAACAAGTAGTAATAATAGCAAAATTACCATGGAATTTCTAGGACATACCCTCCTTTGACGTCACATCATCCCCGTTTCTAGCGCTCAGCTACTAAGATTCCCACCCCTAACAGGCTTCCCAGAATTCCAGGCGTTCTAATATTTCTTCTATATTGACATGATTCTTAGCCATTTTTTTATACATTGTTTTTCTGGATGATCCCCATTATTTCCGTGACCAGGTCTAATACGAATTTAAAAATATATGTATAAAGCTTTAAAAATATAATAAAGCTTTTAAAATATATGTAAATTTGTTTATTAATAAAATTTGTATATACAAAAAACTCTATCCTTTAGATTTCTTCTTCTACCTATAGGTAATCATCAGAAACGATAAGTGGCAGCAATTTGTCAGGAGTCAACTTGTATTCATTTTGGCACGCAAAGTCAGGGTCCCATTTTCTACAATATATTGTAACTCCGTTTTATTAAATCTCTGTATAAAGTCAATAATACTATTCTGATTCATATTATAAAATTCAAGTGTTTTAATTTGCTTATTTGAAACAATGTCACGGGCAAAATTCTCATATGAAGAATCACTTAATAGCCGGTATCTTCACAGCGATGACGTGAAAACCAGTCTCTTTTATCATTCCAGCAATTGAAGCGTAGACCAGGTTCTTCTACCCAAAACAATTTAAAACCGAGACGATACCAGTCTCTTAAAATTAAACTGAAATCACGTTTAGGGTTTTTTGCAAATATGCTAGGGTAAGTATTTTTCCATTGATCACATTTATCATAGGAACAATTGGAGCAAAACCTTTAGTATGAGAGTCACAAATTTCTTCAAGACTGGAATTACAGTCTTTAATTTACACGGCATATCCTTTGTGCATTTTACATGGATTGCATAATCTACAGTTTTCACTATAATCATCAGCAAAGCTACAGTTCTCACAGGATGACCAGCTGCCCAATGTATACAAGCATAATGGACATGTGTAAAATATTTTTCGGTGTTCACTTTCTCATCGCCAAAAAAGAAACTGATACTACTTATATATATATATATATATATATATATATATATATATATATATATATATATATATATATATATATATATATATATATAAGTAGTAAGTCATATAAAGGTTTCACGAGTGATTGCGTAATATGACTTACCACGGGTCAGTCACCTATGCACTTTCACGGGTGATTGCGTAATAAGACTTACCACGGGTCAAGCACCTATTACTACGAACGGTACATGCCTTACCAGACGGGTTTTCTGAGGTAACACCCATTTTTTGGGGTCAAACAGAGAGAGAGAGCGGCGGGTCACAGTAACTTGATTAGTAATTGGATTCAGATATACTACGAACGGACTTTCAGTCCTACATTCACGGGTTTCTGCAAAGTGTTATGGGCTTCATTGAAAAAATACCAGTTTAAAAAAAAAAAAATAAATAAACATGTATCCATGATCTTTCTTCTGGCAAAAAAAAATACAAATTCCAATCAAAACTGGTCAAACGTGTTAATAAGCTGTAGGTTATAGCTATCTGGTAACTCGTTCAGTATCGTATGTATTTTTAGCGGTATCAATGGTATTTCATTTGCGTGAAGCTATCTCGATTTGCCAAAACTTTTATCGTTCGCATAAAACTAACTCAATTTGCAAAAATGGTATTCCATTTGCGTAACTCTGCTCTGAAGGTCCTTAATGAGGATATAAATAATATAGAATGACATTATGACTTGACCTAGCTTTACCTCTCCGATGTGGTCTGTATAATACAAAACTCTTTCCAATTTGAACAGTGTTGTGAGGTCCCTTACCACAACCCCAAAGGGCTCCGATCCCCCCACCCCAACCCCGAAGGAAGCCCCCGGTCCTCAAAGGTTCTCTGGGCTCCCAAAGGGCCCCCGGCGCCCCAATGGCTCCTGAGTCCCCCCATTATAATACTTTTTAAGGCTTTATTATATCTTTTCAGAACAAATTATTATTTTAGGGAATTATTTCGGTGAAACAGTTAGAGACATTTTAAAAGATGATTTAAAAGATGATTTTAGAAGAGGATTTGAGGGTGAAACTCTGTGGTCGTTATAACACACGTGTTCCATTTGAACAGTGTTGTGAGGTCCCTTACCACAACCCCAAAGGGCTCCGATCCCCCCACCCCAACCCCGAAGGAAACCCCCGGTCCTCAAAGGTTCTCTGGGCTCCCAAAGGGCCCCCGGCGCCCCAATGGCTCCTGAGTCCCCCCATTATAATACTTTTTAAGGCTTTATTATATCTTTTCAGAACAAATTATTATTTTAGGGAATTATTTCGGTGAAACAGTTAGAGACATTTTAAAAGATGATTTAAAAGATGATTTAGAAGAGGATTTGAGGGTGAAACTCTGTGGTCGTTATAATACACAAGTTCCATTTGAACAGTGTTGTGAGGTCCCTTACCACAACCCCAAAGGGCTCCGATCCCCCCACCCCAACCCCGAAAGAAACCCCCGGTCCTCGAAGGTTCTCTGGGCTCCCAAAGGGCCCCGGCGCCCCAATGGCTCCTGAGTCCCCCATTATAATACTTTTTAAGGTTTTATCATATCTTTTCAGAACAAATTATTATTTTAGGGAATTATTTCGGTGAAACAGTTAGAGACATTTTAAAAGACGATTTAATAGATGATTTTAGAAGAGGATTTGAGGGTGAAGCTCGGTGGTCGTTATAATACACAAGTTCCATTTGAACAGTGTTGTGAGGTCCCTTACCACAACCCCAAAGGGCTCCGATCCCCCCACCCCAACCCCGAAGGAAGCCCCCGGTCCTCAAAGGTTCTCTGGGCTCCACGAGGGTTCAGTTAAGGGGGTACAGTTACACGGGGGTTTAGGGGGTTCAGTTGTATGGGGTTTCGGTTATACAGGGGTTCAGCTACATGGGGGGTTCAGTTGCACGGGGGTTTAGTTAAATGGGGTCGAGTTGCACGAGGGTTGAGTGGCATGAGGGTTCAGGTTGGAATATTTCAGTAGTGTTTTGTTGTGCTTTACCTTGTCACAGTTACATTCTATTGATTTTCATAGTTCATTTTGAATTTCCTTCATTGAAATGCAAGAGTTGGAATATTTCAGTAGTGTTTTGTTGTGCTTTACCTTGTCACAGTTACATTCTCTTGATTTTTCTAAGTTCATTTTGAATTTTTGTCGTGAAATGCAAGAGTTGGAATATTTCAGTAGTGTTTTGTTGTGCTTTACCTTGTCACAGTTACATTCTGTTGATTTTCATAGTTCATTTTGAATTTCTTTCATTGAAATGCAAGAGTTGGAATATTTCAGTAGTGTTTTATTGTGCTTTTACCTTGTCACAGTTACATTCTCTTAATTTTTCAAAGTTCTTTTTGAATTTCTTTCGTGAAATGCAAGAATTGGAATATTTCAGTAGTGTCTTGTCATGGTTTACCTTGTCACAGCTACATTTTCATGATTTTTCAAAGTTCATTTTGAATTTCTGTCGTGAAATGCAAGAGTTGGAATATTTCAGTAGTGTTTTGTTGTGCTTTACCTTGTCACAGTTACATTCTGTTGATTTTCATAGTTCATTTTGAATTTCTTTCATTGAAATGCAAGAGTTGAAATATTTCAGTAGTGTTTTATTGTGCTTTACCTTGTCACAGTTACATTCTCTTAAGGTTACGTGCTAAGGTTAAGGTTACGAGGTTACGTGCGCGCACGTAACCTCGTCTAAATGAACCTTAAAAAATGAAATAAAGCTATGTCGACTTTGCATGTTGATTTCATGACATTATTTTAGGTTTTTTTTTATTTACTGACCTTCAGTTGTTGTGATTTTAAAAGTTCCTCTTTTATTTCAATCAATCGTGTTTAACAAAAAAAAAAACAATGGAATTATTTACTGACCTTCAGTTGTTGTGATTTTAAAAGTTCTGCTTTTGTTTCAACCAATTGTGTTTAACAAAAAAAACAAAGGAATCATTTACTGATCTTTAGTTATTGTGATTTTAATAGTTCCGCTTTTATTTCAGCCAATCGTGTTTAACAAAAAAAAACGGAATTATTTACTGATCTTCAGTTGTTGTGATTTTAAAAGTTCTGCTTTTGTTTCAGCCAATCGTGTATCTCCCCCAAAAAATACTTTTCAGACAATCAGCTTCAAACTAACCAGAATTTTTTTTTCTACTCTAAAAATATACGCTAGTCTCTACTATAGAAAGAAAAATCGGTCTAATCTAAATTCAACGTAACAACACATGAAGCCAAAATTAAAAGAAAAACTGGTCTAATCTAAATTCAACGTAACAACACATGAAGCCAAAACGAATAGAACTTGGATTTTATGACTGTTATCTTATGTATCCGATAAAAACTTTGAAAATGAATTTATTCTTTCCGGTACTTAGATTGTGTCAACTTTTTCCGATGTATCCGAGAAATGGATGTTGATATTGAATTTAATCACTCTTACACTTAGATTTTGTGAAATTGCTGTATTGTCTGTCTAGGGAGCGACTTCAATCGATAACGAATGTTAGTAGAGAGTTTCTTCAATTTTTTTTTTATAATTTCCTATAATAAAATTTCTGTATTGTGTAACCAAGAGATGAATTCAAGAAAGAGTTTGTTACTTACTTACTTACTTACCTACTTCCTACTTACTTACAATTTTTTCATAATGACATACCCAACAACGGATGTTGATAAAGAATTTATTCATTCTGATACCTAGATTTTGTCAATGTTACCCCATGAGTCTGACAATAGATGTATGCAAATTCCTTTTCTCACATCTCCGATGTTTTAATAGACATTCTAAACTTTTGATATGCTAGCTTACTCTAAAAATAATGAACACATAACAATGTAATGCATAATATATTTTTAATGAAATAATGCTATGTAGAATATTAATACAAAATTATATTATGACACATAGTCATACACACGTTCTGGAAATTACAATTTTTTTTATAATTTCTGTATTGTGTATCCAAGAGGTGAATTCAAGAATGATATTTTGTCATTTTAAGATACGTACAAAAAATGTATTTTACATAATTTTCTTACAAGAAACTAGAGTTTATGGTGGAAAAAGCCTTATTAGCTCAGATTTTACGGAAATAGTTTTATTTTTCGATCCAAAAATAGACTTAAGTTCCACGTTTGAACCAGAGAATTGTATTTCCATAATTTTCTTACAAAAAACTAGAGTTTACGGTCAAAAACCCTTAATAGCTCAGATTTTACGGAAATAGTGTGTCTGACAATAGATGTACGCAAATTCCTTTTCCTACATCTCCGATGTTTTAATATACATTCTAAACGCTTGATATGCTAGCTTACTCTAAAAAATAACGAACACATAACAATGTAATATTTTTAATGAAATAATGCTATGTAGAATATTAATACAAAAATATATTATGATACATTATTAATATCAATGATTAGCTTTGGACATTTTGAATCTGTTCCATAAAATAGTTCACCATGTTCTCTCTTGATATTGTAGTTATTGTCTTCTCTTAGTTCGTAATCAGTAGAATAATCATTATTCCATTTTGAATCATACACAATTTTTACTGGTGTCTCATGAACAGGCTCAATGTGCTTTTCGTCTTTGCTATTATTTGATTCATTGACTGTTTGATCAATGCTAGTAATGTTTGCTGGTGCTTTGTTCTTCATCGTTTCATCTTTATATTCCGTAGTGATATTTTTTGACAATGCCATTTTTATTTTTCTTGCAATTTCACTGTCTATTAACGCATTATTTTTACACAGGTAGCAGTTTCGGCACGTAAACAAGATATGGTTTACGATATTAGTAGCAGAGTAGGCCTTTCTTTTATTAGCCTTCCGTTGAATGCTAATACCCAAAAGCTGATGGTTGGATGTATCCGTAGGTAATGTGTTACCTGCAGCAGTTGCAAGGAGTTGTCCTCTATCACCAACAATTATTTTTATGTTAGCATTCTCTTTGAGTGCAATCATCTCTGGAGATCTCAATCTCGCATAACCACCATCATAAGAGTTGAATTTTTTCGGTATCCCAAAGAAATTTAATTCCTTACTGTCATGACAATGCATGCATACATTTCCAATAGTGCTACCACTTGTACTTGTTTCATAGTTTAAATACTTCTCCTTGTCAGCATTCAATGCTACAATAACCTTGTTATGTGAACACACTCTATTAAAATGTTCCATCTTCACTTTCTGTTTAAAAAGATATGACTTATGTGTTTATCGTTCCACTGTGTAAAAAATACTGATTTAATACATGCAGTAGACTAGGTACTGACGATAAGCGGTCATAAAGTACCAGTGGGAAAGCCACATCGTGTCTCTGACCAATCATAGAGCACAATTGTTAGAACCGTAAGCATACTTTGACATTTTAAGATACATACAAAAAGAAAAAAATAAATAAAGTTGAAAAATTTCAAAGTTTAAAAAAAAAATAGTTTGTTTTCATGAAAAAAATATTGAATTATTAGTTCAGATTTTACGGATATAGTTTTATTTTTCAATCCAAAAAAGGACTTAGTTTCACATTTGAAACAGAGAATTCTATTTTCCATAATTTTCTTTCAACAAACTAGAGTTTACAGTCAAAAATCCTTATTAGCTCAGATTTTACAGAAATAGTTTTATTTTTCGATCCAAAAATGGACTTGAGTTTCACCTATGAACCAGAGAATTGTATTTTCCATAATTTTTTGCAAAAAACTATAATTTACGGTCAAAAACCCTTATTAGCTCAGATTTTACAGAAATAGTTTATTTTTTCGATCCAAAAATGGACTTAAGTTTCACATTTGAACCAGAGAATTGTATTTTCCATAATTTTCTTGCAAAAAACTAGAGTTTACGGTCAAAAACCCTTATTAGCTCAGATTTTACAGAAATAGTTTTATTTTTCGATCCTAAAAAGGACTTAAGTTTCACATTTGAACCAGAGAATTGTATTTTCCATAATTTTCTTGCAAAAAACTAGAGTTTACGGTCAAAAACCCTAATTAGCTCAGATTCCCCCCCCCCCCCCCAAAAAAAAAACTTTTCAGACATTTCTTGTTAAAACTTTATTTTCAACTAATTCATCCGGGTTTTCGAAAGCAGTTCATGTCAGAGTAAGGCACTATAACTAGTCTAAGACATCCACTCTGTCATCGCCCCCACCCCCCAAAAAAATACTTTTCAGACATTTCTTGTTAAAACTTTATTTTCAACTAATTCATTTGGGTTTTTCACAAGCAATTCGTACCACAGTACAGCACTATCACTAGTCTAAGACATCCACATCCAAGACATCCACTCTGTCATCGCCCCATCCCCCAAAAAAATACTTTTCAGACATTTCTTGTTAAAACTTTATTTTCAACTAATTCTTCCGGGTTTTCGAAAGCAATTCATGCCAGAGTACAGCACTATAACTAGTCTAAGACATCCACTCTGTCATCGCCCCCACCCCCCCCCCCCCAAAAAAAAAATACTTTTCAGACATTTCTTGTTAAAACTTTATTTTCAACTAATTCATTTGGGTTTTTCACAAGCAATTCGTACCACAGTACAGCACTATCACTAGTCTGAGACATCCAATCTGTCATCGCTCCATCCCCCCAAAAAAAATACTTTTCAGACATTTCTTGTTAAAACTTTATTTTCAACTAATTCATTTGGGTTTTTCTCAAGCAATTCTTACCACAAAACACTACTGAAATATTCCAATTCTTGCATTTCACGAAAGAAATTCAAAATGAACTTCGAAAAATTATGAGAATGTAACTATGACAAGGTAAAGCACAATAAAACACCACTGAAATATTCCAACTCTTGCATTTCACGATAGAAATTCAAAATGAACTTCGAAAAATCAAGAGAATGTAACTATGACAAGGTAAAGCACAACAAAACACCACTGAAATATTCTAACTCTTGCATTTCACGACAGAAATTCAAAATGAACTTCGAAAAATCAAGAGAATGTAACTATGACAAGGAAAAGCACAACAAAACACTACTGAAATATTCTAACTCTTGCATTTCACGACAGAAATTCAAAATGAACTTCGAAAAATCAAGAGAATGTAACAGTGACAAGGTAAAGCACAACAAAACACTACTGAAATATTCCAGCTCTTGCATTTCAATGAAAGAAATTCAAAATGAACTATGAAAATCTTTAGAATGTAATTGTGACAAGGTAAAGCACAACAAAACACTACTGAAATATTCCAACTCTTGCATTTCACGACAGAAATTCAAAATGAACTTTGAAAAATCATGAGAATGTAGCTGTGACAAGGTAAACCATGACAAGACACTACTGAAATATTCCAATTCTTGCATTTCACGAAAGAAATTTAAAATGAACTTTGAAAAATTAAGAGAATGTAACTGTGACAAGGTAAAAGCACAATAAAACACTACTGAAATATTTCAACTCTTGCATTTCAATGAAAGAAATTCAAAATGAACTATGAAAATCAACAGAATGTAACTGTGACAAGGTAAAGCACAACAAAACACTACTGAAATATTCCAACTCTTGCATTTCATGACAGAAATTCAAAATGAACTTTGAAAAATCATGAGAATGTAGCTGTGACAAGGTAAACCATGACAAGACACTACTGAAATATTCCAATTCTTGCATTTCACGAAAGAAATTCAAAAGAACTTTGAAAAATTAAGAGAATGTAACTGTGACAAGGTAAAAGCACAATAAAACACTACTGAAATATTCCAACTCTTGCATTTCAATGAAAGAAATTCAAAATGAACTATGAAAATCAATAGAATGTAACTGTGACAAGGTAAAGCACAACAAAACACTACTGAAATATTCCGATTGTTGCATTTTAATGAAAGAAATTCAAAATGAACTATCAAAATCAACAGAATGTAACTGTGACAAGGTAAAGCACAACAAAACACTACTGAAATATTCCAACTCTTGCATTTCACGACAGAAATTCAAAATGAACTTCGAAAAATCAAGAGAATGTAACTATGAGAAGGTAAAGCACAACAAAACACTACTGAAATATTCCAACCTGAACACTCATGCCACTCAACCCTCGTGCAACTCGACCCCATTTAACTAAACCCCCGTGCAACTGAACCCCCCATGTAACTGAACCCCTGTATAACCGAAACCCTATACAACTGAACCCTCTAAACCCCCGTGTAACTGTACCCCCTTAACTGAACCCTCGTGGAGCCCAGAGAACCTTTGAGGACCGGGGGCTTCCTTCGGGGTTGGGGTGGGGGGATCGGAGCCCTTTGGGGTTGTGGTAGGGGACCTCACAACACTGTTCAAATGGAACTTGTGTATTATAACGACCGCCGAGTTTCACCCTCAAATCTTCTCCTAAAATCATCTATTAAATCATCTTTTAAAATGTCTCTAACTGTTTCACCGAAATAATTCCCTAAAATAATAATTTGTTCTGAAAAGATATGATAAAACCTTAAAAAGTATTATAATGGGAGACTCAGGAGCCATTTGGGTGCCGGGGCCCTTTGGGAGCCCAGAGAACCTTTGAGGACCGGGGGTTTCCTTCGGGGTTGGGGTGGGGGGATCGGAGCCCTTTGGGGTGTGGTAAGGGACCTCACAACACTGTTCAAATGGAACTTGTGTATTATAACGACCACAGAGTTTCACCCTCAAATCCTCTTCTAAAATCATCGTTAAAAATGTCTCTAACTGTTTCACCGAAATAATTCCCTAAAATAATAATTTGTTCTGAAAAGATATAATAAAGCCTTAAAATGTATTATAATGGGGGACTTAGGAGCCATTGGGGCGCCGGGGGGGCCCTTTGGGAGCCCAGAGAACCTTTGAGGACCGGAGGCTTCCTTCGGGGTTGTGGTGGGGGGATCGGAGCCCTTTGGGGTTGTGGTAAGGGACCTCACAACACTGTTCAAATGGAACTTGTGTATTATAATGACCACAGAGTTTTGTATTATACAGACCACATCGGAGAGGTAAAGCTAGGTCAAGTCATAATGTCATTCTATATTATTTATATCCTCATTAAGGACATTCAGAGCAGAATTACGCAAATGGAATACCATTTTGCAAATTGAGTTAGTTTTATGCGAACGATAAAAGTTTTGGCAAATCGAGATAGCTTTACGCAAGTGAAATACCATTGATACCGCTAAAAATACATGCGATACTGAACGAGTTACCAGATAGCTATAACCTACAGCTTATTAACACGTTTGACCAGTTTTGATTGGAATTTGTATTTTTTTGCCAGAAGAAAGATCATGGATACATGTTTATTATTATTTTTTTTTTTTAAACTGGTATTTTTTCAATGAAGCCCATAACACTTTGCAGAAACCCGTGAATGTAGGACTGAAAGTCCGTTCGTAGTATATCTGAATCCAATTACTAATCAAGTTACTGTGACCGCCGCTCTCTTTCTCTGTTTGACCCCAAAAAATGGGTGTTACCTCAGAAAAACCCGTCTGGTAAGGCATGTACCGTTCGTAGTAATAGGTGCTTGACCCGAGGTAAGTCTTATTACGCAATCACCCGTGAAAGTGCATAGGTGACTGACCCGTGGGAAATCATATTACGCAATCACTCGTGAAACCTTTATATGACTTACTACTTATATATATATATATATATATTATATATATATATATATATATTTATATATATATATATATATATATATATATATATATATATATATATATATTATATATATAATATTATATATATATATATATATATATATATATATATATATAATATATATATATATATATATATATATATATATATATATATATATATATATATATATATATATATATATATATATATATAATATATATATATATATATATATATATATATTATATATATATATATATATATATATATATATATATATATATATATATAATATATATATATATATACATATAAATATATATATATATATATATATATATATATTATATATATATATATATATATATATATATATATATATATATATATATATATATATATATATATATATATATATATATATATAATATATATATATATATATATATATATATATATATATATATATATATATATATATATATATATATATATATATATATATATATATATATATATATATATATATATATATATATATATATATATATATAATATATATATATATATATATATATATATATATATATATATATATATATATATATATAAAGAAAGAAAGAAAAACGAGCAAAAATGGGGTTTTTATAGGCCAAATGAAAATACTGAAAAAACAAAGCGAATATTTCGAGAGGACAAACGCCTCTCTTTTTCAGCGCGAAACGAAACGATGTATCCAAGCAAAGTGCCGAAGAGAAAAAAACAACAACAAAAAACAAACGCGGAAAGTCATTGTGAAAAGAACCAAAAACTTAAAAGATGAATAAAATTCAATAAAAGCCAAAAATTAAAAGAATTAAAACCAAATACCTAACAACCATAAAAGCGAGTTATTCGCCAATATCCGCGATTTGCACAAAATCCAAAAAAATATGAACTGCCATCGACGGATACTAGCGAACAACTGACAAAGAAAAGGAAACAATTCATTCACTCAAAAAACAAAACGAACCAGCAATTAAATAAATTGGAGAACTATGTCATTTGATTTCGGATTTTAATTAATGCATTTCTTGCAGACACCCTTTGAGACCTAACGGGTTGTTCACGTGTTTGATTAGATGACTGGGAAAGTGGTTCAAGGTTTATTTCAGGAATTACTAAAGTATCGGTTTCTCTTTTGAGAAAACCGAAATATGACTCGTTTATTCTTAAATCACCGGAATCTCTGTCTAAAGCTAGACCTAAATGTTGGTATTTATAAATTTCAACAGCTTCTCTGTAGTGCTGGACAATACCTTTGTCATGCGAAATAAGACTAGCTTGATTAAACATAATAGCATGGTCTGGTTTTTCGAAAATGTGCTCTGCAAGGGCAGAGTCAAAATTTTCTGGTTCTTTCCGCTTTTTAAGTGTATTATTAATTGAACTAGATTGCTGAGTTAATCTATCCTTTAGTCGCTGATCAGTTCTTCCGATATAACAAAGACCACACGAACAAGGAATTCTGTAGACACTGGAGTTTTCACCTATCGGGATAGGGTCTTTACCTTGATAAATTTGGGACCTGATAGTTTTTCTGGGTCTATAATAAGTGTAAATGTTATTTTTCCTTAGATTTTTTGAAATGTGGTCTGAAACCCCTTTAATGTATGGGAGACCAAGATATACTGAATTTTCCCCTTGATTTGTATTTTCTGTGGAACTATCTGATAATCTTTTAATGCGTTTTGCAATCACAGAATTTATTAAGCTAATTGGATAACCATTCCCAAATAAAATATCTCTAAGGTGGTTGAGCTCTAAATATAAGAAACGTGTTGAACAAACTTTCAATGCTCTATCAACTAGAGAAGTGACAACTCCTCTTTTCACAGCAGGAGAATGATTAGAGGAATAATTTAAGTAGCGGTCATTATGTGTGGGTTTTCTATAGACACTAAACTCGAAACATGAATAATTTCGGTGCACCAGAACATCTAAGAAAGGAAGACGCCTCTCTATCTCTGATTCCTGAGTAAATTTCAGTTTTGGATCCAAGGAGTTGAGCAAGTGAAGAAAAGAACCCAGAGACTCGTCACCATGCTCCCATAAATAAAAAATATCATCTTTAAAACGAACCCAAAATTCAGGTTTACAAAAACTTTGCAAAATAGCCCTTTCTTCAAGGTCTTCCATGAAGATATCAACCTTGAAGAAAGGGCTATTTTGCAAAGTTCTTGTAAACCTGAATTTTGGGTTCGTTTTAAAGATGATATTTTTATTTATGGGAGCATGGTGACGAGTCTCTGGGTTCTTTTCTTCACTTGCTCAACTCCTTGGATCCAAAACTGAAATTTACTCAGGAATCAGAGATAGAGAGGCGTCTTCCTTTCTTAGATGTTCTGGTGCACCGAAATTATTCATGTTTCGAGGTTAGTGTCTATAGAAAACCCACACATAATGACCGTTACTTAAGTTATTCCTCTAATCATTCTCCTGCTGTGAAAAGAGGAGTTGTCACTTCTCTAATTGATAGAGCATTGAAAGTTTGTTCAACACGTTTCTTGGATTTAGAGCTCAACCACCTTAGAAATATTTTATTTGAGAATGGTTATCCAATTAGTTTAATAAATTCTGTAATTGCAAAAACGCATTAAAAGATTATCAGATAGTTCCACAGAAAACTCAAATCAAAGGGAAAATTCAGTTTATCTTGGTCTCCCATACGTTAAAGGGGTTTCAGACCACATTTCAAAAAATCTAAGGAAAAATAACATTGACACTTATTATAGACCCAGAAAAACTATCAG
>CM051256.1:53830113-53937613 GCA_027921565.1 Artemia sinica | reverse complement strand
TATTTGTCAATCACTCTGTATAGCCTACGGAGAACGAAGAAAAACGTACTCGAATACTTTTCGATGCCGAAATTTTCATGCAAAATAGCATAGTCAAGATGTTATCTGACATTAAATGCTCTAAATAAGGCCCGATATATGTGAGAAGTTAGAATTTTGTCTTAAAACTCGTATTCACACGAATTAGCCTTGACAAAAATTAAATTTTCAGTTTAAATGTCATAACACGCAATCAGTAAAAAAAATCCTTTGAATTAACAACTGGTCATATTCTAAAATATTTTTTAACAAAGCACAGCATTACTTTTACATTCAGAGAATGATACTAATTGCCCATGTCAGCCGGTGCGAGAGTAGTGGGGGCATAATTACTTTTATGAGACCAATACCCTGGATTTCTACGGGACCCATGGATTCATACGGGACCCTGCTTTAAAGGAAGCCCTATCCATTGTTCTAAGGACAGCCCAACCCCTTCAATTCCCGATCTGGAAACTCTTTTTAAAACTTGTAAGAGATGTAGGTGTTAGAGAATGTTTATCTATGTAATATAGATGACGCAATCTTGTTACGGTTTTAGAATAAGTCCTTCCTTTTCCCCTAAAAACCTTCTTTTTCTATTAAAGCCAATGTTAGCCTAATATTTTCATATCTATCAGGGATGTCATTTTGTTTGTCACAATTCGTAGCCATTTTTGTATAGGGAGAACCTTTATAGACGTATATTGAATTTCTAGAAGATACCCATATCCCCTGTGTTATCCCTCCTTTGTCCCAACTGCACTATAAGTAGAAGCCTCATGCAATGCCTTCGTGCCCGGGGCCCCATAAATAGAAGATAGAACGGGAATATAGCAACAGTCTCATTTTGGATTTCAAGAGCGACAGATCATTTATATAAATCAAGGTGTGCATTTTGCGTAATGGCGGCACACACGTGGGTCTTATGTAATGACGGCGCACATATGGGTCTTATGTAATGACGGTGCACACATGGGTGTTGCGTAATGACAGTGCGCATCTAACGTAATGACAGCGCACACGTCACTGTCACAGAATACTTTTTGAAATTTTATTTTTCGTCAATATGTTCAATGCGTTTCTATTTTCTCTTTCTTTCAAAGCGTTTCTTTTTTCATAACTCTAAAATAGTTTCAACAGAATGAAAAATAGTTGGCGCAGAACACAAAATACTTGCTACAAAAACACAGAAATTCTAACATCGTCCCAAATACATCTTATAGAATACAAAAGTTCAAACATAATCCAAAAGCATTCCTACAAAACAGAAATAACACTTAAGAAATACAAAACATGCATTACACAACTCTAAAATAGTTCTAACAGAAAGAAAAATAGCTGGAGCAGAACACAATATACTTGCCGCCTAAACACAGAAATTCTAACATCACCCCCAAATACTTCTTATAGAATACAAAAGTTCAAACATAATCCAAAATCATTCCTACAAAACAGAAATAATTCTTAAGAAATATAAAAATACATTACACAACACTAAAATAATTCTAAAAGAATGAAAAATGGTTGGTGCAGAACAAAAATACTTGCTACATAAACACAGAAATTCTAACAAAACCCCCAAATACTTCTTATAGAATACAAAAGTTCAAACACAATCAAAAATCATTCCTACAAAACAGAAATAACCCTTAACAAATACAAAAAATACATTACGGAACTCTAAAATAGTTTTAACAGAATGAAAAATAGTTGGTTAAGAACTCAAAATACTACTACAAAAACACAGAAATTCTAAAATCGTCCCAAGTACTTTCTATAGAATACAAAAGTTCAAACATAAACCAAAATCGTTCCTACAAAACAGAAATAACTCTGAAGAAACAGCATAAAATACATTACAAAACACTAAAATAGTTCTAACAGAATAATAATTAGTTTGCGTTGAACATAAAATACTTGCTAAATAAACACAGAAATTCTAACAACACCCCAAATACTTCTTATATAATAAAAAAGTTCAAACATAATCCAAAATCATTCCCACAAAACAAAAAATTATTCTTACAAAATACAAAAATACTTTAAACAGTTCTGAAATAGTTCTAACAGGATAAAAAACGGTTGGTGCAGAACACAAAATACGTGCTACAAAAACACAGAAATTCTAACAACATCCCATATACTTCTCTTAGAACACGAAACACTTCAAACATAATCTAATAATTGCTACAAGTCAAAACACTATTCATACAAAACACAAAAATACTTTACACACTTTTAAAATAGTTTTAACAGAATTAAAAATTGTTGATCATGAACACAAAATACTTGCTATAAGGCTGTCTATGTGTCCGTCCAAACGACCGACCACGCTAACCTAGCCTGAAGGAACCTAACTTGAAAGTAGTTAAGTTAATGTAACCCAACTTATTCAGATATTGTGCCATCTATAACTATAGTGGAATGGATGGCAATAGTTGAGTTGTAATTCACACTCATGTGTCTCTGACATTTGATAGATCTTACGATTCCCTTGCTTCAGTAATCAGAATTAATTCAGTGAGTCAACATTGATTTTTTCAAGAATTATTATAATTTTCGGTGTAATTGACTCAGAGTATATTGGATTGAAACATTCCTCAGGTGATGTCATTTTGAAGCTGCATACTTATTATTAGATGAACAATGTCGTGAAGTTTATAGCTATAAATGGGATCTCGTATACAATATGTTCAAGTATAATAAAAAACGATGGTGTGCAATGTTAAATTTTATATACCAAAGTGGCTTTTATGATAAAATTGTAAGACCATTTAATGAAAATGGTTATGAAATAGAACGAGTAAAAGAGGAAATTCCAGAATTATGCAGTTTTTTAGGAGTGCAGGCTCTTTATATTAAGGGAAGCGTTCCAACTGATAAGCTCTTAATAGCAGAATACGATAAAGACAATCCATTATTTAATTTGGAATAGTTCAACTGTGAGATATACTTGCATTCGGTTCATGACCCTGAAGATGAAGTTCGGTATTTCGCTCAATGGGTGCCTGAGAAGATACCTGATATGGAAAAATGCATCAGGTATCCGAAGACCTAAATTCTTGTTCCTTCTATCGAAAGAACTAAAAAAGCGATAAAAGCTTAAGTGAATCTAACCATGAGTATTGGACAAAAATACCTAAGAGCCCTTTTAAGGTCTAAAATTGACTGACCCTCATCAATTTTTTTGTTTTGTAGGAATTATTTTGGGGTGTGTTTGAAATTTTTGTATTCCATAAGAAGTATTTGGGGTATTGCTAGAAATTTTGTGTTTTGTAGTAGGTATTTCGTGTTCTTTACTAACTATTTTTCATTCTGTTGGAACTATTTTAGAATTGTGCAAAGTATTTTTGCATTTTGCAAGAAATATTTCGGTTTTGTAGGAATAATTTTGGATTATGTTTGAAGTTCTTTTTTCTATTCCATAAGAAGTATATGGGGTGTTGTTAGCATTTTTTGTTTTGTAGGAAGTATTTTGCGTTCTGCACCAAGTAATTTTCATTCTGATACAACTATTTAGAATTTTGCAACGTATTTTTTATTTTGTAAGAGTTATTTCGGTTTTGGAGGAATTATTCTGATTATGGTTGAACTTTTTGTTTTAAAATTGTGCAAACTATGTTTGTATTTTGTAAGAAATATATCTGTTTTGTAGGAATTATTTTTGATTGTTTGAAGTTTTTTTTGTATTCCATATGAAGTATATGGGATGTTGTGAGAATTTTGTACTTTGCAACAAGTATTTTTCATTCTGCACCAAGAATTTTTCATTCTGTTAGAACTATTTTAGAATTGTGCAACGTGTTTTTGTGTTTTGCAAGAGTTATTTCTGTTTTTGCAGGAATTATCCAGGTTAAGGTTAAACTTTTTGTATAGCATGAGAGGTATATGGGGTGTTGTTGAATTTTTGTGTTTTTGTAGCAAGTATTTTTGTTCATGCCCAACAATTTTGCATTCTGTTAGAACTATTTTAGAATTGTTCAAAGTATATTTATATTTTGTATGAATAATTTTTTGTTTTGTAGGAATTATTGAATTATGTTTGAAGTTTTTCGTGTTCTATGAGAAATATAAGGGGTTTTGTTAGAATTTTTGTGTTTTGTAGCGCGTATTTTGTGTTCTGCATCAACTATTTTTCATTCTGTTAGAACTATTTTAGAATTGTTTAAAGTATTTTGTATTTTGTAAGAATAATTTTTTGTTTTGTAGGAATAATTTTGGATTATTTTTGAAAATTTGTATTCTATAAGAAGTATTTGGGGTGTTGTTAGAATTTCTGTGTCTATGTAGCAAGTATTTAGTGTCCTGCACCAACTATTTTTCATTCTGTTAGAACTATTTTAGTAATGTGTAATGTATTTTTTGTATTTTTTAAGAGCTATTTCTTTTTTGTAGGAATGATTTCGGATTTTGTTTGACAATTTGTATTCTATAAGAAGTATTTGGGACGATGTTAGAACCTCTGCGTTTATTTAGCAAGTACTTTGTGTTCTGCACCAACTATTTTTCATTTTGTTAGAACTGTATAGTGTTGTGTAATGTATTTTTTGTTTTTTTGAGAGTTATTTCTGTTTTGTTGGAACGATTTTGGATTATGTTTGAACTTTTGTATTCTATAAGAAGTATTTGGGGGGTGTTGCTAGAATTTCTGTGTCTATGTAGCAAGTATTTAGTGTCCTGCACCAACTATTTTTCATTCGGTTAGAACTATTTTAGTGTTGTATAATGTATTCTTGTATTTCTTAAGAGTTATTTCTGTTTTGTAGGAAAGAATTTGGATTATGTTTGAACTTTTGTATTCTATAAGAAATTTTTGGGGGTTTAGTCGGAATTCCTGTGTTTATGTTGTAAGTATTTTGTGTTCTGCACCCACTATTTTTCATTCTGTTAGAACTATTTTAATGTTGTGTAATGTATTTTTTGTATTTCTCAAGGGTTATTTCTGTTTTTTAGGAATGATTTCGGATTATGTTTAAACTTTTGTATTCTATAAGATGTATTTGGGACGATGTTAGAATTTCTGAGTTTTTGTAGCAAGTATTTTGTGTTCTGCACCAAGTATTTTTCATTCTATTAGAACTATTTTAGTGTTGTGTAATGTATTTTGTATTTCTTAAGAGTTATTTCTGTTTTGTAGGAATGAGTTTAGGTTATGTTTAAACTTTTGTATTCTATAAGAAGTACTTGGGACGATGTTAGAATTTCTATGTTTTTGTAGGAAGTAGTTTGTGTTCTGCACCTACTATTTTTCATTCTCTTAGAACTATTTAGTGTTGCGTAATGTATTTTTTGGATTTCTTAAGAGTTATTTCAGTTTTGTAACAGTGATTTTGGATTGTGTTTGAACTTTTTTATTCTATAAAAAGTATTTGGAGGTGTTGTTAGAATTTCTATGTTTATTTATCAAGTGCTTCGTGTTCTGCACCAACTTTTTTTCATTCTGTTAGACCTATTTTAGTGTTGTGTAATGTATTTTTGTATTTGTTAAGAGTTATTTCTGTTTTGTAGGAATGATTTTAGGTTATGTTTAAACTTTTGTATTCTATAAGAAGTATTTGGGACGATGTTAGAATTTCTGTGTTTTTGTAGCAAGTAGTTTATGTTCTGCAACTACTATTTTTCATTCTCTTAGAACTATTTAGCGTTGCGTAATGTATTTTTTGTATTTCTTAAGAGTTATTTCTGTTTTGTAGGAATGATTTTAGATTATGTTTGAACTTTTGCATTCTATAAGAAGTATTTGGAGGTGCTGTTAGAATTTCTATGTTTATTTAGCAAGTATTTGTGTTCTGCACCAACTTTTTTTCATTCTGTTGGAATTATTTTAGTGCTGTGTAATGTATTTTCATATTTCTTAAGAGTTATTTATGTTTAATTGAAATGATTTTGGATTATGTTTGAAGTATTGTATCCTATGAGAAGTATTTGGGGGTGATGTTACAATTTCTGTGTTTATGTAGCAAGTATTTTATGTTCTGCATAAACTATTTTTCAATCTGTTAGACCTATCGAAGTGTTTTCTAATGTAATTTTTGTATTTCTTAAGATATATGTCTGTTTTGGAGGAATGATTTCAGATTATGTTTGAACTTTTGTACCCTATAAAAAGTATTTGGGACGATGTTCGAATTTCTGTGTTTTTGTAGCAAGTATTTTGTGTTCTGCACCAACTATTTTTCATTCTGTTAGAACGGTTTTAGTGTTGTGTAATTTATTTTTGTATTTGTTAAGAGTTTTTTCTGTTTTGTGGCAATGATTTTAGATTATATTTGAACTTTTGAATTCTATAAGAAGTATTTGGGACGAAGTTAGAATTTTTTTTTTTGTAGCAAGTATTTTCTCTTCTGCACCAACTATTTTCATTTTGTTAGAACTATTTTAGAGTTGTGTAACAGTATGTTTGTATTTCTTAAGAGTTATTTCTGTTTTGTAGGAATGATTTTGGATTATCTTTGAACTTTTGTATTCTATAAGAAGTATTTGGAACGATGTTAGAATTTCTGTGTTTTTGTGGCAAGTATTTTGTGTTCTGCACCAAATATTTTTCAATCTAATAGAGTTATTTTACAGTTGTGTAGTGTATTTTTGTATTTCTTAAGAGTTATTTCTGTTTTGTAGGAAAGATTTTGGATTAGGTTTGTACTTTTGTATTCTATAAGAAAGTATTTGGGGACAATGTTTGAATTTCTTTATTTTTGTAACAAGTATTTTGTGTTCTGCACCAACTATTTTATATTCTGGTAGAACTACTTTAGAGTTGTGTAATATATTTTTTGTATTTCTTAAGAGTTATTTAATTTTTGTAGGGATGATTTTGGATTCGGATTGAACTTTTGTATTCTATAAGAAGTATTTGGGGGTGATGTTAGAATTTCTCTGTCATTGTAGCAGGTATTTTACCTTCTGCATCAACTATTTTTCATTCTGTTAGAACTATTTTAGAGGTGTGTAATGTATATTTTTGTATATCTTAAGAGTCATTTCAGTTTTGTAGGAATGATTTTGGATTACGTTCGAACTTTTGTATTCTATAAGAAGTATTTGGAACGATGTTAGAATTTCGGTGTTTTTATAGCAAGGATTCTGTGTTCTGCACCAACTATTTTTCATTCTGTTAGAACTATTTTAGAGTTGTTTAATGCATGCTGAGGTGGTGTGATGTGTTTTGAGGAACATCGTGAAAGGCATGGCCTGCTAAAACTTGAATCAATTGGTTGAAGCATTATTTTCAACAAGAAATGTCTTAAAATTGTCTTAGGAAAGGTGAAGGGCGTGTCAGAGGGTGCCGTAGAGCAGTAATAGTGGGGTAATGTGGCGTGAATTACTTGGAGTATCATGCTCTAGCAATGAAATGCCGAGTTCCAGCTCTTTGAATAAAAAAACAGTGTTTAATTTAGATTCACTAGCTGATTTTCGGAGGGAAAGGCTTGAAAATGTTCTGGGAAAGGGAAAGGCTCGAGGGGAAAGGGATGATGAGTGGGGGGATGTCACTTGGATGACGGAGGTGCATGTGTGTAAAGGTGCGATGGTGTGGTGGTGTTTTATGGAGCATCACGATAGGGTTGGCTTGCGAAAACATTAATAAATGGGTTGAAGCATAATGTTTCACAAGAATTGTCAGAAATATGTATTAGGAATGATGAAGGGGGTGTCAGAGGATGCTGCGGAGCTTTAATAGTGTAGCACTGGGGCGGGAATTGCATGGAGTAACATGTTCTGTAGCTTAAAAAGTTAAGGTGGAGGTGTTAAAAGAATATTTTCCGTGGTGGGGGGACTGAAAATATAACATGCACTCAAAGTAATGATGCAGTTTCATTAATAGCTCGTAATATGGCTTAAATCTAGCTCTAACAACCACCCCGCCCTCTGGAAATGATTTCTAGGGGGGCTGCCACATATTGTCACGGCGGTGTGAAATATTCATAGCCTTAGCTAAAAAAATTGGTATTTTCGTTAAAAGCTCTTAATATGGCTTAAATTTACATCTAATATCAACCCTCCCTCCATGGAATTGCCTGCTAGGACCCACACCTTTCTTATGTTCACGCATGTTTTTGTTTTTTTCATTTGTCATGTTTTTTTAACTGCTTTTCTATGTTTTAATAATGTTGTAAATTTGTTTTTATTAAAAATTTGTATGTACAAAGCCCCTGTCTTTTTTAGACTCCTTGTTTAGGACAAATCATTAATACCTAATAATTTACTCATTGAAAAATCTAGAACCATGACTATGGGTCCCTTTAAAATGCGAGGGTGTATCTTGCCAAAATGTAAACCTTGAAGTAACACCTGGTCATGTAAACATGGGCGTGTCTCCCATGACGTCACAAGAATCTTGCCACGAGGCTTTCAGAATTCATGCGTCTTCTGGAAATCCGATTGCGTCATCCATATTACAAAGGTGAACATTGTCATAACACCTGGTCACGGAAACAAGGCATGTGTTTGAAACAGAGATGCGCTTGAAACAGAACATGAAAATGGAAACTCTCCTTGCGTGCAATAGGCCATTTCTAGAACATATTATCCAGAACACAATATTGAAAATAGCATGTTTAACCTGGCATCTGGGGCACTGTTCTTTTGGATGGAAATTGATCTTTCGAGTCCTAACGAGGAAAAAGAACTTAAGAAAATAACGAATTGAAAGAAAGAAAAAAGCCTTGAAAGAAAGAAAAAGAAACGCTTTGAAAGAAAGAAAAAAAGAAACTCCTCGAATATCTAGACGAAAAATAAAATATCAACAAGTACTACGTGACAGTGATTTGTACGCTACGTAAGATGCGCGCTGTCATTACGCAACACCCAAGCACGTGCCATCATTAGATAATACCCACAGATGTACCGTTTTTACATAAGATCAACGTGTGTGCCGTCATTACATAAGACCCACGTGTGTGCCGTCATTACGCAATATGTACGCCTTGATATCGAGACATATTTGCTTTTTATAAATTATCTGTCACTCTCGAAATTCAAAATGAGACTGTTGCTAGATTCGTTCTATCTTCTATTTATAGCGCCCCGGGCATGAGGACATTGCCTGGGGCTTCTATTTATAGTACCCTTGTGACAAAGAAAGTATAAGACAGGCAATGTGGATGTCTTCCAGAAATTGAATAGACGTCTTTAACGGTTCTCCCTATGCAAAAATGGCTACGAATTGTGATGAAACAAAATGGCAACCCTGATATATATGAAAACATTAGGCTAATATTGGTTTTAATGAAAAAAGAAGGTTTTCAGGGGAATAGGAAGGGCTTCTTCTAATACTGGAACAAGATTGCGTCATCTATATTACATAGGTAAATATTTCCTAACACCTGCATCTATTACAAGTTTAAGGGGGTGGGCTGTCCTTAAAATCATGGATAATCAGGATTCTAAGGGGGTTGGCTGTCCTTAAAATCATGGATAGGGCTTCCTTTAAAATAGGGTCCCATTGGAATAAATGGGTACCGTAGATATCCGGGGTATTGGTCTCGTAGAAGTAATTATGCCCCCACTACTTGTGAGTCATTTTTTGAAGTAGGCTACTTAATAAGGGAATAGTCCAAAGTCTGTACATAAATCCTTCTTTAATTTTTTTGTATAATCCCAGCAGAAAAAAATTTTTCGTTTTGATAGTCTTCACCGAAGCAGCGTGAAGTGGTCATGTGTTTTTCTAATTAGCTTGAAAAAATTGATTCGAAAAATTATGAGAGCACTTACACAATATGGATCATCTTTGTATCCAGTGCGCCAAAGCATTTAAAGATAATAATAAAACTAATGAAATAGAGGACGTAGAGCACGAAGTTTGTCTTTGCACAGCTGCGAGATAGTCACCTGAAAGAAGATACATTCCCTTAGAACTAAAATCCTCAGAAATCAAGACGATTACAGGATATCACTCCTAGGTCCTCACCATTTAATAATTAATTATACTATAGTTTCCTTCAATAATTCGTTCTGCGTTTCATCGATTGCAAGCACTTGCAGCACTTGATTGCAGGCATGCTTTTCCAAAAACTAACCTGACAAGTATGTGTACAATAAAAGAGTCATGCATACTCCTGCCATTTACCCGTGCCCCAGCCATTTAAACATTTGCCTCTCAATTACTTGAACTATCTGTCTTGGCTTTTCTCTGTCTACAATTAGCCATGTTTTTGATGCAACCTATGCAACCTACTGCAAAATACTTGATAACTTCAATTCAGGTTCAATAGGTTCACTGTCAGATAAATTTCCAATCAAATGAGTCACCGCTGATGTTTATACGATCACCCTTCACAAAAACCCTTATCTGCCGTGGGGCATAACTTACAACTCTTTTCCTGAGTTTTGGGGGGCTTTGTTGACCCCTGACTATTCTGAACGAAATGGCTATCTCAAAATTTTGATCAGATGGATTTGGGGGAAAGGAGGCCTTGGAAGGGGGGAGGGGCTAGTTACCCTCCAGTTACTTTTGACTCTTAAAATGAGCACTAGAAATTCTGATTTACAATCGAATGATCCCCTTCCGAATTTTTTACTACCATCCCTTCCATAAAAACCTTATATGCCCAGGGACATAATTTACAACACTTGCCACAAGATTTTGGTGGGCCGTATTATCCCTGCAGTCTTTTTTATATGATATTTGGTCTATTTTGAACAAAATGGCTATGTAAAAATTCAATCCGGTGAATTTGCAGAAAACAGGGCTGGGGGAGGGCTAGTTGTAATCGGATCACTTTTGACTCTTAAAAAGGGAATTATAACTTTCAATTTCTAATCATTTGAGTCCCTTCCGAAGTTTATACGACCGTTTCTTCCATAGAAACTTTATATGTCCCCAGGACATAAGTTATAGCCCCTCCCCGGGCTCTAGGGGGGGGGGGGTATGTTGATCCTGAAGTTTTTGCGTTCTAATCATTGGACTATTTCAAACAAACTGGCAATCTCAAAATTTGATTGGATGCATTTGCGGAAAATAGGGTGTGTGTGTGAGGGGGGGGGGTAGATACCCTCCGATCCCTTTTGAATCATAAAAAGGTAACTAGAATTTTCAATTACCAATCAAATGAGCAACCTCTGAAGTTTATACGACCTCCCCTTACTTGAAAACCTTATATGCCCTTGGGGCGTAACTTAAAACACACCCCGAGCTCTGGGGGTTTGTGTCGACTCTGGAGTTTTTATTATCTTATTTTTGAACTATTTTTAACCAAATGAGGATCTCCAATTTTTTTGGATGGGTTTGAGGAAAAAAGGGCGTTGGGTGGGGGGGGGCTAGTTGCCCTTTGGCATCTTTTGAATCTTTAAAAGTGAACTAGAAATTTCAATTTTCAATCAAATGAGCCCTCTATAATCTTTATACGAGCATCCTTTCTATAAAAACCATATATACCCCCAGGGCATAACGCCTGCCCACGGGCCCTGGGGGTTTTGTAGACCCTAGAGTATTGTTATCGGATGTTTCAACTATTTTTAACAAAATCGCTATCTAAAAATTTTTATCGGATTGGTTTGGGGGAAAAAGGCCGTGGTGGATATTTGCTCTCTGATCTCATTTGACTCATAAAAAGTGAACTAGAACTTTCAATTTCTAATCAAAAGAGCGCCCTCTGAAGTTTATACGAGCATCCCTTCTATAAGAACCATATATGACCCCGGGGTATAACTTACAACGCCTGTTCCCGGGTCTCGGGGGGGGGGGGGTGTTTACCCCGGAGTTTTGTTTATATTATTTTTGAACTATTTTTAACAAAAATTGATATCTCAAAATTTTTATCGGATGACTTTGAGAAAAAGGGACGTGAGGGGCTAGTTGTCCTCTGATCTCTTTTGACTCTTAAAAAGTGAACTAGAACTTTCAATTTTCAATCAAATGAGCCATCTATGGAGTTTATACAGACATCTCTTCTATAAGAACCACATATGCCCCCAGGGTATAAGATAAAATATTTATTTTAAAAAATGTCTATCACACGCCCCGAACGAGTAAAGGACCGAACTTGTATTTCGGAGTTATAAAACCAACAAAAATAAAAAAATAAAAAAAATTATGAAAAAACCAGAACAACTAAAAAACTGGCAAAACAGTGCCAAAAACAACAATATCAGATAGGCAAAACCATTCATTAGTCAAAAATTTTAAGCGGCAAAATGTCAGAAAATTAAAAAGGTAAAAACTATAAAAAAAACTTAAAAAAGAATGAAATAAAATTAGCGTTAAAAAGGTTTAAAAGAGAATATATAAAAAGGGGAGGAAACAAAAGAATCAAACGAACATAAAACTTGGATATCACCAGTACCGAAGAAAAAAAAGAAAGAAAAAAAGTCATAAAACCAACACAAATAAAACAAAAAAAAAATTATGAAAAATGCAGAACAACTAAAAAACTGGTTAAATAGTGCCAAAAACAACAATATCAGATAGGCAAAACCATTCATTAGTCAAAAATTTTAAGCGGCAAAATGTCAGAAAATTAAAAAGGTAAAAACTAAAAAAAAAACTAAAAGTGAGCGAAATAAAATTAGCGTTAAAAAGGTTTAAAAGAGAATATATAAAAAAGGGAGGAAACAAAAGAATCAAACGAACATAAATCTTAGGTATCACCAGTACCGAAGAAAAAAAAAGACAGAAAAAAAGGAAAACTAGCCGTTTATTTTATCAGTAATGAAAGGGACAAATGTTTTTTCATACCTGGAAGTAAAGCAACGGATGGGGGACAAGATAGGAATGGGTTCAGAAACACTACATGACAGGTGGTGTCTGGATGGGGAGAGTCTTTTGTGGAAAACATTTTCCGTGCGAAGGTTTATTATTGCATTTTTTGCAAAACGAAGGCACAACGTTCCTCTCGTGTGCTCAAGAGTTTCCAGCTTGGCCTTTTTTAGAAGGAGCTAGTAACTTACGCCTGCCCCGGGCCCTGGGGGTTTGTGTAGACCAGAAGTTTTTATTATATGATTTTCAATTTTTTTAACAAAATGGCTATCTCAAAATTTTATTGAATGTATTTAGGGAAAAAAAGGCGTCGGGGGACTAGTTGCCCTCTGATCTGCTTTGACTCTTAAAATGGGAACTATAAATTTCAATTTCCAATCAAATGAACCTTCTCTGAAGTTTATACAAGAATCCCTTCTATAAGAACCATATATGCCCCCAGGGCATAACTTACAACGCCTGCCCGTAGACCCTGGGTGTTTTGTCTACCCCAGAGTTCTTATTCTCTGATGTTTGAAGTATTTTTAACAAAATAGCCATCTCACAATTTTTATCGGGCGGGTTTGGGAAAAAAGGGCGTGGAGGGGGGGGGGGTTAGTCACCATCTTATCTCTTTTGACTCTTAAAATGTGAACTAGAACTTTCAATTTCATATCAAATGAGCTCTCTCTAAAGTTTATACGAGCATTCATTCTGTAAGAACCATATATGCCCCCAGGGCATATATGCCCTGGGGGTACATTGGGGCATGTATTTGGGTTTAATAGGGAGTGGGGGTCTAGTCACCCTCCGAACACCTTTTGCTCTTAAAAAGGACACTAGAACTTATAATTTTCAATCCAATGACCGCCTCTGAAGTTTATACGATGACCCCTTCCATATGAAGTGCCTCTGGAAAAAACAGATAATAAAACATTGAAGCCGTATGCCCTTTACTATAGGCAAGACTATAGCATTGCCTCTGATTCTAACGCATAATCGCCCTTATGATATTGCAGGTATACCCTTTTGATAACCTGAATGCATGTATTGTTTTTTGCTGTAGTTTTACCTCCCCTCATCATTATCTGAAGGTTCAAGCTTTGTTCAACATGCCCTGAAAGTTTCAACTTAATACCCCCTGCCATTTCTGACATATTGCTGATGCGCCTTTTTGACAATCAGCATGCACATGGAGTTTTTATTTTGTTTTAAACCTAAACATTCCCTGAAAGTAGTCACTAGTAGATATAGTACCAGTTATAAGTAGTCAAAGCTGCACAATTGCACAATTGCAGTCCCAACCAGTCACATTTGCAGCCGCAGTAAAAGTAGTACTAGCGGCCCTGAAAGTTTCAAATTGCTACCCTTACCCGGTCCTAATATATTGCAGATACACATTTTTAATAACTTGGATGCAGGTATCGTCTTTTTATTTAGCTCAACATTCCCTGACATTTCACCTATTTCACCTCGATGACCTTAGTCTTTTCAGGTACCCCCAGGATGAAACATTCTCCCCTTTCCCGATGATAAATCCTGCATTTTAAAAACAGACAAATTAAATAAATTACATTTCTTGCCCCGGAGGTAGTGGGGTATTGCATCCCTGTAGGAATAGCTATTAGACCTTGTGACAATTTTGAATAAAATGTTTTTCTTTTTAATTTCAATGAGTGAAAAGGTGAACCTGGGACTGTGTTTCAAAAGACTTTAATCTTTAAATTTTTGGTTTTCCGATTACTCCGGAAATGTCCCCTTCCGTGGAAAATTTTCTTGGAAATCAAAACCCGCGGAAAATAGCCCCCTTATATTTCCTCTGTAACATATGCACATGCAAAAGTGAGTTGGCAAAAAGAATGTAAAGCAGTTAAAAATAATTTTGTAGGCCTATAGGAATTCCATCAAATCCACCAGTGTAAAATTCCCTGGAAAATTCACCCCCAGAAATTTCCCTCCCCAAGGAAGATTCTCCCAATGGCAATCAAACCCAAGCACAAAATCCCCTCCCCCAAAAATTGTCTGCATACTTCCCGATAACAAATACTATACGTAAACAATGGGCAAGTTTCATAACTTACAGGCCTCTCCCCATGGACTGTGGGGGTTATTTTACCCTTAAATACACAGTTATTGATCTTTTAACTATGCTAAACAAAATGCTTATCTCAAAATTTTGATCAGATAATTTTGGGGAATAAATGGGCGTGGGAAGGGGTCAGTTGCCCTCCAATCTTTTTTGTCGCTTAGAAAGGGCACTAGAACTTTTAATTTTCGTTCAAATGCGTCATCTCCCAATCTTCTAGAGCCATTATTTTAATACGATAACCCCTGGGAAAAAAAACAACAACAACAAAAAACAAATAAACACGCATGAGTGATCTGTCTTCTGGCAAAAATAACAAAACTACACATTTTTGTAAATAGAAGCTTGAAACTTCTACAGTAGGGTTCTCAGGTACGCTAAATCTGATGGTGTGATTTTCATTAAAGCTCCTTGAATTTTAAGAGGGTATTTTCCCCTATTTCAAAATCAGGCAACTTTTCTCAGGCTTGTAACTTTGGATGGGTAACACTAGACTTTATGAATCTTATATACTTAGAATCAGCATAATAAGCTAATTTTTTTTATGTCAACATTGCGTTTTCCAGAGTTTAGGTTACTATTGAGCCGAGTCACTCCTTACTTACAGTTCATTACAGCTGCTTACAATCGAACCATGAACTGTTCGATTATTTTCACGAAGTTATTTTTGATACTTCGGGGTAAGAAAAAGAAATAAAAACTGCAAAGGTTGCAAAAAGACCAGCCATGCAGAATGGGACGATATTAATTCTGAAATTCGAAGCAACTTTTGAAATTTCAATGTTCTTATTACAAAGGAGAAAATATTTAAGTATATTTTGTTTTTAGTAAAGTTTAAACGACACTCCGGTCTTTTTAAGGTGTGGAGGGTGGTAGCCTACAAAATACATAGTAATGATTTTACTTTAGATTAACAGGTTGATTGGGCTAGGAATTACTGTTTAAATTAATTGAAAAGTAAATTGCGGCCTTTTGAAGAGTAAAAGACATCCTGATCTAAATCCCGTGGATGCCTATGAATATGCACGCATTTTGATCCACTATTCTATCAAAATAATCTTTTTGTGTTGTATTTTTCTGTCTCTGTTTGCTCATTTAAATTAATGCTGGTAAAGATTATTTATTAAGAAGAGCCTAGTTTTGGTTGTTTTAAAAAAAGGAAAACAAAAGACATCACGGATCAATACAACTTGACTCGTTTTCTGAATTATTTGTCGCAACCTTTGTCCTGAAATTACTTGAAGTAACGCAACCTTTGTCCTGAAATTACCTGAAGTAACGCAACCTTTGTCCTGAAATTACAACTCGGGTGTCTACATGGCCTACGGAAAAAAAAAGAAAATAAAAAAGAAATACAAGAAACAAAACGAAGGTAATTTTCATCCAGTGGAGGGATGCCAAACACAATCAAAACAAACCATGCGTTTGCTGACTATTAAAAAGGAATATCAGCAATATCTAAGGAACAGCTGTGGCAATTAGCTTGAAACTTTCATGTTGAGGGGATATTGAAGAGAGATTGAAGGGCAATGACCCCATCCCTCCTCTTTTGGATTTTTTTAGGTATCCCCCTCTCCTCTACAATGATCGAAATTTTGTGATCGTCATTCTGTTCAAACTAGTCAAAAGTCTAAAAGCTATGCCTCCAGATTTGTCATACACCCCCCCCCCCCCCAAAAAAAGCTCTGGAGCAAGGATTGCAAATGAAGAAACTTGCCCATTGTTTACAAGCAGGATTTATCATGGTTGCAGCGGAAGCTGCAACCTAATAAAGAGCGAACAACAGCCCATAGTAACCAAAAGTTCGAAAACGTGTTTTGAAAAATAACTGCCTAGGGGAAAAAAATATGCCCTCTGACACTGACTTAGGAATGGTAACTATTATTTCGGTTCGTCTTAAAAGTAAATGTTTTTGCGAAAAACAATTTATGGTGATTTCGAAAAAAAAAGCCTGAAACCCCTCAAAAGTGACGTCAGGTCAAAATAAAAGTGTACCATTGTAATCAGCATGGTGGAAAACCTTGTTCAGGGAAATTACAGTCCCTCTCCTTGAACAACAAGGAAAATCACTTGGTAGCACTGATCTGTCTCCCTTTTTTTCAGCAGGCCTAGCGGGCTACCAGAACATGATAGAAAGACGCTTAATGGCTCATTTAAAAGCTATTTCTTATATCTACGTACTTTTTATATTTCCGCCATCTGTAAGTGCCATATGACACTAGAATAACACTTTTTGCGCCACTTCTGAAGGGGTGGCATTAGCAGGCTACCATAACATCGTAGACATATTTTTTACAGTTCATATAAAAGATATTGCTCATATCTACGTTCTTCCTAGAAATTCCACCATCTGCAAGTCCAAATGGCATTAAAAACGGGACTTTTGGTGCCATGTCTCAAGTGAAAAAGCTGAGGCTATTGGGTTAGCAGAACTTTTAAGAGTTATGTTTAATGGCTCATTTGAAAGTTATTGCTCATATCTACGTGCTTTTTATTAATTCTACCCTTCGTAAGTGCAATATAGCACTGAAAACAACACTTTTGGTGCCACTTCTTAATGGGAAGGGATCTGAAGCACAAAACAAGTACTGTTGTAATAGTTATGTTCCAGAACCCTTAAACTGTTGGTCATTCAAGCTCAAAAATGTTGATAAAAACTGTTGATCATTCAAGCTTAAATTCAAAACTGTTGATCATTCAAGCTTAATTTTCTGGTAGATTTTTGGTTGAAAAGTTTGTAGTTTTAGTTAATTTGTTTTCACAATAATCTTTTACTTTTAAGACTAGTAGGTGATTTTGAAACTTACTAAGAGGACTTGGAGGGGGAGTATAGGTGAGGGGCTCTTATTAGTAGAGATGACCCTAAAGGTCCGGACGGGAGTCCATATATGGGCATAGCCTCCCTAGGGAGATGGTTTTCTCACTGAGAATGAAAAAACAGAATTTTTCTCACTTGAAAAAACAAGAATTTTCTCACATTTATGGTTGTTTCTTGGACGGTTATGAGTGTTGGTCAATTTATTTGATGTTTTTCATGGATGTCAACATCAATTTATGTCTGTTTTATGGTTTTTGTCAGTGAGAATGGAAAAACAGGAACTTTCTCACTTTGATGGATGTTTTCTGGATTATTGAGTCTAATGGGGATCAATGACCTCTTTTTCCAAGGTCGATTTGCTGATGTTGTTGTTTTGGTCAAGTGCACGCTCGATGCGAATGTAATGAGTTTCCAGAAATAGAAAACAGTTAGATCACGTGTTTCCTTGTCGGCCAATCAGAGGGCTGGTTACATATTAGCGGCGGAGGGAATATAAGGGAAGGATTTTTGCTATAGTTTTTATTAGTCTGTGAATAGAATTCAAAGGAGTGAGAACAGTTTTGACTTTACTCATTTGGATATATATTTGTGTGTTGATGATGACGAGTGGAATGTTTACCCTATTAGAAGTTGACAGTGGAGTTGATGGTGATAGTGGAGTTGATAGTGGAGCGCCAAACATTGCGGTGGAAATCACGAGAGGATCACGGCTTTGTCTGGAATGGGATGAAGTATATGCAAGATATGTAATATCCTTGAGCAAATTTAAAATGGAGGATCAATTATGTTTCGCTGCAAAAGTTGATATAGCACATGTGAATAGACTTCAATGTGCTTTAAGTACATTGGTGAAACATATCGAAGACAATAAACTGTATCGCTAATTGTACATGCTCTGTATTATTGATGTAATTATTCAATAAAATTGTTTCGAAATCGAAAATGTTCCCTTTCTTTTCTGGTTAGGTTAGGCTATCGAATCAGGGTCAGTCTAGAGTCAGCAGTCAGATTGAAAGGATTGAAAAATGAATAAATTTGAGAAAGAGAGAATTAGATCAAATCTAGTGTTTATGGAAAAACATTTGATTTTGGATGATGATTTTCTCGAGTTATTTCTTCAACGCAGGATATTCTCTCGTCAGGGAACACTTGACAATATAATGAGGAGTGATTCTCCCCCATTGGACTATTGTATGAAACTTTTAAAATGTGATTCAAATGCTTATAGTCAATTTATTGATATATTAATTGAAACAAAGCAGAATCATATCGTGGATATACTTTTGAAAACATTGCCAATGGATTCAATGTAGATGGCTCCCCCGTCATTCGAAAGAGGTAACGTCACAGAGCTACTCCTCTCCCATTCCTCCACCCTGAATTTATCGAGCGAGGACGCTCAGTTTCGTTTTAGCTGTGAGTGAGTCAAGTGACATTGGAAACCAAAAAATGTTCTATACATGTCCATTGTGCATGTACACTCTTGGCAGTTGGACTCAATGTGAGAATTGTACAATTATTGATGACTATAGTGAAAAGTGTAAATTATGTAATCCTTGTAAATTACATAGAGGCTATGCAGTCCAAATTAAAGGATGTAATTCATGTCTTGAGGAGGTGTGTGACTCTCATCCTAGAGGGCACCTGTGTTCCAATTGTCACTATGATAAATGTGATCAGTGGGAGAATACTTACCCCGCTATGATTGGAAAGAATCCTAAACGTGATTTTAGTTTATTTCTACGAGATTGGTATCTTCGTGGATTTAAATTATTCTGGGAAGAGGAATCTGGTCTACGTTTCAACTGTTGGGGTAACAAGACAATTTGGTTTCTACGTCATCGTTGTGACGACACTGCCTACTATGACTATAAACCAAGTGATTTTTATTTGGCAGTTACCGATTGTGATTCACCATTTGAAAACACTGTATGTGATATTGCTTCAAATAGACAGATTGAAACTCGTGAATTTCATAATATGAATGCAAATAGTATCATTGACTATACAAAGAGATATGACAAGAGTGAAGTTACATTGTACTGTAGAAAATGTGACCCTGACTTTGCAGTCAATCAAGATCAATATACAGTGAATCCAAATGATTTACCAGCATTAGTGGTTCACGACAGTTGCCTATACATCGAAGAAGAAGAAATCTAAAGTGAAGATTTAAAGACAATGTTGTATATATATATATATATATGCATTTTATTAATAAACAAATTCACAAACATTTTTTAAGCACTTTACTCTTAGGGCACTGAAATCAATACTATATAGGTCTGAGAGGATATATTCCACTAGAAAGTCGTTCAGACGAGGATTGTCACTATAAATGTGGAGAAACTGCTTGTAAGTATAGCCACGTTTTCGGAACACAACATATAGTAGTGCATGGAAGCCACAGCTATTAGTCGTTAGATCCTGCACCCTCTTCCGATTTTGAATAATAGTTTTCCTACTGCTCTCAATATAGTTGCTGATGTGAGGTGTGTAGAATGTATAGGGTAGACCAAGAGGATCAAAAAATTCAATCGTCTTCATTGTTTGAAAGATGCACAGCCAATGACCCGTCTGCACAGTCGACGGACTGCTATTAACAATAATCAAGGTATTGTTGACACTTTGAATTTTTCCAAGAAAGTCCGAGGGTAGACAATAGGATTTGTACTGGGACATGTAGGGGTCCATATTAAATACATTGATTATCTGACTGGTGTTCATGGCGACAAGTCTAGTAGAAAACTTCCTTAGAGAGTGATTTCCCAATAGGTTTCATATTGATTTAGTGAGATTAGTGCAATACTCTCAGCCAATGGGTCGGCAAATGTACACTCTAAACGCACACTCCCCGTACGTACTATACTCATATCCTGTGTGCCAGACAAATCCAGAACAATGATACCATGTGTTTTAGCAAACATATCTTCGGTTATACCATTTTCAAATAGTTGAGAGTCATGATCTAGGGTTTGCATGGTCAACTCATACAATGTTCTATAGGATTTATCAAAAGATAGATTGTAGAGTGGGATACCGTTTACTTTGCACACAAGAGATGAACGTCCAAACATCTCGAATTTATGTGGGCATTCAGTCCACGATCCTATTGCACTGGCGCTTTTTACAAATGCCAAAGCGAGTTTTGACGGAATTTCGCCATTGATAAAGGATGAATCGGTGAAGGTGCGTGAGCCCATGGCAATATGACGTTGATTGGTGATTGTATGAGGAACAAGTAGTTTAATATTATTTCCATTGGCTCTCAGTTTTTCCACTGCCAAAGCAACAGAACTCATGACCTGTTGTTTGCGTACATGAAGTATTGCCGAGGTGAGGGAGAGACTTACATCAGGATTGGCAGCAAGTTCTTTTCTCAATATGAAATTGGAGGGTGCAAGCGTTAGTTTTATATCCACTTTAACATTGGGCGGCAGCCATTGGGGTATATTAAATATTTCATGATATATTTTTCCAACTAGATGTAATTCACTAGTTGTAGCATTTTTAAGTGCATCTGTACTATCAGTATTAGTAATATATTCATATCCATTGGAGGTGCCTCTCAATTCCTTGTGTGACTTGGGTGTCATCAGCATGAATTGCATATAGCTTGTATAATTTGAGAGATTGTTGCTTGTGCTCACCAGCGTGCCATTGATGTAGACACTAATTTGACGAAATAAATTATGTAATATACAATTTTAATAGGATATTCCATCGGCCCGAATTGGCAGTGTATTATCGGATTTCCGGACTTTCATTTGCAAATCTATAAATGTTGAAGACATGTCCATAAAGTAGTCTTCATTGGAATAAATTTGAAAGTGGATATTATCGAATAGGGGTTGTTGAGGATAAAATTGTTCATAGTATCCATGCTTGACACTCACATCAACATTTTCAGCATTGAATAGATTCAATGAGGCGGTGATTGAAGGTTGAGAATCCTTATGCGGTAGGTAGGACATTTTAGGAGAAGAAATCTAGTTTCGATCTAACAATTTTCTTCCTTGGGCTTCTTCTTCTTCTGTTTACACTACATGTCGGCTTTTTCCTTCTTTTCTTTGACAAGAGGGATGATGTCTTTCGTTTCCGACCTGAGTCGAGACTGATGAGTGATGCATTGTTTCTTGACCTTTTTAAGCCTTTACCATTTTGTTTTAATCTCTCGCCAAGGGTTCGCGCACTGGACCTAAGATTTTCCGAAGATTTTCCGATATGTCGTTGGTTCGGTGTCAAGGATTTTGGACACTTTAAAAAGTTCAGTGCTCCATAAATAATTCCCCTTTTCAAAAATATTGGTGGTTCTATTAATTCGAACAGTATCACCAACATTGAATTTCTTCTTCACATTTTTTTTTCTTTGTCACCATTGGAATATTGCTTTAGAAAAGCATCAAATGTATTTTCATTGCAGTGAACATCCCGAGGGCTTGAGTTGGACAGAGATCGATGAGGTCGATGGTTGTATATCTGCATGATTTTATCTAAATCATGAATAAAAGCCGATGTATTTTTCAGTGTAAAATATCTTGAAATTAATAAACGAATCGTTCTTATTAATCGTTCAGCCAATGCAGCCTTTATCGGGCTGTGACTATGATAAAGTGATGTGTTATTATTCAAAAGAACCTTTTGCACATGGGAATTAACAAATTCACTGCCACGATCCGATTGAATTTTTCTATATGAATCCTGTTCAAGAATACTTTCAATGGCCCGAGCAACTTCAACATCTCTCTTTGATCGCAGTGGAATGGCATAGGCATAGCGACTAAATACACTGATTGCCACCAGAATATATTTCTAGGGTGCATTGTGACGCCGTTGAACTGCGTCTAAATTTAAAAGATTCGTTTGCATTATATGCATAGGGAAAAAGGCTTTAGTTTGTCGATATTGTTTTCTGCGAAGCCTGTGATTCCGATGCAGTGTGTAACTCGGCTCATTCTCTAGATACTCTTTTGCTTTTTTCAATGTGGTGGTGCCGGAGACAGCTTTAGAAAGCGTTTTGGGAGAAGTTAAACTTCCCGCTTCACCAATATTTTCATAGACACCTTTCAGAACTTCATCCATTTTTAACGCAAGCACGTAGTGTAATGTCCACTCCCCTTTTGCACACTGGAGGGAGAATCAATTCGTCTTCGGTTTTGACTAGCATCCACAGGTGTTGTAAAATCATTGCTGCTGCTACTGATAGTTTTTTCAAATATTGAATCTTCTTCTTCTTTTTTAAATGGTGTTGGTGTTGGTGTTGTTGGAGGACTATATTCTCTTAGTTTCTTTAGAATTTGCTTATTGCCAATAAGACTTTTGGGAAAGTTTGATACATTTAGAAAGGTGTATAGATTATTGTCAAAGGATAAAATTCCTTTACGATTCGTCACCATATCACAAATTAAATCAACTAGATTATAACTTTTTCCCTGAATTATAATTCGTTTCCCTGTGCTATCGACTTGAACTTGATGTTCAGCAGCAGTTTCCAACATGAGATAAGATAATACTCTTTTACTTTGTTCACGATAGGTCAGTGGCAATAGGTTTCCAATTTTTGATACAATTGAATTCAATTCCTTCTCCTTTGATGCTGCTGCAGAATCTTGAGGAGATGTTTCCTGTTTAGAGGGATCGGTAACAGTGGCGGCGACGGTGGGTCTCTCACGATAGGGTTTATGTTTGTCCACCCGTCGATATGCATCTTGAAGTAAAAGCAGTTTTTTGTCATCGGCAATATTCTCATCATTAATGAATTTGCTTAGATTGTCTTCAAAATGTTCGACGGGCGAGAGGAAAAGTTCAAATGGTGTCAATTTATAGGGTTTAGCCATTCTCTCTCTCTAGAGAAAACTGTTTACAAGTCCTGCAATTATTGGCAGTAAAAGTGTGAAAAAGCTACCGCCCGCTTGAAGGAGCCGTTTTCTTTTAAAAATTTTTCCCTTGTTTTTACAAGCCAAGGCGCGTACAGTGGAACGATGTTGCTTTGTCTGTTGTCTAACACCTTCTGGCAGTTGAACATTGCCCTCAGTTAAATTTAAACAAAGTTCAGATATTAGATTAATGAAATCATTGTCAACACCATGTTTGAGTATGGCTTTCCTAAGCAATGGTTTTGAAGTGCTTAAAACGGAAAATAAATGCCTTTGTTCATGTAGTTTCTTCAGTGTCATAATGGCAACTAATAGCCTTTTCTACTGTTCACCGGAAGATATACTGTAATTTCATTGTTGAAAATGTCGGTGACTACACGTAGATCCTCGGGTGTGCTCTGATTAAGATCCAGCAAAATGTAACCGTAGGGTTTATTAGTCGCCTGAGTGTACGCTGACAACAGAAATTTAGGGGCACCGGGGTATATCCGTTTATTGAGAGTTATGAGCGAGCTAGAATCACGAACAACTCGATAGATAATATAGATGGTGCAATTCAAAACAAGGGTTCGCATACATTTGCTCTGATGAAACAGATTGTGTAGAACTAGGGTTATGGAAATGAGTTCATGGTGGGAGCGAACAGTGAACAGTTGTAGCATTTCCTGTGAGAACGGTTCAATGAATTCAGCCAAATCATCAATAATCAGCCACGAGTTCGATTCAATGCTATTGAAAACATCAAGTCCCCATATGAATTGTATTGGTATGGTTGTGGCAATAGCTTTTATTTGATCGTAGGATTCCTGCCAAATACTATAGCAATAGTAGATTTTTTTTCGGTTTTTAAAAACATTTTATCGCAATTTTGAATTATTTTAGTTAAGAGTGTTGTTTTCCCCGATATTGAGGGCCCACACAGAAACGATCTGAAGGGTGTTTTAAATTGATACATGCTGCTGCTGCTGCTGTTGGACTATAACTAACTGTAAATCATACGTGTCCAATGAATAAGTAGCAATAATTTTCCCATAGATCTATCTGGTTAACAACAACAAAAAAACAATATTTCATGGCAGCATTTATTTCGGCAACATGAAAACTCTATTTGTTCAACATGAACAACGATAAAATAACACTTGTTCAACAAGAACAACAACAATATTTCATGGCAGCATTTATTTCGGCACTGCATGAAAACTCTATTTGTTCAACATGAACTGCAATTGACAACGATAAAAATGACACTTTATGTACAACATAAATAAAAAAAACACTTTTTGTCCATCAACATGAACACCACTTATTGTCTTTAAAAACACTTTTTGTCCATCAACAACAATAACACTGCACTTCGATTGTCAACTTAAATACTTTTCTGTACAACAACGACACTTTATCGGTACACTGATCTGAGCAAACACAGACACTTTTCTTTACAACAAAAAAAAACACTTGAAAACAACAGAAAACACACTTGTAACATGAACTAGCACAGTTGAACATTACAGTGAATTTAAAGGTGGGGTCCCCCCCCAGGGGCCGAAGGCCGGCTGCGGACGGGACCCCTCACCCCCCTGGGAGCTGCGGGCGGGACCCCCCACCCCCTGGGAGCTGCGGGCGGGACCCCCCACCCCCCAGGAACCGCGGTGGAAAAACAGTACAATAGTTGTCGTCACTGTTACAGGTTAGTTGAGGTTGGGTTAGTTAGATTAGTTAATTTATGAAAGGGTTGGAGTGGTGATGGTTAGTTAATTTATGAATGGGTTGGTGATGGTGGTTAGTTAATTTATGAATGGGTTGGTGGTGGTGGTGGTTAGTTGTTTAGTCAGGTTAGGTTAATTTATCCAGACCAAGTTGATTGCGATAGTCTATGCATTCAACTCGGTCTGAAATACGGTAGTGGCCATGAGGCAGGACACTCACACCATTCTCGAGCACATAGACTTTGTCGGATATACACGACATTGCATTCTTTTCCACTCTCACAGTATAATTTCTATACTGTAGAGAGCGAATTGCAAGCACTTGTGCTCTCGGCACTAGGCTACTTTCTACACAGTCTCTGTACACGCTCATGTTGAAATTGCTCTTTACAAAGTGTGTAGGCACCCCTTTACACGCCTTCTTTTCATCCCCACTATGAGTTTTAACGCAATAAACTTTAGGGCCCGGGAACACCCCCCTGGATATCAAATCACTCCCCGTCTCTGATTTTAACATTAATAGTTGGTTGGGGGCTTGACGTTTCACCAACTCGGGGTAGAGTGATGGATTCCAGTTGGTGAAATCCATCTGCGAGCTGATGTGTTCCCCCTTTTCTAAATCACCCAATAAATCTTCGGTCCCATTTACCTTTAACAGCAGAGAATCTGTATCCCCATAGTAAACTTGAACCTCCCCCTCCCGTGGCCATTGCACCTTGCACACATTGTAAAAGAACGACAACATGAGCTTTTTGGAAATTTCCAGTACTGAACTGCCGCCTGCTATATTCTTGTTCAGTACCACATTTCTCTTTCGCCTGTGTAGAAGAACAATGCCAGTCTCTATGCTCGTGAACGATGTAAAATTGGGGTCGGCAAAAATTCGTGCACACTCTAGAGGGTCAGTCACAACGTCGCAGCGAGATCTGTTACCTACGCTTTCACACATTTTGCCAAACGCTGAATTTAGGATGAGTTTATACATTTCCTTCTCCACCTTTGAGTTTGCCCTAGAGCGTTTATCGACAAAAGTATCGATAAACGTTTTTAAATAAGGTCGCTGATTGAACTGCAGGACCCTGTGTATTTTGGTGATTTTGAAACCATTGTACACCATCCAGTGCAAAAGCACATGGTGAACAACGATATTCTCCTTAGGGTCCAAATCAGCAATCAGTTTCTGTTTAGAGGGAGTCCAGTGCATCCCCATATCCTCAACCAATGATCGATTGTATTGGCTCAGCGAGTCCCTGCTCACGGGTCGATTGATACAGGGAAAGACAAAATCTTTGACTGAGTCGTGAAGCGCCAGAGGAATGTGACCGTCAATTTCAAAGAACCATCCTTGTGGCCCATTGTCCTCGACGGTGGTAATGTCGGGGAACTCACAAGGATTCTCAAGCCATTGATAGCTCCCACACGGCAAAGAGTAGTGAGACATTGCCGAGGGGTACAATGAGTTCATGTCCAAGAACACTGCATTTGACTTTGCACCAGTTCTGTTTTGTCCGCTCGGATCGGTTGATAAGACGCGGTCCCCAGGAAAAACATACCCTCCCCTCATTGAACGCTCTACAAAAAGGTGCTGATCTACGTCGGTGATTAGGCCTATTTCCTCCCTACTAATTTTTAAAATCAAATCCATCACCAAATGGGGTGTGGAAAAATAGTAGCCTATATCTAACCTGAACTCTGAATAGATTTGGTCTGTGTTCTTACAGACTATATCCAACAGAGTTAAAACGTCACTGGTCAAGTAGAGTCTACAATAATCCCACCCATTTTTACAATCCCCCTTAGACCGCACCTTCTTGGCAAACTAATACTCCTCGGCTGTGCATTCACTGCTGCTCAGTGAATTGTAAAAAGCTTCAATTGGAGGTAGTTTCACCTCGCTTAAGCGAGCGCCAGAACAGTAATAATCGTATGCGTATACACCTTTGCAGGTCAACAGGTCATACATTTCACTGTCTGGAAAGTGCTGTTTAAGCAAGGAAAAGCTATCAAAATTGTCGCTTTTCTGCACTTGAATCAATTGACTCAATACCTTGGGAAAAAAACTAAAGGAATCTAAAAACCTGATTTTATTTCAACACGTATGCCCATTATCCACTGCCTGCCATTTCAGCTCGAGAAGCAACAACTTCTCGGCCGATTTGGGAATAATGTTATAAGTTAATGAATTGTTTACCCATGGACTGTCTACTCCCCCTCCCTCCCTATGCATACGTGCCAGTACCGGTAAAATAAATTTTAAGTCTAATTAGAGTTGTGGATAAAAACAGGGATAAAAAACTGCTGGCTAACATTTAAGTTACACAATTGATGCGTAACCCCTCTAAAATTGCTACCCCCCGAGGATATTTCCTGCCACAAGTGATTATGATCTCTGACTTTCCCCCTCCCCCCTCTTTTTCCTTTAGTCCCCTTATCCACCTCTACAAACTCCCCCTTACAAACCCAACATATTTTTTGATCTTTAATCGCGAGACGATCCTCTGCAGACAAAACCATTGGGTAATGGGTATTTCTCAAACGAGAAATAGCACCATTAGCCGTGCCAATTAGTTTAGTCAGTGCCTTGACCATGAACTCGTCCTCATCCAATGTTTCTACTATTTCTAACAACCGCATGGTGTTAGAACTGTCTCTTTGCGCGTGAGCATGGGACACTGCAATAGCTGGATGTTCTTTGACTCGGTTTGGAAATTGGGGATCATTCACCTCCACTAGCTTAGCTTCACAGTCCAAAGATATTTTGTTGCACTGGAGGAGGGTGTTTTGAAAATTTTTAAAACGTAAAATGGACCTATCCCACGAAACCGTTTCCACCGTCTGGTAGCCATGTCGGCTACAATGCCTCATATGATTTTGCAACTTTAATTCAGTCCAAAATCTAGAGAGACATGTCGGACAGTAGAAACGGGTCCCCCTATTCTTACCCTCCCCCAGAACTCTACTGATGTCTGTAATAGGGTTAAAATGGCCAATTGCATTTGGTTCACTAGGTGGTGTGTATAACAACCAAACCCAGTGTCTGACCAAGTCAATTGACGGGCCCCTTACAGGGAAGACCACCCCCTTCTTTTTTAAACGAATCCCATCTTCGAATTCAGTTTCATACTGAACCACAGTAACACCGATATTTAAGTGGGCATTAGCCCTTTCAAAAATATGAATAGATCGTAGCGTTACTGGGTATTTTCCTTCTAAACACGAGAAATCTACAATGGGGAAATTGGACCCGTCCTTCCCATGTACAGCCCAATCGTCTAAATTCGTCTTGGTAGCGTCACGTGCTAGAGGCTCCAATGCTGATATGAGGAAAGCATACCTGAAAAATTTTTGACCTGTTTCAAACCAGATCCGCTGGACACCTTGACAACCTTCTAGATCTGAATTATATTTTAAAACTATACCCTCATCCCTATGCCCCCCTCTTAAAATAAAATCTTTCTTAAATTTACAAATATTTACACTTAAATTTTCAACAAAAAAAACTACAGACCCACTCCCGTTTTCGTTAAAGTTCTCAAGATGCGCTATAATTTGACCTACCCAATCCATGAAAGCACCCTCAAAATTTTCTAAATTCGAATAAATCAAACGCATCTCGGAATGTACATAATGATAATAAACATCGCTTTTCCCCTCATTTAAATAGAATACCTTTAAAACAATTGAAACCTTAATTGAATCCCTCCCCCACAATTGAATTTGTTCTCCAGTAGTGCACGAATTTTATCTACATAGGCATGCACAATTTCTACGGGGTCAAAAACAAAATTTTCCCCCATTAGAGAATTAAATGGATCCCCAAAAGTCGCAGTGTAAACAACTATTGCATTTAAAATTGTGTTGGACAGTTGAAAGTCTGTAAAAGTTGTACCCCCTCCCCCTCTTGTATATTATCAACTCCCCCTCCCCCAAGTTGTTCAACAATATTTGGGGTATGTGAATGTTCCACTTCAGTTGTTTGAAGTGGATTCGTTAGGGTATCGGGGCTGGAGAAGGAGGAGGAGGGTTTCCCGTTAATTCGTTTGTAAAATCCTCCAAAAGATGTAGCGTGTTTGGACTTAACAAAGGTAAGTCCCCCTGCCCAACTGCGCTATAATCTACATTAAAATAATCAACTAAAAACTCATCAATATTTGACGACGATGATGCTATTTCCAATTTATTGTTGGAGAGGTCCTCTCCTTCTCCAACTGATGAGGACGATGGTGAAATTGAATAAGGGACCAATGCTCCAACCTATAAATGAAAAAATAGCTTATTTTCAAAGTGTTCAAATCATCCCTACTGTTTTTAAAATTTGGATTATTATTTAAAGTCAGCGCTTAGTAGTAGTAGTAGCAGTATGCACATACTAGCATTTGGTTAATTCAACTGAAAGTTCCAAAATATCAAACTTAATATAAGATATTTACAATCTAAAACATCGCTTTACATAGAAGGCGGCAATTTGATTTTGTTCAAAAAATAGTTTATTTTCAAAGTGTTCAAATCAGCCCTACTTTTTTTTCCACGACGCTTCTCGGGCCCGCAGCACTTCCCGCGGCTCTTCAAGCAGCGCTTCCTGCGGCACTTCCGGCAGCGCTTCCCGGGGCCCACCAGCGCTTCCCGGGCTCCGCGGCTCCCGGCCGTGTACATAATGTCCTAAAAAACCGTATTGTTAGACGGCATAAGTCGTTTCGCCTACTTCCCGTACAGGTTGTCTAGGACTCCAAATGAGCCTAGATTATTTGTAATCTCGTGTCTGTTCTGTTTCCAAGACTGAACTTCAACAGCTAGGAAAATACACAATTAAATGCCGGGAACCGTTAACTCAGACATTGTCAGAATGTTTCCCCTCGCTAGAATCTTGGCAAAGGGTTTTGTAAGATTGAAAGCTATTTTAAAAATATTCAGTGCAAATTAGACAGTCCATATGTGCCAGATAGATAAATGGGAATAATCTCTCTCAGTTCCTTCTTCTCTTAAAACTATGGAATATTCAATTGTGAACGGAATAGCATTCACAGAGTTTCAAAGGCGGTGAGCATTAACAGTAATTGACTGCACTTTTTAAGTGACCAAAAAGATTCGAGGGCAGCGAGGCCCCCCTTTCAGCAATGTCATTAATAGCAATTATTATTTTTGGGAATATAACTTGTTTCGCTCTTACATAGAATTCCAATTTCCTAAATATCTAACGCTAATTTTGCAAACAATTTCGCTATTTTCAGAAATAAACACAGAATTATGTAAAAGCATTGAAATCCTAGACTTGGCGGCCTAACCGCTAATGATAGAACAAGACAGGAAAAGTGGCGAAACAGATCTATTTATATGCTTGTGCGGAGCTTTAAGCCAAAGATTAAAACTAGACAATATTCAATTGTGAAAAATAGCATTTTGAGTTTCATAGTGGTGAGAGATAGCAGTAAAAACTAGAAAATTACCTAAAAATATTCGCTTATGAGATATCGAAGCAATAGCAACAGAGAAAATATCAAAGATTAGAAAAAAAGAATGGTTTCTTTGCAAAAAAATACATTATATTTAGATATCTCTCAGGGAGGGAGGAGCAGAGAAATTTAAAACAAGGGGTGTGAGATTATAGAGAAAATAATATTTTAATATCCCGTTGAGATAAGTTTATATTGCGTTGAAAAATAGTGAAAAGAAAAGACTAAAAAACATTGGAAGAAATAGATATATATTTCTATAATATAGGTAGGAAAAATGCTCACATTTGCAAATCCTGGCTGCACTTGGGTGCCAGATGGTCCGGGTAGTGCGTGTTGGAGGGCGGACGGGCCGACGTCGTTAATTTCTTGCGCAGATTGGGCTGCGGCTTGTGCAGTAGGACCTGTGACGGTACAGACTTGTGCAGTCGAGCCAGCGATGTCATGGGCTTGCACAGATGGCTGCACTTGGGCAGGCAGTGTGGAGCTGGGGGGTTTCGGCCAACGGCCATATTGAACAACTGTTGCAGAGGTTTTACCTTGACCCCGTGCTTTCTTACTGGGAGGTGGGGCACATTCTTCACCATTGTCCTTAAAGAAGAGAAAAAATTTAGTAAAGAAAATAATTTCATCCTTTTTTACAGAAAGAAAGTTAGTACCCTCATCCATATAATTTTTTCTAGAAAAGCAATTTATCACTAAGAAAGCACAACGTAAAAAATTTCGTGAAATACACTAATTGCATCCTTTTGAATCTGAGAAAGAAGAATTACGGCTCACTGAGCCGTTCAAAATTCAGCCTATATAAGTCGGCCTAATTTCTTATTTTTAGGCGTTTCTGTTCTTTTCTGGTTTTAATCTGCATTGAGCATGCCTTGTTTGATGCATTTAAAGTATTAGCGGTATTTTTTATCTTTCCTTATCCTTTTTCGGTAGCTGGTATTTACCCCACCCCCAGAAAAAACAGCCCGGGGAAAATAATCCCCACGGAAAATATCCCTGAGAAAAGACATGGAAAAATACCCCCTCCCCCCCGAAAGATATCGCATCCTTCTGAATCTGAGAATTACGGCTCACTGAGCCATTCAAAAGTCTGCCTAGTTTGTTTGAAGAAAATCCCCCCTAATACTAAACGTTTAGTTTAGTATTAGGTAAACGTTTAACCTAATACTAAACCTAATACTAAACGTAATTTAGTCAAACATCGAAGCATTGATCTAAGCTATGGTTCTTTTTCAGTTATCCAATAAGTAAAAACATGTTTTTAGTCGCATCCTTTTGAATCTGTGAAATCTTTGGAAGCTAAACCGCTAACGAGCAGGAAGTGCTTTAAAAAGGGTCAGAGCTAATTTTAGGCACCGCGCTGCAGCCTTGTGTCAAACCAGAGCGGCCTAATAACAACAGAGCGACGGATGTCTCAGTAAGAGAAAAGATTACAATAGGGAAAAGCTAAATTTATCGAAAAGATAATTATTTCTATTTGCGAGAATTTTGTTTGTAAAAAACAAAGGGGGATGGGTTAGGATTTGAGGGTAAAAAAAGAACATATTTTATGTTTTCTAGCGAGTATAAAGATTGCATAGTGATGTTTGTACTAGAGTGGGAGGGGGGAGGGGATTTACCTGAATATACTGGAGGGTGACCATGTAAAATAATTTTATTTTGAAAATAAAAAATGTACTAAATCAGAACTTACATGGTAAATTGAAGTTGCCAAGGCTTCTAATTCATCAATATTATCCATTGTTGTTTGCACTGTGTCAAAATACTTTCTGATAATTTAATCACATTGCATGCCCGTTATATACGAAATCTCAAGGGTGAATTGTTATGTAACGGGGAAAATCATATGTAAGCAAGCCTCTGATTGGCTGAGAAGGGGGATGTATCCGACGCGCTGATTGGCTGAGAAGGAAACACGTGATCTAACTGTTTCCAGGATTCCATTAGGTCTTGCGTGCACATGACCAAAACAACAACAAGATCTTGCGGGAAGTGTCATTGACCCGGTTCCCCATTAGACTCAATAATCCATCAAAGTGAGAAAGTTCCTGTTTTTCCATTCTCACTGACAAAAACCATAAAACAGACATAAATTACTGTTGACATCCATCAAAAACATCAAATAAATTGACCAACACTCATAACCGTCCAAGAAACAACCATAAATGTGAGAAAATTCCTGTTTTTTCAAGTGAGAAAAATTCTGTTTTTTCATTCTCAGTGAGAAAACCATCCCCCTAGGGAGGCTATGCCCATATATGGACTCCCGTCCGGACCTTTAGGGTCATCTCTACTCTTATTAACCTCCAGTTATGGGCTTTGAACAATAATTACTGCAATGGTACCATTATATGCTTCCAAACTCTTCCACTTAAGAAGTGGCACCAAAAGTGCCGCTTTTAATCCTATAGGGCACTTATGGATAATAAATTGATAAAAAAAAACACGTTGATATGAGTAATAGGTTTAAAATGAGCCTTCCCGGGAAATGCTTTAAAAAATGAGTGCATCACATTTGCAAAAATAGTGAATTATCTGAAAAGTAATCATAAGAAAGGACAATGATTGAAAAAGAATCCAAGCTCCAGAGTTTTATTATCTGATGTTTGAACTATTTTTAACAAAATGGCTATCTAAAATTTTTTATCGGATTGGTTTCGGGAAAAAATTGCGGGGGGGGGCTAGTTGCTCTCTGATCTCGTTTGACTCATAAAAAGTGAACTAGAACTTTCAATTTCCAAGCTAATGAGCGCTCTCTGAAGTTTATACGAGCATCCCTTCTTTAAGAAGTATATATGCCCCCGGGGCATACCTTACAACGCCTTTCCCTGGGGGGGGGGGTGTTTGCGTTAACCCCTGACTTTTTTTTATATGATCTTTGAACTATTTTTAATCAAATTGCTATCTCAAAATTTGTATCGGATGACTTTAAGAAAAAGGGACGTGAGGGGCTAATTGTCCTCTGATCTCTTTTGACTCATAAAAAGTGAACTAGAACTTTCAATTTCCAATCAAATGAGCCCTCTATGGAGTTTATACAGACATCTGTTCTATAAGAACCATATATGCCCCCAGGGTATACGATAAGATGTTTATTTCAAAAAATGTCTATCACATGCCCCGAACGTGTAAAGGACCGAACTTGTATTTCGGAGTCATAAAACCAACAAAAATAAAAAAATAAAAAAAATTATGAAAAAACCAGAACAACTAAAAAACTGGCAAAACAGTGCCAAAAACAACAATATCAGATAGGCAAAACCATTCATTAGTCAAAAATATTAAGCGGCAAAATGTCGGAAGGTTAAAAAGGTGAAAACTAAATAAAAAAATAAAAAAGAGTGAAATAAAAATAGCGTTAAAAAGGTTTAAAAGAGAAGATATAAAAAGGGGAGGAAACAAAAGAATCAAACGAACATAAATCTTAGGTATCACCAGTACCGAAGAAAAAAAAGAAAGAAAAAAAGGAAAACTAGCCGTTTATTTTATCAGTAATGAAAGGGACAAATGTTTTTTCATACCTGGAAGTAAAGCAGCGGATGGGGGACATTTACAAATGGGTTCAGAAACAGTACATGACAGGTGGTGCCTGGATGGGGAGAGTCTTTTGTGGAAAATATTTTCCGTGCGAAGGTTTATTATTGCATTTTTTGCAAAACGAACGCACAACGTTCCTCTCCTGTGCTCAAGAGTTTCCAGCTTGGTCTTTTTTAGAAGGAGCTAGTAACTTACGCCTGCCCCGGGCCCTGGGTGGTTGCGTCGACACGAAGTTTTTGTTACATAATTTTCGAATTTTTTTTAACAAAATGGCCAACTCGAAATTTTTATTGGATGTATTTGGGGAAAAAAGGGCGTCGGGGGACTAGTTGCCCTCTGATCTCCTTTGACTCTTAAAATGTGAACCATAACTTTCAATTTCCGATCAAATGAATCCTCCCTGAAGTTTATACGAGCATCCCTTCTATAAGAACAATATGCCCCCAGGGCATAACTTAAAACGCCTGCCCCTGGGCCCTGGGGGGTTGTCTACCCCAGAGTTCTTATCATCAGATGTTTGAACTATTTTTAACAAAATGGTAATCTCACAATTCTTATCGTATGGGATTGGGAAAAAAGGGCGTAGGGGGGGGGGCTAGTTACCATCTGTTCTCTTTTTCTCTTAAAAAGTGAACTAGAACTTTCAATTTCCAATCAAATGAGCCCTCTCTGGAGTTTATACGGACATCTCTTCTATAAGAACCATAGTTTTAGATGCCCTCAACACTGCCCCTCCAAATTCCACTGCCCCTCAAAGTTTTGTCTTAGTACCCTTAGCATTTTCGATCACATCGAAAATCAAGCTTTCCCCATTTCCAAACGATTAATTTAAGAAAGGGTAAATTACATAATTTACAATCCTTGTCTTGGGACCTTGAGCCTTGGGAGGGGGGGGGGAATGGCATCCCTAGAGGCAAAGCTACAGTACAATTTAAATAGTTTGAATAAAATGACAATTATAAAATTTTGATCATTTTAGAGGAGAGAGGGCACCTGAAAAGGGTAAGGCGAGGGGGGGGGGCTAGTTGTCCTCCAATCTCTCTTCGACATCTCCTCAAATACCTTGAAAGTTTCAACCTATAATACGCTCAGCTATTCATGAGATATTGCGAATATTCCCTTTTCACAACCAGCAAGTAAGTGGATTGTTTTGATTGTGTTCGACATCCCTCTCAAAATCTCCTTTAAGTTTTACCTTAATACTCTAAGCTTTTTTGGTAATCCAGAATCAAACACTTCCTCCACTCTTAAGAAATTTAAATAAAAAAAGAAGTTTTTTAACTCAAAGTAAGGAGCGACATTAAAACTTGAAACGAACAGAAATTATTCCGTATATGAAAGGGGCTTTCCCCTCCTCAACGCCTCGCTCTTTACGCTAAAGTTAGACTCTTTCTCACAACTCTATTTTTTAATACAATAAAAAACTTTAGCGCAAAGAGCGAGGCGTTGAGGAGGGAACAGCCCCTTTCATATACGGAATAATTTCTGTTTGTTATAAGTTTTAATGTCGCTCCTTACTTTCAGTTAAAAAAAATGTTTTTTTTATTTAATTTCTGAACGTTTTTGAATTAATGCAGCTTTGATTTTGGTTCACCGTACATGAATAATTAGAATGAAATTTGCATATTAATTTTATGGCTTTCTCGAAATTTTGTTCTGACGTAACTTACGAATTAAATTACGTAACGAACTTCTATAAGTGTATGTTTTTATTACGTATATTAGGGATTTTACCCCTAGTCAACACCTCGCTCTTTACGCTAAATTTCGAATTTTTTTCGAATCCCAAAACCCCTGAATTACAAAGGCCGGTTAATTAGAACCGATAGCTCTTTTGAAAGTATTAAAAAAAAACTTTAGCGTAAAGGGCGAGGTGTTGACTAGGGGGCGAACCCCTTCATACACGTAATAATTTCTGTTTGTTTTAAGTTTTAATGTTGCTCCTTACTGTCAGTTGAAAAAACTTGTTTTTTTATTTGATTTTTGATCGTTTTTTAAATAATGCCGGGAAATCCGGCGCCCCCTCATAGAAATGTTCCTTCCCCCAAAGAAACATCCTCCTTGGAAAGATACTCCCCCGCAACCCCCTGCTCAGGCCCCCCCCCCAACCAGAAAAAAAAATCCCACTTGAAACGTCTGTATACTTCCCATTAACCAATACTATATGTAAACAATGGGCAAAGTTCATAACTTGCAGCCCTTCCCCCGGGAACTTTGGGGGATTAAGTCATCCTCAAAGACATATTCATTAGATTTTCGACTATGCTGAACAAAATGGCTATCTCGAAATTTTGATTGGGTGACTTCGGGAAAAAATGAGCGTGGCAGGGGGTCAAGTTGCCCTCCAATTTTTTGGTCACTTACGAAGGGCACTAGAACTTTGAATTTCCGTTGGGATGAGTCCTCTAACGATATTCTATTACCACTGGATCGATATGATTACCCCTGGGAAAAAAAAACAAATACGTAACGGGTAACAAAACACGCATCCGGGATCTTTCTTCTGGCAAAAAATACAAAACTCCACATTTTTGCAGATAGGAGCTTGAAACTTCTATGGTCGGGTTCTCTGATACCCTGAATCTGATGGTGTGATTTTCATTCAAGTTCTATGACTTCTAGGGGTTGTTTCTCCCTTTTTCCCAAAAAAACGCAAATTTTCTCAGGCGCTTTACTTTTCATGGGTAAAACTTAACTTAATGAAATTTATATATTTGAAATTACCATAAAAATCTGATTCTATTGATGTATCTATTGGTGTCAAAATTCTGGTTTTTAGAGTTTTGGTTACTATTGTGCCGGGCCGCTCCTTACTTACAGTTCCTTACCACGAACTGTTTGAAACCTTATATGTTAATAATGGGCAACTTGTATAGCTTATAGCCCTGGCTACAGGGGCTCTGGGGTGAGGGGAGGGTATAAACCTCCAATTTTTAGTTATTTGACTTTTTGTACTGTTTTGGATAACATAGCTATATCAAAAACTTGATCGGATTGATTGTTGCAAAAATGGCCGTGGGATGCTTGCCGTCCGATTACTTTTAACTCTTAAAATGGCACTAGACCTTTCAATTTCCAATTGAATGAGCACCCTTCTAAATTTATGCGATCCTTTTTCCATAGAAAGCTTATAGGTTAACAGCTCTTACCCCGTGGGAGAAAGCTGTCAAACCCGGAAACGTAGTTATTTGAACTTCAAGCTATTTTACAAAAAATGGCTAAACAATTTTATCTAATGTTTTGGAGGGAGGGCAACTAAAAATGAAATTAGAGGGGGCTGGCCGCCCTCCAACCCCTTTTCAACAATTTCCACAACATATTCTGAAAGTTTCAAATTAATACCCTTAGTTGTTTTAAAATATTGCAGATCCTCATTTTTGATAAACTTGATGCATATACTGCCTTTTGATTTCGTCTAGCCTATTCCTCTACATTTTCCAAAGTTTCACCTTAATACCCCTAACGTTCTCGGATACAACCAGAATCAAACATTTCCCCTTTTCCTAATGATTAATTAAAATAATATTTACATCAATAAATATTCATATCAATAAAACTAGTACAAATAATCCATCTAATTGTGTTTTCGTATGTTTCTAGGATTATAAGAAACTAGTGCTTTATCGAAAACACAAAAGTCAAGTATAAAAAACAGGAATATTGATTTGGGAGTCAAAAGTGAGTATGTAGCCTGACAACAATAAACTAATCTTTAAAGTTTTTTATAGCCTTACACCAATTGTGACATTAGTAACTTTGAGCATATAGAAATATTAGATTGATTTATCAGGTAGCATTTTGGTCTCGCCAGCTATAATGCCAATAGTGAGTAATCAAACAGTTCGTGGCAACGAACTGTAAATAATGAGCGACCCGGCTCAATGGTAACCGAAACTGTAGAAAACGGAATTTTGATACCAATAGATACATCAAAAGAATCATATTTTAAGGCCGATTTCAAATATATAAGTTTCATCAATATTGATAGGTTTAATCCTACCTATCAAAAGTTACGCGCCGGAGAAAATTTGGCTGATTTTCGAAAAAAGGGGCAAAGGACCCCTAAAAGTTAAAAAACCTAAATGAAAATCACACCATCATATTCAGCGTATCAGATATCCCTACTGCAGAAGTTTCAAGCTCTTATCTACAAAAATGTGGAATTTTGCATTTTTTGCCAGAAGAAAGATCACGGATGCGTATTTATTTGTTTGTTTGTTTTTTTTTCTCCATGGGTGATCGTATCGACCCAGTGGTTCTAGAATATCGTGGGAGGGCTCATTCAAACGGAAGTAGTAATGTATCTGTTGAAATGACGAATACATTGACGGTTACAAGAATATACAGTAAAAAGGTTTGACGACTACAAGAATATACACTACAGTTTCAATTGCACAAGAAAAACCCATGCGTGGGACATTAAACTCTAAGGTTTTTTAGGGAAAGCTGTCAATCACCCATGTGTTATCCACAGTTCCATTTTTGAAGTCTGTGGAAACAGTTCGACGTGTTCGGTGAGATTACGTTCCTTGGCGTCTGATAGACATTTGCAAAAAAAAAGGGGGTAATTAGCGATTGGATAATTTTTAACAAGAAATGACTGAAAAGTGTTTTGGAGGAGATGGGATGATTGTGTACTGTATAATACACAAGTGATGGTTTGCACAGTGTTGTCAATTTTAAATTCTTTCTACACGTGATTAAACACGTTATGAAACTATGTGCTATTTGCTTATGTCCCGTTGGTACCATTCCAAACGAATGGGGATTCCCCGCCTGTTCCTAAACATTGTGTAACAGTATGAACGGGGGATTCCCCGCACAAATTTGTTTCAACTCCAAGTTTTTTTTTCAACCAGAGTGGTTTTTTTTCGAGCTGACACCTGTTTTTTAGGCAGCCAATCAGAGAATTGCTTAACAATTCGTCAATTGTCAATGTGAGTACAGCTTATTAAATTTTTTAATTTATTTCCAGACAAAAAGCATTTACCAGTAAATTCAAATTTCAGGGGAACTTAGCCCCCCTCCCCTCCAACAATACAAAACTTTAAAAATATAATGAGTATATTCGATAGAAACGGCAAAGCACGCTTTTTTATATTATGTAAAACAAAAACCCACTCCTCAATTGTTGTGTTACGACCATAATTCCTTAGTTTTAGTTATTTCGTTCAAAATGTGGCTTTTCACATTATCAAAAATAGAGTTTCCGGTCTAAACGTATCTGTGTCTAATCTTCTTAACAAGAGCGACAATTTCCAAACAGGCTTTTACATGCGTTATCTGAATTTATTAATACCATATGTTGAAGGATAGCGGTAAGGGTCTCCTTGACAAATAGATTCTTTTTAGGGTCAAATTAAAGGTGAGTAAAGCCGCCTGACCTCAGGTCTAAACTTAAGGAGGGGATATAGGTGGGACCTACAATTTATTCATCGGTAATTTTGGGCTATGTTATTTTAGGAGAAAATTCTTAGTAGTTTCCAAAGCTTAGTGGATAATATCTCGGCTCATTATCATGAACTGAAACCTGTTTCTGTGATCTTCATCCTTCAAAGTGAAATTTTGAAAGATGTATTTATTAAGCTATTAATTGTTTAAAGCATATTCCAGCCTAGGTAGCATACTAGGACCCCAAGGCTGTTCAGTATGATGAGTGTATGTACGCGAAGGAATATTCGAAGTTCATTTTGAATTTCTGTCGTGAAATGCAAGAGTTGGAATATTTCAGTAGTGTTTTGTTGTGCTTTACCTTGTCACAGTTACATTCTCTGGATTTTTCGAAGTTCATTTTGAGTTTCTATCGTGAAATGCAAGAGTTGGAATATTTCAGTAGTGTTTTGTTATGCTTTACCTTGTCACAGTTACATTCTCTTGATTTTCATAGTTCATTTTGAATTTCTTTCATTGAAAGGCAAGAGTTGGAATATTTCAGTAGTGTTTTGTTGTGCTTTACCTTGTCACAGTTACATTCTCTTGATTTTTTGAAGTTCATTTTGAATTTCTGTCGTGAAATGCAAGAGTTGGAATATTTCAGTAGTGTTTTGTTGTGCTTTACCTTGTCACAGTTACATTCTGTTGATTTTCATAGTTCATTTTGAATTTCTTTCGTGAAATGCAAGAATTGGAATATTTCAGTAGTGTTTTGTTGTGCTTTACCTTGTCACAGTTATATTCTGTTGATTTTCATAGTTCATTTTGAATTTCTTTCGTGAAATGCAAGAATTGGAATATTTCAGTAGTGTTTTGTTGTGCTTTACCTTGTCACAGGTACATTTTGTTGATTTTCATAGTTCATTTTGAATTTCTTTCATTGAAATGCAAGAGTTTTTTTATGCTTTACCTTGTTACAGTTACATTCTCTTGATTTTTCGAAGTTCATTTTGAATTTCTTTCGTGAAATGCAAGAATTGGAATATTTCAGTAGTGTTTTGTTGTGCTTTACCTTGTCACAGTTACATTCTGTTAATTTTCATAGTTCATTTTGAATTTCTTTCATTGAAATGCAAGAGTTGGAATATTTCAGTAGTGTTTTGTTGTGCTTTACCTTGTCACACTTACATTCTCTTGATTTTTTCAAAGTTCATTTTGAATTTCTGTCGTGAAATGCAAGAGTTGGAATATTTCAGTAGTGTTTTGTTGTGCTTTACCTTGTCACAGTTACATTCTGTTGATTTTCATAGTTCATTTTGAATTTCTTTCATTGAAATGCAAGAGTTGGAATATTTCAGTAGTGTCTTGTCATGGTTTACCTTGTTACAGCTACATTCTCATGATTTTTCGAAGTTCATTTGGAATTTCTGTCGTGAAATGCAAGAGTTGGAATATTTCAGTAGTGTTTTGTTGTGCTTTACCTTGTCACAGTATCATTCTGTTGATTTTCATAGTTCATTTTGAATTTCTTTCATTGAAATGCAAGAGTTGGAATATTTCAGTAGTGTTTTGTTGTGCTTTACCTTGTCACAGTTACATTCTATTAATTTTTCAAAGTTCATTTTGAATTTCTTTCGTGAAATGCAAGAATTGGAATATTTCAGTAGTGTTTTGTTGTGCTTTACCTTGTCACAGGTACATTTTGTTGATTTTCATAGTTCATTTTGAATTTCTTTCATTGAAGTGCAAGAGTTTTTTTATGCTTTACCTTGTTACAGTTACATTCTCTTGATTTCTCGAAGTTCATTTTGAATTTCTTTCGTGAAATGCAAGAATTGGAATATTTCAGTAGTGTTTTGTTGTGCTTTACCTTGTCACAGTTACATTCTGTTGATTTTCATAGTTCATTTTGAATTTCTTTCATTGAAATGCAAGAGTTGGAATATTTCAGTAGTGTTTTGTTGTGCTTTACCTTGTCACAGTTACATTCTGTTAATTTTCATAGTTCATTTTGAATTTCTTTCATTGAAATGCAAGAGTTGGAATATTTCAGTAGTGTTTTGTTGTGCTTTACCTTTTCACAGTTACATTCTCTTGATTTTTCGAAGTTCATTTTGAATTTCTGTCGTGAAATGCAAGAGTTGGAATATTTCAGTAGTGTTTTGTTGTGCTTTACCTTGTCACAGTTACATTCTGTTGATTTTCATAGTTCATTTTGAATTTCTTTCATTGAAATGCAAGAGTTGGAATATTTCAGTAGTGTCTTGTCATGGTTTACCTTGTCACAGCTACATTCTCATGATTTTTCGAAGCTCATTTTGAATTTCTGTCGAGAAATGCAAGAGTTGGAATATTTCAGTAGTGTTTTGTTGTGCTTTACCTTGTCACAGTTACATTCTGTTAATTTTCATAGTTCATTTTGAATTTCTTTCATTGAAATGCAAGAGTTGGAATATTTCAGTAGTGTTTTGTTGTGCTTTACCTTGTCACAGTTACATTCTGTTAATTTTCATAGTTCATTTTGAATTTCTTTCATTGAAATGCAAGAGTTGGAATATTTCAGTAGTGTTTTGTTGTGCTTTACCTTGTCACAGTTACATTCTCTTGATTTTTCGAAGTTCATTTTGAATTTCTGTCGTGAAATGCAAGAGTTGGAATATTTCAGTAGTGTTTTGTTGTGCTTTACCTTGTCACAGTTACATTCTGTTGATTTTCATATTTCATTTTGAATTTCTTTCATTGAAATGCAAGAGTTGGAATATTTCAGTAGTGTCTTGTCATGTTTACCTTGTCACAGCTACATTCTCATGATTTTTCGAACTTCATTTTGAATTTCTGTCGTGAAATGCAAGAGTTGGAATATTTCAGTAGTGTTTTGTTGTGCTTTACCTTGTCACAGTTACATACTGTTGATTTTCATAGTTCATTTTGAATTTCTTTCATTGAAATGCAAGATTTGGAATATTTCAGTAGTGTTTTGTTGTGCTTTACCTTGTCACAGGTACATTCTGTTGATTTTCATAGTTCATTTTGAATTTCTTTCATTGAAATGCAAGAGTTTTGTTGTGCTTTACCTTGTTACAGTTACATTCTCTTGATTTTTCGAAGTTCATTTTGAATTTCTTTCGTGAAATGCAAGAATTGGAATATTTCAGTAGTGTTTTGTTGTGCTTTACCTTGTCACAGTTACATTCTGTTAATTTTCATAGTTCATTTTGAATTTCTTTCATTGAAATGCAAGAGTTGGAATATTTCAGTAGTGTTTTGTTGTGCTTTACCTTGTCACAGGTACATTCTGTTGATTTTCATAGTTCATTTTGAATTTCTTTCATTGAAATGCAAGAGTTTTGTTGTGCTTTACCTTGTTACAGTTACATTCTCTTGATTTTTCGAAGTTCATTTTGAATTTCTTTCGTGAAATGCAACAATTGGAATATTTCAGTAGTGTTTTGTTGTGCTTTACCTTGTCACAGTTACATTCTGTTAATTTTCATAGTTCATTTTGAATTTCTTTCGTGAAATGCAAGAATTGGAATATTTCAGTAGTGTTTTGTTGTGCTTTACCTTGTCACAGGTACATTCTGTTGATTTTCATAGTTCATTTTGAATTTCTTTCATTGAAATGCAAGAGTTTTGTTGTGCTTTACCTTGTTACAGTTACATTCTCTTGATTTTTCGAAGTTCATTTTGAATTTCTTTCGTGAAATGCAAGAATTGGAATATTTCAGTAGTGTTTTGTTGTGCTTTACCTTGTCACATTTACATTCTATTAATTTTTCAAAGTTCATTTTGAATTTCTTTCGTGAAATGCAAGAATTGGAATATTTCAGTAGTGTTTTGTTGTGCTTTACCTTGTCACAGGTACATTCTGTTGATTTTCATAGTTCATTTTGAATTTCTTTCATTGAAATGCAAGAGTTTTGTTGTGCTTTACCTTGTTACAGTTACATTCTCTTGATTTTTCGAAGTTCATTTTGAATTTCTTTCGTGAAATGCAAGAATTGGAATATTTCAGTAGTGTTTTGTTGTGCTTTACCTTGTCACATTTACATTCTGTTAATTTTCATAGTTCATTTTGAATTTCTTTCATTGAAATGCAAGAGTTGGAATATTTCAGTAGTGTTTTGCTGTGCTTTACCTTGTCACACTTACATTCTCTTGATTTTTTCAAAGTTCATTTTGAATTTCTGTCGTGAAATGCAAGAGTTGGAATATTTCAGTAGTGTTTTGTTGTGCTTTACCTTGTCACAGTTACATTCTGTTGATTTTCATAGTTCATTTTGAATTTCTTTCATTGAAATGCAAGAGTTGGAATATTTCAGTAGTGTCTTGTCATGGTTTACCTTGTTACAGCTACATTCTCATGATTTTTCGAAGTTCATTTGGAATTTCTGTCGTGAAGTGCAAGAGTTGGAATATTTCAGTAGTGTTTTGTTGTGCTTTACCTTGTCACAGTATCATTCTGTTGATTTTCATAGTTCATTTTGAATTTCTTTCATTGAAATGCAAGATTTGGAATATTTCAGTAGCGTTTTGTTGTGCTTTACCTTGTCACAGTTACATTCTATTAATTTTTCGAAGTTCATTTTGAATTTCTTTCATTGAAATGCAAGAGTTTTTTTATGCTTTACCTTGTTACAGTTACATTCTCTTGATTTCTCGAAGTTCATTTTGAATTTCTTTCGTGAAATGCAAGAATTGGAATATTTCAGTAATGTTTTGTTGTGCTTTACCTTGTCACAGTTACATTCTGTTGATTTTCATAGTTCATTTTGAATTTCTTTCATTGAAATGCAAGAGTTGGAATATTTCAGTAGTGTTTTGTTGTGCTTTACCTTGTCACAGTTACATTCTGTTAATTTTCATAGTTCATTTTGAATTTCTTTCATTGAAATGCAAGAGTTGGAATATTTCAGTAGTGTTTTGTTGTGCTTTACCTTGTCACAGTTACATTCTCTTGATTTTTCGAAGTTCATTTTGAATTTCTGTCGTGAAATGCAAGAGTTGGAATATTTCAGTAGTGTTTTGTTGTGCTTTACCTTGTCACAGTTACATTCTGTTGATTTTCATAGTTCATTTTGAATTTCTTTCATTGAAATGCAAGAGTTGGAATATTTCGGTAGTGTCTTGTCATGGTTTACCTTGTCACAGCTACATTCTCATGATTTTTCGAAGTTCATTTTGAATTTCTGTCGTGAAATGCAAGAGTTGGAATATTTCAGTAGTGTTTTGTTGTGCTTTACCTTGTCACAGTTACATTCTGTTAATTTTCATAGTTCATTTTGAATTTCTTTCATTGAAATGCAAGAGTTGGAATATTTCAGTAGTGTTTTGTTGTGCTTTACCTTGTCACAGTTACATTCTGTTAATTTTCATAGTTCATTTTGAATTTCTTTCATAGAAATGCAAGAGTTGGAATATTTCAGTAGTGTTTTGTTGTGCTTTACCTTGTCACAGTTACATTCTCTTGATTTTTCGAAGTTCATTTTGAATTTCTGTCGTGAAATGCAAGAGTTGGAACATTTCAGTAGTGTTTTGTTGTGCTTTACCTTGTCACAGTTACATTCTGTTGATTTTCATAGTTCATTTTGAATTTCTTTCATTGAAATGCAAGAGTTGGAATATTTCAGTAGTGTTTTGTTGTGCTTTACCTTGTCACAGTTACATTCTGTTAATTTTCATAGTTCATTTTGAATTTCTTTCATTGAAATGCAAGAGTTGGAATATTTCAGTAGTGTTTTGTTGTGCTTTACCTTTTCACAGTTACATTCTCTTGATTTTTCGAAGTTCATTTTGAATTTCTGTCGTGAAATGCAAGAGTTGGAATATTTCAGTAGTGTTTTGTTGTGCTTTACCTTGTCACAGTTACATTCTGTTGATTTTCATAGTTCATTTTGAATTTCTTTCATTGAAATGCAAGAGTTGGAATATTTCAGTAGTGTCTTGTCATGGTTTACCTTGTCACAGCTACATTCTCATGATTTTTCGAAGCTCATTTTGAATTTCTGTCGTGAAATGCAAGAGTTGGAATATTTCAGTAGTGTTTTGTTGTGCTTTACCTTGTCACAGTTACATTCTGTTAATTTTCATAGTTCATTTTGAATTTCTTTCATTGAAATGCAAGAGTTGGAATATTTCAGTAGTGTTTTGTTGTGCTTTACCTTGTCACAGTTACATTCTGTTAATTTTCATAGTTCATTTTGAATTTCTTTCATTGAAATGCAAGAGTTGGAATATTTCAGTAGTGTTTTGTTGTGCTTTACCTTGTCACAGTTACATTCTGTTGATTTTCATATTTCATTTTGAATTTCTTTCATTGAAATGCAAGAGTTGGAATATTTCAGTAGTGCCTTGTCATGTTTACCTTGTCACAGCTACATTCTCATGATTTTTCGAACTTCATTTTGAATTTCTGTCGTGAAATGCAAGAGTTGGAATATTTCAGTAGTGTTTTGTTGTGCTTTACCTTGTCACAGTTACATACTGTTGATTTTCATAGTTCATTTTGAATTTCTTTCATTGAAATGCAAGATTTGGAATATTTCAGTAGTGTTTTGTTGTGCTTTACCTTGTCACATTTACATTCTATTAATTTTTCAAAGTTCATTTTGAATTTCTTTCGTGAAATGCAAGAATTGGAATATTTCAGTAGTGTTTTGTTGTGCTTTACCTTGTCACAGGTACATTCTGTTGATTTTCATAGTTCATTTTGAATTTCTTTCATTGAAATGCAAGAGTTTTGTTGTGCTTTACCTTGTTAAAGTTACATTCTCTTGATTTTTCGAAGTTCATTTTGAATTTCTTTCGTGAAATGCAAGAATTGGAATATTTCAGTAGTGTTTTGTTGTGCTTTACCTTGTCACAGTTACATTCTGTTAATTTTCATAGTTCATTTTGAATTTCTTTCATTGAAATGCAAGAGTTGGAATATTTCAGTAGTGTTTTGTTGTGCTTTACCTTGTCACACTTACAGTCTCTTGATTTTTTCAAAGTTCATTTTGAATTTCTGTCGTGAAATGCAAGAGTTGGAATATTTCAGTAGTGTTTTGTTGTGCTTTACCTTGTCACAGTTACATTCTGTTGATTTTCATAGTTCATTTTGAATTTCTTTCATTGAAATGCAAGAGTTGGAATATTTCAGTAGTGTCTTGTCATGGTTTACCTTGTTACAGCTACATTCTCATGATTTTTCGAAGTTCATTTGGAATTTCTGTCGTGAAGTGCAAGAGTTGGAATATTTCAGTAGTGTTTTGTTGTGCTTTACCTTGTCACAGTATCATTCCGTTGATTTTCATAGTTCATTTTGAATTTCTTTCATTGAAATGCAAGAGTTGGAATATTTCAGTAGCGTTTTGTTGTGCTTTACCTTGTCACAGTTACATTCTATTAATTTTTCAAAGTTCATTTTGAATTTCTTTCATTGAAATGCAAGAGTTTTTTATGCTTTACCTTGCTACAGTTACATTCTCATGATTTTTCGAACTTCATTTTGAATTTCTGTCGTGAAATGCAAGAGTTGGAATATTTCAGTAGTGTTTTGTTGTGCTTTACCTTGTCACAGTTACATTCTGTTAATTTTCATAGTTCATTTTGAATTTCTTTCATTGAAATGCAAGAGTTGGAATATTTCAGTAGTGTTTTGTTGTGCTTTACCTTGTCACATTTACATTCTATTAATTTTTCAAAGTTCATTTTGAATTTCTTTCGTGAAATGCAAGAATTGGAATATTTCAGTAGTGTTTTGTTGTTCTTTACCTTGTCACAGGTACATTCTGTTGATTTTCATAGTTCATTTTGAATTTCTTTCATTGAAATGCAAGAGTTTTGTTGTGCTTTACCTTGTTAAAGTTACATTCTCTTGATTTTTCGAAGTTCATTTTGAATTTCTTTCGTGAAATGCAAGAATTGGAATATTTCAGTAGTGTTTTGTTGTGCTTTACCTTGTCACAGTTACATTCTGTTAATTTTCATAGTTCATTTTGAATTTCTTTCATTGAAATGCAAGAGTTGGAATATTTCAGTAGTGTTTTGTTGTGCTTTACCTTGTCACACTTACAGTCTCTTGATTTTTTCAAAGTTCATTTTGAATTTCTGTCGTGAAATGCAAGAGTTGGAATATTTCAGTAGTGTTTTGTTGTGCTTTACCTTGTCACAGTTACATTCTGTTGATTTTCATAGTTCATTTTGAATTTCTTTCATTGAAATGCAAGAGTTGGAATATTTCAGTAGTGTCTTGTCATGGTTTACCTTGTTACAGCTACATTCTCATGATTTTTCGAAGTTCATTTGGAATTTCTGTCGTGAAGTGCAAGAGTTGGAATATTTCAGTAGTGTTTTGTTATGCTTTACCTTGTCACAGTATCATTCCGTTGATTTTCATAGTTCATTTTGAATTTCTTTCATTGAAATGCAAGAGTTGGAATATTTCAGTAGCGTTTTGTTGTGCTTTACCTTGTCACAGTTACATTCTATTAATTTTTCAAAGTTCATTTTGAATTTCTTTCATTGAAATGCAAGAGTTTTTTTATGCTTTACCTTGCTACAGTTACATTCTCTTGATTTCTCGAAGTTCATTTTGAATTTCTTTCGTGAAATGCAAGAATTGGAATATTTCAGTAATGTTTTGTTGTGCTTTACCTTGTCACAGTTACATTCTGTTGATTTTCATAGTTCATTTTGAATTTCTTTCATTGAAATGCAAGAGTTGGAATATTTCAGTAGTGTTTTGTTGTGCTTTACCTTGTCACAGTTACATTCTGTTAATTTTCATAGTTCATTTTGAATTTCTTTCATTGAAATGCAAGAGTTGCAATATTTCAGTAGTGTTTTGTTGTGCTTTACCTTTTCACAGTTACATTCTCTTGATTTTTCGAAGTTCATTTTGAATTTCTGTCGTGAAATGCAAGAGTTGGAATATTTCAGTAGTGTTTTGTTGTGCTTTACCTTGTCACAGTTACATTCTGTTGATTTTCATAGTTCATTTTGAATTTCTTTCATTGAAATGCAAGAGTTGGAATATTTCGGTAGTGTCTTGTCATGGTTTACCTTGTCACAGCTACATTCTCATGATTTTTCGAAGTTCATTTTGAATTTCTGTCGTGAAATGCAAGAGTTAGAATATTTCAGTAGTGTTTTGTTGTGCTTTACCTTGTCACAGTTACATTCTGTTAATTTTCATAGTTCATTTTGAATTTCTTTCATTGAAATGCAAGAGTTGGAATATTTCAGTAGTGTTTTGTTGTGCTTTACCTTGTCACAGTTATATTCTGTTAATTTTCATAGTTCATTTTGAATTTCTTTCATTGAAATGCAAGAGTTGGAATATTTCAGTAGTGTTTTGTTGTGCTTTACCTTGTCACACTTACAGTCTCTTGATTTTTTCAAAGTTCATTTTGAATTTCTGTCGTGAAATGCAAGAGTTGGAATATTTCAGTAGTGTTTTGTTGTGCTTTACCTTGTCACAGTTACATTCTGTTGATTTTCATAGTTCATTTTGAATTTCTTTCATTGAAATGCAAGAGTTGGAATATTTCAGTAGTGTCTTGTCATGGTTTACCTTGTTACAGCTACATTCTCATGATTTTTCGAAGTTCATTTCGAATTTCTGTCGTGAAGTGCAAGAGTTGGAATATTTCAGTAGTGTTTTGTTGTGCTTTACCTTGTCACAGTATCATTCCGTTGATTTTCATAGTTCATTTTGAATTTCTTTCATTGAAATGCAAGAGTTGGAATATTTCAGTAGCGTTTTGTTGTGCTTTACCTTGTCACAGTTACATTCTATTAATTTTTCAAAGTTCATTTTGAATTTCTTTCATTGAAATGCAAGAGTTTTTTTATGCTTTACCTTGCTACAGTTACATTCTCATGATTTTTCGAACTTCATTTTGAATTTCTGTCGTGAAATGCAAGAGTTGGAATATTTCAGTAGTGTTTTGTTGTGCTTTACCTTGTCACAGTTACATTCTGTTGATTTTCATAGTTCATTTTGAATTTCTTTCATTGAAATGCAAGAGTTGGAATATTTCAGTAGTGTTTTGTTGTGCTTTACCTTGTCACATTTACATTCTATTAATTTTTCAAAGTTCATTTTGAATTTCTTTCGTGAAATGCAAGAATTGGAATATTTCAGTAGTGTTTTGTTGTGCTTTACCTTGTCACAGGTACATTCTGTTGATTTTCATAGTTCATTTTGAATTTCTTTCATTGAAATGCAAGAGTTTTGTTGTGCTTTACCTTGTTAAAGTTACATTCTCTTGATTTTTCGAAGTTCATTTTGAATTTCTTTCGTGAAATGCAAGAATTGGAATATTTCAGTAGTGTTTTGTTGTGCTTTACCTTGTCACAGTTACATTCTGTTAATTTTCATAGTTCATTTTGAATTTCTTTCATTGAAATGCAAGAGTTGGAATATTTCAGTAGTGTTTTGTTGTGCTTTACCTTGTCACACTTACAGTCTCTTGATTTTTTCAAAGTTCATTTTGAATTTCTGTCGTGAAATGCAAGAGTTGGAATATTTCAGTAGTGTTTTGTTGTGCTTTACCTTGTCACAGTTACATTCTGTTGATTTTCATAGTTCATTTTGAATTTCTTTCATTGAAATGCAAGAGTTGGAATATTTCAGTAGTGTCTTGTCATGGTTTACCTTGTTACAGCTACATTCTCATGATTTTTCGAAGTTCATTTGGAATTTCTGTCGTGAAGTGCAAGAGTTGGAATATTTCAGTAGTGTTTTGTTGTGCTTTACCTTGTCACAGTATCATTCCGTTGATTTTCATAGTTCATTTTGAATTTCTTTCATTGAAATGCAAGAGTTGGAATATTTCAGTAGCGTTTTGTTGTGCTTTACCTTGTCACAGTTACATTCTATTAATTTTTCAAAGTTCATTTTGAATTTCTTTCATTGAAATGCAAGAGTTTTTTTATGCTTTACCTTGCTACAGTTACATTCTCTTGATTTCTCGAAGTTCATTTTGAATTTCTTTCGTGAAATGCAAGAATTGGAATATTTCAGTAATGTTTTGTTGTGCTTTACCTTGTCACAGTTACATTCTGTTGATTTTTCATAGTTCATTTTGAATTTCTTTCATTGAAATGCAAGAGTTGGAATATTTCAGTAGTGTTTTGTTGTGCTTTACCTTGTCACAGTTACATTCTGTTAATTTTCATAGTTCATTTTGAATTTCTTTCATTGAAATGCAAGAGTTGGAATATTTCAGTAGTGTTTTGTTGTGCTTTACCTTTTCACAGTTACATTCTCTTGATTTTTCGAAGTTCATTTTGAATTTCTGTCGTGAAATGCAAGAGTTGGAATATTTCAGTAGTGTTTTGTTGTGCTTTACCTTGTCACAGTTACATTCTGTTGATTTTCATAGTTCATTTTGAATTTCTTTCATTGAAATGCAAGAGTTGGAATATTTCGGTAGTGTCTTGTCATGGTTTACCTTGTCACAGCTACATTCTCATGATTTTTCGAAGTTCATTTTGAATTTCTGTCGTGAAATGCAAGAGTTGGAATATTTCAGTAGTGTTTTGTTGTGCTTTACCTTGTCACAGTTACATTCTCTTAATTTTCATAGTTCATTTTGAATTTCTTTCATTGAAATGCAAGAGTTGGAATATTTCAGTAGTGTTTTGTTGTGCTTTACCTTGTCACAGTTACATTCTGTTAATTTTCATAGTTCATTTTGAATTTCTTTCATTGAAATGCAAGAGTTGGAATATTTCAGTAGTGTTTTGTTGTGCTTTACCTTGTCACAGTTACATTCTCTTGATTTTTCGAAGTTTATTTTGAATTTCTGTCGTGAAATGCAAGAGTTGGAATATTTCAGTAGTGTTTTGTTGTGCTTTACCTTGTCACAGTTACATTCTGTTGATTTTCATATTTCATTTTGAATTTCTTTCATTGAAATGCAAGAGTTGGAATATTTCAGTAGTGCCTTGTCATGTTTACCTTGTCACAGCTACATTCTCATGATTTTTCGAACTTCATTTTGAATTTCTGTCGTGAAATGCAAGAGTTGGAATATTTCAGTAGTGTTTTGTTGTGCTTTACCTTGTCACAGTTACATACTGTTGATTTTCATAGTTCATTTTGAATTTCTTTCATTGAAATGCAAGATTTGGAATATTTCAGTAGTGTTTTGTTGTGCTTTACCTTGTCACATTTACATTCTATTAATTTTTCAAAGTTCATTTTGAATTTCTTTCGTGAAATGCAAGAATTGGAATATTTCAGTAGTGTTTTGTTGTGCTTTACCTTGTCACAGGTACATTCTGTTGATTTTCATAGTTCATTTTGAATTTCTTTCATTGAAATGCAAGAGTTTTGTTGTGCTTTACCTTGTTACAGTTACATTCTCTTGATTGTTCGAAGTTCATTTTGAATTTCTTTCGTGAAATGCAAGAATTGGAATATTTCAGTAGTGTTTTGTTGTGCTTTACCTTGTCACAGTTACATTCTGTTGATTTTCATAGTTCATTTTGAATTTCTTTCATTGAAATGCAAGAGTTGGAATATATCAGTAGTGTTTTGTTGTGCTTTACCTTGTCACAGTTACATTCTGTTGATTTTCATAGTTTATTTTGAATTTCTTTCATTGAAATGCAATGTCTTGTCGTTGGTTTACCTTGTCACAGCTACATTCTTATGATTTTTCAAAGTTCATTTTGAATTTCTGTCATGAAATGCAAGAGTTGGAATATTTCAGTAGTGACTTGTTATGCTTTACCTTGTCACAATTACATTCTCTTGATTTTTCGAAGTTCATTTTGAATTTCTGTCGTGAAATGCAAGAGTTGGAAAATTGGGGTCTTAGTCCACCAGCCTGGATGGTGGAAATCCACTAGCTCAGTATTGTTGTGTTAGTCCACCAGCCTGAATGGTGGAACTCCACTAGCTCAGTATTGGGGTCCCAGTCCACCAGCCTGAACGGTGGAAATTCACTAGCTCAGAATTGGGGTCTTAGTCCACCAGCCTGAATGGTGGAAATCCACTAGGTCAGTATTGGGGTCTTAGTACACCAGCCTGAATGGTGGAAATCCACTAGCTCAGTATTGGGGTCTTAGTCCACCAGCCTGAATGATGGAAATCCACAGCTTTACCTTGTCACAGTTACATTCTCTTGATTTTTCGAAGTTCATTTTGAATTTCTGTCGTGAAATGCAAGAGTTGGAATATTTCAGTAGTGTTTTGTTGTGCTTTACCTTGTCACAGTTACAGTTTCTTAATTTTTCAAAGTTCATTTTGAATTTCTTTCGTGAAATGCAAGAATTGGAATATTTCAGTAGTGTCTTGTCGTGGTTTACCTTGTCACAGCTACATTCTGTTGATTTTCATAGTTCATTTTGAATTTCTTTCATTGAAATGCAAGAGTCTTTTTATGCTTTACCTTGTTACAGTTACATTCTCTTGATTTCTCGAAGTTCATTTTGAATTTCTTTCGTGAAATGCAAGAATTGGAATATTTCAGTAGTGTTTTGTCATGGTTTACCTTGTCACAGCTACATTCTCATGATTTTTCGAAGCTCATTTTGAATTTCTGTCGAGAAATGCAAGAGTTGGAATATTTCAGTAGTGTTTTGTTGTGCTTTACCTTGTCACAGTTACATTCTGTTAATTTTCATAGTTCATTTTGAATTTCTTTCATTGAAATGCAAGAGTTGGAATATTTCAGTAGTGTTTTGTTGTGCTTTACCTTGTCACAGTTACATTCTGTTAATTTTCATAGTTCATTTTGAATTTCTTTCATTGAAATGCAAGAGTTGGAATATTTCAGTAGTGTTTTGTTGTGCTTTACCTTGTCACAGTTACATTCTCTTGATTTTTCGAAGTTCATTTTGAATTTCTGTCGTGAAATGCAAGAGTTGGAATATTTCAGTAGTGTTTTGTTGTGCTTTACCTTGTCACAGTTACATTCTGTTGATTTTCATATTTCATTTTGAATTTCTTTCATTGAAATGCAAGAGTTGGAATATTTCAGTAGTGTCTTGTCATGTTTACCTTGTCACAGCTACATTCTCATGATTTTTCGAACTTCATTTTGAATTTCTGTCGTGAAATGCAAGAGTTGGAATATTTCAGTAGTGTTTTGTTGTGCTTTACCTTGTCACAGTTACATACTGTTGATTTTCATAGTTCATTTTGAATTTCTTTCATTGAAATGCAAGATTTGGAATATTTCAGTAGTGTTTTGTTGTGCTTTACCTTGTCACAGGTACATTCTGTTGATTTTCATAGTTCATTTTGAATTTCTTTCATTGAAATGCAAGAGTTTTGTTGTGCTTTACCTTGTTACAGTTACATTCTCTTGATTTTTCGAAGTTCATTTTGAATTTCTTTCGTGAAATGCAAGAATTGGAATATTTCAGTAGTGTTTTGTTGTGCTTTACCTTGTCACAGTTACATTCTGTTAATTTTCATAGTTCATTTTGAATTTCTTTCATTGAAATGCAAGAGTTGGAATATTTCAGTAGTGTTTTGTTGTGCTTTACCTTGTCACAGGTACATTCTGTTGATTTCCATAGTTCATTTTGAATTTCTTTCATTGAAATGCAAGAGTTTTGTTGTGCTTTACCTTGTTACAGTTACATTCTCTTGATTTTTCGAAGTTCATTTTGAATTTCTTTCGTGAAATGCAAGAATTGGAATATTTCAGTAGTGTTTTGTTGTGCTTTACCTTGTCACAGTTACATTCTGTTAATTTTCATAGTTCATTTTGAATTTCTTTCGTGAAATGCAAGAATTGGAATATTTCAGTAGTGTTTTGTTGTGCTTTACCTTGTCACAGGTACATTCTGTTGATTTTCATAGTTCATTTTGAAGTTCTTTCATTGAAATGCAAGAGTTTTGTTGTGCTTTACCTTGTTACAGTTACATTCTCTTGATTTTTCGAAGTTCATTTTGAATTTCTTTCGTGAAATGCAAGAATTGGAATATTTCAGTAGTGTTTTGTTGTGCTTTACCTTGTCACATTTACATTCTATTAATTTTTCAAAGTTCATTTTGAATTTCTTTCGTGAAATGCAAGAATTGGAATATTTCAGTAGTGTTTTGTTGTGCTTTACCTTGTCACAGGTACATTCTGTTGATTTTCATAGTTCATTTTGAATTTCTTTCATTGAAATGCAAGAGTTTTGTTGTGCTTTACCTTGTTACAGTTACATTCTCTTGATTTATCGAAGTTCATTTTGAATTTCTTTCGTGAAATGCAAGAATTGGAATATTTCAGTAGTGTTTTGTTGTGCTTTACCTTGTCACAGTTACATTCTGTTAATTTTCATAGTTCATTTTGAATTTCTTTCATTGAAATGCAAGAGTTGGAATATTTCAGTAGTGTTTTGTTGTGCTTTACCTTGTCACACTTACATTCTCTTGATTTTTTCAAAGTTCATTTTGAATTTCTGTCGTGAAATGCAAGAGTTGGAATATTTCAGTAGTGTTTTGTTGTGCTTTACCTTGTCACAGTTACATTCTGTTGATTTTCATAGTTCATTTTGAATTTCTTTCATTGAAATGCAAGAGTTGGAATATTTCAGTAGTGTCTTGTCATGGTTTACCTTGTTACAGCTACATTCTCATGATTTTTCGAAGTTCATTTGGAATTTCTGTCGTGAAGTGCAAGAGTTGGAATATTTCAGTAGTGTTTTGTTGTGCTTTACCTTGTCACAGTATCATTCTGTTGATTTTCATAGTTCATTTTGAATTTCTTTCATTGAAATGCAAGAGTTGGAATATTTCAGTAGCGTTTTGTTGTGCTTTACCTTGTCACAGTTACATTCTATTAATTTTTCAAAGTTCATTTTGAATTTCTTTCATTGAAATGCAAGAGTTTTTTTATGCTTTACCTTGTTACAGTTACATTCTCTTGATTTCTCGAAGTTCATTTTGAATTTCTTTCGTGAAATGCAAGAATTGGAATATTTCAGTAATGTTTTGTTGTGCTTTACCTTGTCACAGTTACATTCTGTTGATTTTCATAGTTCATTTTGAATTTCTTTCATTGAAATGCAAGAGTTGGAATATTTCAGTAGTGTTTTGTTGTGCTTTACCTTGTCACAGTTACATTCTGTTAATTTTCATAGTTCATTTTGAATTTCTTTCATTGAAATGCAAGAGTTGGAATATTTCAGTAGTGTTTTGTTGTGCTTCACCTTTTCACAGTTACATTCTCTTGATTTTTCGAAGTTCATTTTGAATTTCTGTCGTGAAATGCAAGAGTTGGAATATTTCAGTAGTGTTTTGTTGTGCTTTACCTTGTCACAGTTACATTCTGTTGATTTTCATAGTTCATTTTGAATTTCTTTCATTGAAATGCAAGAGTTGGAATATTTCGGTAGTGTCTTGTCATGGTTTACCTTGTCACAGCTACATTCTCATGATTTTTCGAAGTTCATTTTGAATTTCTGTCGTGAAATGCAAGAGTTGGAATATTTCAGTAGTGTTTTGTTGTGCTTTACCTTGTCACAGTTACATTCTGTTAATTTTCATAGTTCATTTTGAATTTCTTTCATTGAAATGCAAGAGTTGGAATATTTCAGTAGTGTTTTGTTGTGCTTTACCTTGTCACAGTTACATTCTGTTAATTTTCATAGTTCATTTTGAATTTCTTTCATTGAAATGCAAGAGTTGGAATATTTCAGTAGTGTTTTGTTGTGCTTTACCTTGTCACAGTTACATTCTCTTGATTTTTCGAAGTTCATTTTGAATTTCTGTCGTGAAATGCAAGAGTTGGAACATTTCAGTAGTGTTTTGTTGTGCTTTACCTTGTCACAGTTACATTCTGTTGATTTTCATATTTCATTTTGAATTTCTTTCATTGAAATGCAAGAGTTGGAATATTTCAGTAGTGTCTTGTCATGTTTACCTTGTCACAGCTACATTCTCATGATTTTTCGAACTTCATTTTGAATTTCTGTCGTGAAATGCAAGAGTTGGAATATTTCAGTTGTGTTTTGTTGTGCTTTACCTTGTCACAGTTACATACTGTTGATTTTCATAGTTCATTTTGAATTTCTTTCATTGAAATGCAAGATTTGGAATATTTCAGTAGTGTTTTGTTGTGCTTTACCTTGTCACATTTACATTCTATTAAATTTTCAAAGTTCATTTTGAATTTCTTTCGTGAAATGCAAGAATTGGAATATTTCAGTAGTGTTTTGTTGTGCTTTACCTTGTCACAGGTACATTCTGTTGATTTTCATAGTTCATTTTGAATTTCTTTCATTGAAATGCAAGAGTTTTGTTGTGCTTTACCTTGTTACAGTTACATTCTCTTGATTTTTTGAAGTTCATTTTGAATTTCTTTCGTGAAATGCAAGAATTGGAATATTTCAGTAGTGTTTTGTTGTGCTTTACCTTGTCACAGTTACATTCTGTTGATTTTCATAGTTCATTTTGAATTTCTTTCATTGAAATGCAAGAGTTGGAATATTTCAGTAGTGTTTTGTTGTGCTTTACCTTGTCACAGTTACATTCTGTTAATTTTCATAGTTCATTTTGAATTTCTTTCATTGAAATGCAAGAGTTGGAATATTTCAGTAGTGTTTTGTTGTGCTTTACCTTTTCACAGTTACATTCTCTTGATTTTTCGAAGTTCATTTTGAATTTCTGTCGTGAAATCCAAGAGTTGGAATATTTCAGTTGTGTTTTGTTGTGCTTTACCTTGTCACAGTTACATTCTGTTGATTTTCATAGTTCATTTTGAATTTCTTTCATTGAAATGCAAGAGTTGGAATATTTCAGTAGTGTCTTGTCATGGTTTACCTTGTCACAGCTACATTCTCATGATTTTTCGAAGCTCATTTTGAATTTCTGTCGTGAAATGCAAGAGTTGGAATATTTCAGTAGTGTTTTGTTGTGCTTTACCTTGTCACAGTTACATTCTGTTAATTTTCATAGTTCATTTTGAATTTCTTTCATTGAAATGCAAGAGTTGGAATATTTCAGTAGTGTTTTGTTGTGCTTTACCTTGTCACAGTTACATTCTGTTAATTTTCATAGTTCATTTTGAATTTCTTTCATTGAAATGCAAGAGTTGGAATATTTCAGTAGTGTTTTGTTGTGCTTTACCTTGTCACAGTTACATTCTCTTGATTTTTCGAAGTTCATTTTGAATTTCTGTCGTGAAATGCAAGAGTTGGAATATTTCAGTAGTGTTTTGTTGTGCTTTACCTTGTCACAGTTACATTCTGTTGATTTTCATATTTCATTTTGAATTTCTTTCATTGAAATGCAAGAGTTGGAATATTTCAGTAGTGTCTTGTCATGTTTACCTTGTCACAGCTACATTCTCATGATTTTTCGAACTTCATTTTGAATTTCTGTCGTGAAATGCAAGAGTTGGAATATTTCAGTAGTGTTTTGTTGTGCTTTACCTTGTCACAGTTACATACTGTTGATTTTCATAGTTCATTTTGAATTTCTTTCATTGACATGCAAGATTTGGAATATTTCAGTAGTGTTTTGTTGTGCTTTACCTTGTCACATTTACATTCTCTTGATTTTTCGAAGTTCATTTTGAATTTCTGTCGTGAAATGCAAGAGTTGGAATATTTCAGTAGTGTTTTGTTTTGCTTTACCTTGTCACAGTTACATTCTGTTAATTTTCATAGTTCATTTTGAATTTCTTTCATTGAAATGCAAGAGTTGGAATATTTCAGTAGTGTTTTGTTGTGCTTTACCTTGTCACAGTTACATTCTGTTAATTTTCATAGTTCATTTTGAATTTCTTTCATTGAAATGCAAGAGTTGGAATATTTCAGTAGTGTTTTGTTGTGCTTTACCTTGTCACAGTTACATTCTCTTGATTTTTCGAAGTTCATTTTGAATTTCTGTCGTGAAATGCAAGAGTTGGAATATTTCAGTAGTGTTTTGTTGTGCTTTACCTTGTCACAGTTACATTCTGTTGATTTTCATATTTCATTTTGAATTTCTTTCATTGAAATGCAAGAGTTGGAATATTTCAGTAGTGTCTTGTCATGTTTACCTTGTCACAGCTACATTCTCATGATTTTTCGAACTTCATTTTGAATTTCTGTCGTGAAATGCAAGAGTTGGAATATTTCAGTAGTGTTTTGTTGTGCTTTACCTTGTCACAGTTACATACTGTTGATTTTCATAGTTCATTTTGAATTTCTTTCATTGAAATGCAAGATTTGGAATATTTCAGTAGTGTTTTGTTGTGCTTTACCTTGTCACATTTACATTCTCTTGATTTTTCGAACTTCATTTTGAATTTCTGTCGTGAAATGCAAGAGTTGGAATATTTCAGTAGTGTTTTGTTGTGCTTTACCTTGTCACAGTTACATACTGTTGATTTTCATAGTTCATTTTGAATTTCTTTCATTGAAATGCAAGATTTGGAATATTTCAGTAGTGTTTTGTTGTGCTTTACCTTGTCACAGTTACATTCTCTTGATTTTTCGAAGTTCATTTTGAATTTCTGTCGTGAAATGCAAGAGTTGGAATATTTCAGTAGTGTTTTGTTGTGCTTTATCTTGTCACAGTTACATACTGTTGATTTTCATAGTTCATTTTGAATTTCTTTCATTGAAATGCAAGATTTGGAATATTTCAGTAGTGTTTTGTTGTGCTTTACCTTGTCACAGTTACATTCTATTAATTTTTCAAAGTTCATTTTGAATTTCTTTCGTGAAATGCAAGAATTGGAATATTTCAGTAGTGTTTTGTTGTGCTTTACCTTGTCACAGGTACATTCTGTTGATTTTCATAGTTCATTTTGAATTTCTTTCATTGAAATGGAAGAGTTTTGTTGTGCTTTACCTTGTTAAAGTTACATTCTCTTGATTTTTCGAAGTTCATTTTGTATTTCTTTCGTGAAATGCAAGAATTGGAATATTTCAGTAGTGTTTTGTTGTGCTTTACCTTGTCACAGTTACATTCTGTTAATTTTCATAGTTCATTTTGAATTTCTTTCATTGAAATGCAAGAGTTGGAATATTTCAGTAGTGTTTTGTTGTGCTTTACCTTGTCACACTTACAGTCTCTTGATTTTTTCAAAGTTCATTTTGAATTTCTGTCGTGAAATGCAAGAGTTGGAATATTTCAGTAGTGTTTTGTTGTGCTTTACCTTGTCACAGTTACATTCTGTTGATTTTCATAGTTCATTTTGAATTTCTTTCATTGAAATGCAAGAGTTGGAATATTTCAGTAGTGTCTTGTCATGGTTTACCTTGTTACAGCTACATTCTCATGATTTTTCGAAGTTCATTTGGAATTTCTGTCGTGAAGTGCAAGAGTTGGAATATTTCAGTAGTGTTTTGTTGTGCTTTACCTTGTCACAGTATCATTCCGTTGATTTTCATAGTTCATTTTGAATTTATTTCATTGAAATGCAAGAGTTGGAATATTTCAGTAGCGTTTTGTTGTGCTTTACCTTGTCACAGTTACATTCTATTAATTTTTCAAAGTTCATTTTGAATTTCTTTCATTGAAATGCAAGAGTTTTTTTATGCTTTACCTTGCTACAGTTACATTCTCTTGATTTCTCGAAGTTCATTTTGAATTTCTTTCGTGAAATGCAAGAATTGGAATATTTCAGTAATGTTTTGTTGTGCTTTACCTTGTCACAGTTACATTCTGTTGATTTTCATAGTTCATTTTGAATTTCTTTCATTGAAATGCAAGAGTTGGAATATTTCAGTAGTGTTTTGTTGTGCTTTACCTTGTCACAGTTAAATTCTGTTAATTTTCATAGTTCATTTTGAATTTCTTTCATTGAAATGCAAGAGTTGGAATATTTCAGTAGTGTTTTGTTGTGCTTTACCTTTTCACAGTTACATTCTCTTGATTTTTCGAAGTTCATTTTGAATTTCTGTCGTGAAATGCAAGAGTTGGAATATTTCAGTAGTGTTTTGTTGTGCTTTACCTTGTCACAGTTACGTTCTGTTGATTTTCATAGTTCATTTTGAATTTCTTTCATTGAAATGCAAGAGTTGGAATATTTCAGTAGTGTCTTGTCATGGTTTACCTTGTCACAGCTACATTCTCATGATTTTTCGAAGTTCATTTTGAATTTCTGTCGTGAAATGCAAGAGTTGGAATATTTCAGTAGTGTTTTGTTGTGCTTTACCTTGTCACAGTTACATTCTGTTAATTTTCATAGTTCATTTTGAATTTCTTTCATTGAAATGCAAGAGTTGGAATATTTCAGTAGTGTTTTGTTGTGCTTTACCTTGTCACAGTTACATTCTGTTAATTTTCATAGTTCATTTTGAATTTCTTTCATTGAAATGCAAGAGTTGGAATATTTCAGTAGTGTTTTGTTGTGCTTTACCTTGTCACAGTTACATTCTCTTGATTTTTCGAAGTTTATTTTGAATTTCTGTCGTGAAATGCAAGAGTTGGAATATTTCAGTAGTGTTTTGTTGTGCTTTACCTTGTCACAGTTACATTCTGTTGATTTTCATATTTCATTTTGAATTTCTTTCATTGAAATGCAAGAGTTGGAATATTTCAGTAGTGTCTTGTCATGTTTACCTTGTCACAGCTACATTCTCATGATTTTTCGAACTTCATTTTGAATTTCTGTCGTGAAATGCAAGAGTTGGAATATTTCAGTAGTGTTTTGTTGTGCTTTACCTTGTCACAGTTACATACTGTTGATTTTCATAGTTCATTTTGAATTTCTTTCATTGAAATGCAAGATTTGGAATATTTCAGTAGTGTTTTGTTGTGCTTTACCTTGTCACATTTACATTCTATTAATTTTTCAAAGTTCATTTTGAATTTCTTTCGTGAAATGCAAGAATTGGAATATTTCAGTAGTGTTTTGTTGTGCTTTACCTTGTCACAGGTACATTCTGTTGATTTTCATAGTTCATTTTGAATTTCTTTCATTGAAATGCAAGAGTTTTGTTGTGCTTTACCTTGTTACAGTTACATTCTCTTGATTGTTCGAAGTTCATTTTGAATTTCTTTCGTGAAATGCAAGAATTGGAATATTTCAGTAGTGTTTTGTTGTGCTTTACCTTGTCACAGTTACATTCTGTTGATTTTCATAGTTCATTTTGAATTTCTTTCATTGAAATGCAAGAGTTGGAATATTTCAGTAGTGTTTTGTTGTGCTTTACCTTGTCAAGGTTACATTCTGTTGATTTTCATAGTTCATTTTGAATTTCTTTCATTGAAATGCAATGTCTTGTCGTTGGTTTACCTTGTCACAGCTACATTCTTATGATTTTTCAAAGTTCATTTTGAATTTCTGTCATGAAATGCAAGAGTTGGAATATTTCAGTAGTGACTTGTTATGCTTTACCTTGTCACAATTACATTCTCTTGATTTTTCGAAGTTCATTTTGAATTTCTGTCGTGAAATGCAAGAGTTGGAAAATTGGGGTCTTAGTCCACCAGCCTGGATGGTGGAAATCCACTAGCTCAGTATTGTTGTGTTAGTCCACCAGCCTGAATGGTGGAACTCCACTAGCTCAGTATTGGGGTCCCAGTCCACCAGCCTGAACGGTGGAAATTCACTAGCTCAGAATTGGGGTCTTAGTCCACCAGCCTGAATGGTGGAAATCCACTAGGTCAGTATTGGGGTCTTAGTCCACCAGCCTGAATGGTGGAAATCCACTAGCTCAGTATTGGGGTCTTAGTCCACCAGCCTGAATGATGGAAATCCACAGCTTTACCTTGTCACAGTTACATTCTCTTGATTTTTCGAAGTTCATTTTGAATTTCTGTCGTGAAATGCAAGAGTTGGAATATTTCAGTAGTGTTTTGTTGTGCTTTACCTTGTCACAGTTACAGTTTCTTAATTTTTCAAAGTTCATTTTGAATTTCTTTCGTGAAATGCAAGAATTGGAATATTTCAGTAGTGTCTTGTCGTGGTTTACCTTGTCACAGCTACATTCTGTTGATTTTCATAGTTCATTTTGAATTTCTTTCATTGAAATGCAAGAGTTTTTTTATGCTTTACCTTGTTACAGTTACATTCTCTTGATTTCTCGAAGTTCATTTTGAATTTCTTTCGTGAAATGCAAGAATTGGAATATTTCAGTAGTGTTTTGTTGTGCTTTACCTTGTCACAGTTACATTCTGTTGATTTTCATAGTTCATTTTGAATTTCTTTCATTGAAATGCAAGAGTTGGAATATTTCAGTAGTGTTTTGTTGTGCTTTACCTTGTCACAGTTACATTCTGTTGATTTTCATAGTTCATTTTGAATTTCTTTCATTGAAATGCAATGTCTTGTCGTTGGTTTACCTTGTCACAGCTACATTCTTATGATTTTTCAAAGTTCATTTTGAATTTCTGTCATGAAATGCAAGAGTTGGAATATTTCAGTAGTGACTTGTTATGCTTTACCTTGTCACAATTACATTCTCTTGATTTTTCGAAGTTCATTTTGAATTTCTGTCGTGAAATGCAAGAGTTGGAAAATTTGGGTCTTAGTCCACCAGCCTGGATGGTGGAAATCCACTAGCTCAGTATTGTTGTGTTAGTCCACCAGCCTGAATGGTGGAACTCCACTAGCTCAGTATTGGGGTCCCAGTCCACCAGCCTGAACGGTGGAAATTCACTAGCTCAGAATTGGGGTCTTAGTCCACCAGCCTGAATGGTGGAAATCCACTAGCTCAGTATTGGGGTCTTAGTCCACCAGCCTGAATGGTGGAAATCCACTAACTCAGTATTGGGGTCTTAGTCCACCAGCCTGAATGATGGAAATCCACAGCTTTACCTTGTCACAGTTACATTCTCTTGATTTTTCGAAGTTCATTTTGAATTTCTGTCGTGAAATGCAAGAGTTGGAATATTTCAGTAGTGTTTTGTTGTGCTTTACCTTGTCACAGTTACAGTTTCTTAATTTTTCAAAGTTCATTTTGAATTTCTTTCGTGAAATGCAAGAATTGGAATATTTCAGTAGTGTCTTGTCGTGGTTTACCTTGTCACAGCTACATTCTGTTGATTTTCATAGTTCATTTTGAATTTCTTTCATTGAAATGCAAGAGTTGGAATATTTCAGTAGTGATTTGTTGTGCTTTACCTTGTCACAGTTACATTCTCTTGATTTTTCGAAGTTCATTTTGAATTTCTGTCGTGAAATGCAAGAGTTGGAATATTTCAGTAGTGTTTTGTTGTGCTTTACCTTGTCACAGTTACATTCTGTTGATTTTCATATTTCATTTTGAATTTCTTTCATTGAAATGCAAGAGTTTTGTTGTGCTTTACCTTGTTACAGTTACATTCTCTTGATTTTTCGAAGTTCATTTTGAATTTCTTTCGTGAAATGCAAGAATTGGAATATTTCAGTAGTGTTTTGTTGTGCTTTACCTTGTCACAGTTACATTCTGTTGATTTTCATAGTTCATTTTGAATTTCTTTCATTGAAATGCTAGAGTTGGAATATTTCAGTAGTGTTTTGTTGTGCATTACCTTGTCACAGTTACATTCTGTTGATTTTCATAGTTCATTTTGAATTTCTTTCATTGAAATGCAAGAGTTGGAATATTTCAGTAGTGTTTTGTTGTGCTTTACCTTGTCACAGTTACATTCTGTTGATTTTCATAGTTCATTTTGAATTTCTTTCATTGAAATGCAATGTCTTGTCGTTGGTTTACCTTGTCACAGCTACATTCTCATGATTTTTCAAAGTTCATTTTGAATTTCTGTCGTGAAATGCAAGAGTTGGAATATTTCAGTAGTGACTTGTTATGCTTTACCTTGTCACAATTACATTCTCTTGATTTTTCGAAGTTCATTTTGAATTTCTGTCGTGAAATGCAAGAGTTGGAAAATTGGGGTCTTAGTCCACCAGCCTGGATGGTGGAAATCCACTAGCTCAGTATTGTTGTGTTAGTCCACCAGCCTGAATGGTGGAAATCCACTAGCTCAGTATTGGGGTCCCAGTCCACCAGCCTGAACGGTGGAAATTCACTAGCTCAGAATTGGGGTCTTAGTCCACCAGCCTGAATGGTGGAAATCCACTAGCTCAGTATTGGGGTCTTAGTCCACCAGCCTGAATGGTGGAAATCCACTAGCTCAGTATTGGGGTCTTAGTCCACCAGCCTGAATGATGGAAATCCACAGCTTTACCTTGTCACAGTTACATTCTCTTGATTTTTCGAAGTTCATTTTGAATTTCTGTCGTGAAATGCAAGAGTTGGAATATTTCAGTAGTGTTTTGTTGTGCTTTACCTTGTCACAGTTACATTCTGTTGATTTTCATAGTTCATTTGGAATTTCTTTCATTGAAATGCAAGAGTTGGAATATTTCAGTAGTGTTTTGTTGTGTTTTACCTTGTCACAGTTACAGTCTCTTAATTTTTCAAAGTTCATTTTGAATTTCTTTCGTGAAATGCAAGAATTGGAATATTTCAGTAGTGTCTTGTCGTGGTTTACCTTGTCACAGCTACATTCTGTTGATTTTCATAGTTCATTTTGAATTTCTTTCATTGAAATGCAAGAGTTGGAATATTTCAGTAGTGACTTGTTGTGCTTTACCTTGTCACAGTTACATTCTCTTGATTTTTCGAAGTTCATTTTGAATTTCTGTCATGAAATCCAAGAGTTGGAAAATTGCGGGTCTTAGTCCACCAGCCTGAATGGTGGAAATCCACTAGCTCAGTATTGGGGTCCCAGTCCACCAGCCTGAACGGTGGAAATTCACTAGCTCAGAATTGGGGTCTTAGTCCACCAGCCTGAATGGTGGAAATCCACTAGCTCAGTATTGGGGTCTTAGTCCACCAGCCTGAATGGTGGAAATCCACTAGCTCAGTATTGGGGTCTTAGTCCACCAGCCTGAATGATGGAAATCCACAGCTTTACCTTGTCACAGTTACATTCTGTTGATTTTCATAGTTCATTTTGAATTTCTTTCATTGAAATGCAAGAGTTGGAATATTTTAGTAGTGTTTTGTTGTGCTTTACCTTGTCACAGTCACAGTCTCTTAATTTTTCAAAGTTCATTTTGAATTTCTTTCGTGAAATGCAAGAATTGGAATATTTCAGTAGTGTCTTGTCGTGGTTTACCTTGTCACAGCTACATTCTGTTGATTTTCATAGTTCATTTTGAATTTCTTTCATTGAAATGCAAGAGTTGGAATATTTCAGTAGTGACTTGTTGTGCTTTACCTTGTCACAGTTACATTCTCTTGATTTTTCGAAGTTCATTTTGAATTTCTGTCATGAAATCCAAGAGTTGGAAAATTGGGTGTCTTAGTCCACCAGCCTGAATGGTGAAAATCCACTAGCTCAGTATTGGGGTCTTAGTCCACCAGCCTGAATGCTTAAAATCCACTAGCTCAGTATTGGAGTCCCAGTCCACCAGCCTGAACGGTGGAAATTCACTAGCTCAGAATTGGTGTCTTAGTCCACCAGCCTGAATGGTGGAAATCCACTAGCTCAGTATTGGCGTCTTAGTCCACCAGCCTGAATGGTGGAAATCCACTAGCTCAGTATTGGAGTCTCAGTCCAAAAGCCTGAATGGTGGAAATTCACTAGCTCAGAATTAGGGTCTTAGTCCACCAGCCTGAATGGTGTAAATTCACTAGCTCAAAATTGGGGTCTTAGTCCACCAGCCTGAATGGTTGAAATTCACTAGCTCAGAATTGGGGTCTTAGTTAGTGTTCAGATTGGAGCGTTGGAGTCCGACTATCTGGGCTTTATTTGTCAAGGCCTGAATGCTAAGCGACGGACATAAGCTCGATTGGGACCCCATTGTGAAAATGGAAAACAAAAAACAAAAATATATTGTTGGTATGTGTGTAGAGCATGGCATGGTTACCGCTAGGGCAACAGTCCAACCGTTGACGGTTTTAGGTATCCGTGAATAAGTTATAAGGCAAGAGTGGAAGTTGGGACAAAATTTTTGGAGGTGCCCACCTCACCTGCCCAGAGCCCACCTCAGGTGCCACGTGCGCGCACTTAACCTCGTCCAAATTAACCTTAAAAAATGAAATAAAGCTATGTCGACTTTGCATGTCTCTCTCTCTCACTATGTATGCGCCGTCGCGTGATTCGTCTCTTTGTGTCTGTCGTCTCTGTGTGTTTTTTAAATTTTTGGGTCACCTGCCGGAGACTCTGGGCGGGTGAGCACCCCCAAATATTGTCCCAAATTCCTCTCTCAATTTAGCACTTGTTCACGGATGCCCAGTGTCTCCAATCATTTTCCCAATAGTATCTATTCATTGTCTCAGCTCAGTTTAGAAATTCTGAGCCAATTTCCACTTTTTCAAATTTAGGGTCACTTGCCTGAGACTCTGGGCAGGTGAGGTGGGCACCTCCAAAAATTTTGTCCCAACTTCCACTCTTGCCTTAGAACTTATTCACGGATACCTAAAACCGTCAACGCTTAGACTGTTGCCCTAGCGGTAACCATGCCATGCTCTACACACATACCAACAATATATTTTTGTTTTTTGTTTTCCATTTTCACAATAGGGTCCCAATCGAGCTCATGTCCGTCGCTTAGCATTCAGGCCTTGACAAATAAAGCCCAGATAGTCGGACTCCAACGCTCCATTCTGAACACTGACTAAGACCCCAATTCTGAGCTAGTGAATTTCCACCATTTAGGCTGATGGAATAAGACCCTAATTCTGAGCTAGTGAATTTCCACCATTCAGGCTGGTGGACTGAGACTCCAATACTGATCTAGTGGATTTCCACCATTCAGGCTGGTGGACTAAGACCCCAATACTGAGCTAGTGGATTTCCACCATTCAGGCTGGTGGACTAAGACCCCAATACTGAGCTAGTGGATTTCCACCATTCAGGCTGGTGGACTAAGACCCCAATTCTGAGCTAGTGAATTTCCACCGTTCAGGCTGGTGGACTGGGACTCCAATACTGAGCTAGTGGATTTCCAGCATTCAGGCTTGTGGACTAAGGCCCCAATACTGAGCTAGTGGATTTCCACCATTCAGGCTGGTAGACTAAGACCCCCACTTTTCCAACTCTTGCATTTCATGACAGAAATTCAAAATGAACTTCGAAAAATCAAGAGAATGTAACTGTGACAAGGTAAAGCACAACAAGACACTACTGAAATATTCCAACTCTTGCATTTCAATGAAAGAAATTCAAAATGAACTATGAAAATCAACAGAATGTAACTGTGACAAGGTAAACCACGACAAGACACTACTGAAATATTCCAATTCTTGCATTTCACGAAAGAAACTCAAAATGAACTTTGACAAATTAAGAGAATGTAACTGTGACAAGGTAAAGCACAACAAAACACTACTGAAATATTCCAACTCTTGCATTTCAATGAAAGAAATTCAAAATGAACTATGAAAATCAACAGAATGTAACTGTGACAAGGTAAAGCACAACAAAACACTACTGAAATATTCCAACTCTTGCATTTAACGACAGAAATTCAAAATGAACTTCGAAAAATCAAGAGAATGTAACTGTGACAAGGTAAAGCTGTGGATTTCCATCATTCAGGCTGGTAGATTAAGACCCCAATACTGAGCTAGTGGATTTCCACCATTCAGGCTGGTGGACTAGGACTCCAATACTGAGCTAGTGGATTTCCACCATTCAGGCTGGTGGACTAAGACCCCAATTCTGAGCTAGTGAATTTCCACCGTTCAGGCTGGTGGACTGGGACCCCAATACTGAGCTAGTGGATTTCCACCATTCAGGCTGGTGGATTAAAACCACAATACTGAGCTAGTGGATTTCCACCATTCAGGCTGGTGGACTAAGACCCCAATTTTCCAACTCTTGCATTTCACGACAGAAATTCAAAATGAACTTCGAAAAATGAAGAGAATGTAATTGTGACAAGGTAAAGCATAACAAGTCACTACTGAAATATTCCAACTCTTGCATTTCACGACAGAAATTCAAAATGAACTTTGAAAAATCATGAGAATGTAGCTGTGACAAGGTAAACCAACGACAAGACATTGCATTTCAATGAAAGAAATTCAAAATGAACTATGAAAATCAACAGAATGTAACTTTGACAAGGTAAAGCACAACAAAACACTACTGAAATATTCCAACTCTTGCATTTCAATGAAAGAAATTCAAAATGAACTATGAAAATCAACAGAATGTAACTGTGACAAGGTAATGCACAACAAAACACTACTGAAATATTCCAACTCTTGCATTTCAATGAAAGAAATTCAAAATGAACTATGAAAATCAACAGAATGTAACTGTGACAAGGTAAAGCACAACAAAACACTACTGAAATATTCCAATTCTTGCATTTCACGAAAGAAATTCAAAATGAACTTCGAAAAATCAAGAGAAGGTAACTGTAACAAGGTAAAGCACAACAAAACTCTTGCATTTCAATGAAAGAAATTCAAAATGAACTATGAAAATCAACAGAATGTACCTGTGACAAGGTAAAGCACAACAAAGCACTACTGAAATATTCCAATTCTTGCATTTCACGAAAGAAATTCAAAATGAACTTTGAAAAATTAATAGAATGTAACTGTGACAAGGTAAAGCACAACAAAACACTACTGAAATATTCCAACTCTTGCATTTCAATGAAAGAAATTCAAAATGAACTATGAAAATCAAAAGAATGTAACTGTGACAAGGTAAAGCACAACAAAACACTACTGAAATATTCCAACTCTTGCATTTCACGACAGAAATTCAAAATGAACTTCGAAAAATCATGAGAATGTAGCTGTGACAAGGTAAACCATGACAAGACACTACTGAAATATTCCAACTCTTGCATTTCAATGAAAGAAATTCAAAATGAACTATGAAAATCAACAGAATGTAACTGTGACAAGGTAAACCACAACAAAACACTACTGAAATATTCCAACTCTTGCATTTCACGACAGAAATTCAAAATGAACTTCGAAAAATCAAGAGAATGTAACTGTGACAAGGTAAACCACAACAAAACACCACTGAAATATTCCAACTCTTGCATTTCAATGAAAGAAATTCAAAATGAACTATGAAAATTAACAGAATGTAACTGTGACAAGGTAAAGCACAACAAAACACTACTGAAATATTCCAACTCTTGCATTTCAATGAAAGAAATTCAAAATGAACTATGAAAATCAACAGAATGTAACTGTGACAAGGTAAAGCACAACAAAACACTACTGAAATATTCCAACTCTTGCATTTCACGACAGAAATTCAAAATGAACTTCGAAAAATCATGAGAATGTAGCTGTGACAAGGTAAACCATGACAAGACACTACTGAAATATTCCAACTCTTGCATTTCAATGAAAGAAATTCAAACTGAACTATGAAAATCAACAGAATGTAACTGTGACAAGGTAAAGCACAACAAAACACTACTGAAATATTCCAACTCTTGCATTTCAATGAAAGAAATTCAAATGAACTATGAAAATCAACAGAATGTAACTGTGACAAGGTATAGCACAACAAAACACTACTGAAATATTCCAATTCTTGCATTTCACGAAAGAAATTCAAAATGAACTTCGAAAAATCAAGAGAATGTAACTGTAACAAGGTAAAGCATAACAAAACTCTTGCATTTCACGAAAGAAATTCAAAATGAACTTTGACAAATTAAGAGAATGTAACTGTGACAAGGTAAAGCACAACAAAACACTACTGAAATATTCCAACTCTTGCATTTCAATGAAAGAAATTCAAAATGAACTATGAAAATCAACAGAATGTAACTGTGACAAGGTAAAGCACAACAAAACACTACTGAAATATTCCAACTCTTGCATTTAACGACAGAAATTCAAAATGAACTTCGAAAAATCAAGAGAATGTAACTGTGACAAGGTAAAGCTGTGGATTTCCATCATTCAGGCTGGTGGATTAAGACCCCAATACTGAGCTAGTGGATTTCCACCATTCAGGCTGGTGGACTAAGACCCCAATACTGAGCTAAAGGATTTCCACCATTCAGGCTGGTGGACTAAGACCCCAATTCTGTGCTAGTGAATTTCCACCGTTCAGGCTGGTGGACTGGGACCCCAATACTGAGCTAGTGGATTTCCACCATTCAGGCTGGCGGATTAAAACCACAATACTGAGCTAGTGGATTTCCACCATTCAGGCTGGTGGACTAAGACCCCAATTTTCCAACTCTTGCATTTCACGACAGAAATTCAAAATGAACTTCGAAAAATGAAGAGAATGTAATTGTGACAAGGTAAAGCATAACAAGTCACTACTGAAATATTCCAACTCTTGCATTTCACGACAGAAATTCAAAATGAACTTTGAAAAATCATGAGAATGTAGCTGTGACAAGGTAAACCAACGACAAGACATTGCATTTCAATGAAAGAAATTCAAAATGAACTATGAAAATCAACAGAATGTACCTGTGACAAGGTAAAGCACAACAAAACACTACTGAAATATTCCAACTCTTGTATTTCAATGAAAGAAATTCAAAATGAACTATGAAAATCAACAGAATGTAACTGTAACAAGGTAATGCACAACAAAACACTACTGAAATATTCCAACTCTTGCATTTCAATGAAAGAAATTCAAAATGAACTATGAAAATCAACAGAATGTAACTGTGACAAGGTAAAGCACAACAAAACACTACTGAAATATTCCAATTCTTGCATTTCACGAAAGAAATTCAAAATGAACTTCGAAAAATCAAGAGAATGTAACTGTAACAAGGTAAAGCACAACAAAACTCTTGCATTTCAATGAAAGAAATTCAAAATGAACTATGAAAATCAACAGAATGTACCTGTGACAAGGTAAAGCACAACAAAACACTACTGAAATATTCCAATTCTTGCATTTCACGAAAGAAATTCAAAATGAACTTTGAAAAATTAATAGAATGTAACTGTGACAAGGTAAAGCACAACAAAACACTACTGAAATATTCCAACTCTTGCATTTCAATGAAAGAAATTCAAAATGAACTATGAAAATCAAAAGAATGTAACTGTGACAAGGTAAAGCACAACAAAACACTACTGAAATATTCCAACTCTTGCATTTCACGACAGAAATTCAAAATGAACTTCGAAAAATCATGAGAATGTAGCTGTGACAAGGTAAACCATGACAAGACACTACTGAAATATTCCAACTCTTGCATTTCAATGAAAGAAATTCAAAATGAACTATGAAAATCAACAGAATGTAACTGTGACAAGGTAAAGCACAACAAAACACTACTGAAATATTCCAACTCTTGCATTTCACGACAGAAATTCAAAATGAACTTCGAAAAATCAAGAGAATGTAACTGTGACAAGGTAAACCACAACAAAACACTACTGAAATATTCCAACTCTTGCATTTCAATGAAAGAAATTCAAAATGAACTATGAAAATTAACAGAATGTAACTGTGACAAGGTAAAGCACAACAAAACACTACTGAAATATTCCAACTCTTGCATTTCAATGAAAGAAATTCAAAATGAACTATGAAAATCAACAGAATGTAACTGTGACAAGGTAAAGCACAACAAAACACTACTGAAATATTCCCACTCTTGCATTTCACGACAGAAATTCAAAATGAACTTCGAAAAATCATGAGAATGTAGCTGTGACAAGGTAAACCATGACAAGACACTACTGAAATATTCCAACTCTTGCATTTCAATGAAAGAAATTCAAAATGAACTATGAAAATCAACAGAATGTAACTGTGACAAGGTAAAGCACAACAAAACACTACTGAAATATTCCAACTCTTGCATTTCAATGAAAGAAATTCAAATGAACTATGAAAATCAACAGAATGTAACTGTGACAAGGTATAGCACAACAAAACACTACTGAAATATTCCAATTCTTGCATTTCACGAAAGAAATTCAAAATGAACTTCGAAAAATCAAGAGAATGTAACTGTAACAAGGTAAAGCATAACAAAACTCTTGCATTTCAATGAAAGAAAATCAAAATGAACTATGAAAATCAACAGAATGTACCTGTGACAAGGTAAAGCGCAACAAAACACAACTGAAATATTCCAATTCTTGCATTTCACGAAAGAAAGTCAAAATGAACTTTGAAAAATTAATAGAATGTAACTGTGACAAGGTAAAGCACAACAAAACACTACTGAAATATTCTAACTCTTGCATTTCAATGAAAGAAATTCAAAATGAACTATGAAAATCAACAGAATGTAACTGTGACAAGGTAAAGCACAACAAAACACTACTGAAATATTCCAACTCTTGCATTTCACGACTGAAATTCAAAATGAACTTTGAAAAATCAAGAGAATGTAACTGTGACAAGGTAAAGCACAACAAAACACTACTGAAATATTCCAACTCTTGCATTTCAATGAAAGAAATTCAAAATGAACTATGAAAATCAACAGAATGTAACTGTGACAAGGTAAAGCAGAACAAAACACTACTGAAATATTCCAACTGTTGCATTTCAATGAAAGAAATTCAAAATGAACTATGAAAATCAACAGAATGTAACTGTGACAAGCTAAAGCACAACAAAACACTACTGAAATATTCCAATTCTTGCATTTCGCGAAAGAAATTCAAAATGAACTTCGAAAATTCAAGAGAATGTAGCTGTGACAAGGTAAACCATGACAAGACACTACTGAAATATTCCAACTCTTGCATTTCAATGAAAGAAATTCAAAATGAACTATGAAAATCAACAGAATGTAACTGTGACAAGGTAAAGCACAACAAAACACTACGGAAATATTCCAACTCTTGCATTTCACGACAGAAATTCAAAATGAACTTCGAAAAATCAAGAGAATGTAACTGTGACAAGGTAAAGCATAACAAAACACTACTGAAATATTCCAACTCTTGCATTTCAATGAAAGAAATTCAAAATGAACTATGAAAATTAACAGAATGTAACTGTGACAAGGTAAAGCACAACAAAACACTACTGAAATATTCCAAGTCTTGCATTTCAATGAAAGAAATTCAAAATGAACTATGAAAATCAACAGAATGTAACTGTGACAAGGTAAAGCACAACAAAACACTACTGAAATATTCCAATTCTTGCATTTCACGAAAGAAAATAAAAATGAACTATGAAAATCAACAGAATATAACTGTGACAAGGTAAAGCACAACAAAACACTACTGAAATATTCCAACTCTTGCATTTCACGACAGAAATTCAAAATGAACTTCGAAAAATCAAGAGAATGTAACTGTGACAAGGTAAAGCACAACAAAACACTACTGAAATATTCCAACTCTTGCATTTCAATGAAAGAAATTCAAAATGAACTATGAAAATCAAGAGAATGTAACTGTGACAAGGTAAAGCATAACAAAACACTACTGAAATATTCCAACTCTTGCATTTCACGACAGAAATTCAAAATGAACTTCGAAAAATCAAGAGAATGTAACTGTGACAAGGTAAAGCACAACAAAACACTACTGAAATATTCCAACTCTTGCATTTCACGACAGAAATTCAGAATGAACTTCGAATATTCCTTCGCGTACATACACTCATCATACTGAACAGCCTTGGGGTCCTAGTATGCTACCTAGGCTGGAATATGCTTTGAACAATTAATAGCTTAATAAATACATCTTTCAAAATTTCTTTTTGAAGGATGAAGATCACAGAAACAGGTTTCAATTCATGATAATGAGCCAAGATATTACCCACTAAGCTTTGGAAAGTACTAAGAATTTTCTCCTAAAATAACATAGCCCAAAATTACCGATGAATAAATTGTAGGTCCCACCTATATCCCCTCCTTAAGTTTAGACCTGAGGTCCGGCGGCTTTACTCACCTTTAATTTGACCCTAAAAAGAATCTATTTGTCAAGGAGACCCTTACCGCTATCCTTCAACATATGGTATTAATAAATTCAGATAACGCATGTAAAAGCCTGTTTTGAAATTGTCGCTCTTGTTAAGAGGATTAGACACAGATACTTTTAGACCGAAAACTCTATTTTTGATAATGTATAAAGCCACATTTTGAACGAAATAACTAAAACTAAGGAATTATGGTCGTAACACAACAATTGAGGAGTGGGTTTTTGTTTTACATAATAGAAAAAAGCGTGCTTTGTCGTTTCTATCGAATATACTCATTATATTTTTAAAGTTTTGTATTGTTGAAGGGGAGGGGGGCTAAGTTCCCCTGAAGTTTGAATTTACTGGTAAATGCTTTTTATCTGGAAATAAATTAAAAAATTTAATAAGCTGTACTCACATTGACAATTGACGAATTGTTAAGCAATTCTCTGATTGGCTGCCTAAAAAACAGGTGTCAGCTCGAAAAAAAAACCCCTCTGGTTGAAAAAAAAACTTGGAGTTGAAACAAATTTGTGCGGGAAATCCCCCGTTCATACTGTTATCTTTTTTGCAATGTTTAGGAACAGGCGGGGAATCTCCATTCGTTTGGAATGGTACCAACGGGACATAAGCAAATAGCACATAGTTTCATAACGTGTTTAATCACGTGTAGAAAGAATTTAAAATTGACAACACTGTGCAAACCATCACTTGTGTATTATACAGTACACAATCATCCCATCTCCTCCAAAACACTTTTCAGTCATTTCTTGTTAAAAATTATCCAATCACTAATTACCCCCTTTTTTTTTGCAAATGTCTATCAAACGCCAAGGAACGTTATCTCACCGAACACGTCGAACTGTTTCCACAGACTTCAAAAATGGAACTGTGGATAACACATGGGTGATTGACAGCTTTCCCTAAAAAACCTTTGAGTTTAATGTCCCACGCATGGGTTTTTCTTGTGCAATTGAAACTGTAGTGTATATTCTTGTAGTCGTCAAACCTTTGCACTGTATATTCTTGTAACCGTCAAACCTTTGCACTGTATATTCTTGTAACCGCCAGTGTATTCGTCATTTCAATAGATACATTACTACTAACGGAAATTAGAAGTTCTAGTGCCCTTTTTAAGTGACCAAAAAAATGGAGGGCAACTAGGCCCCCTCCCACGCTCATTTCTTTCCCAAAGTCACCCGATCAAAATTTTGAGATAGCCATTTTGTTCAACATGGTCGAAAATATGATAACTATATCTTTTAGGAAGACTTATTCCCCCGAAGTCCGCGGGGGGAGGGCTGAAAGTTATGAACTTTACCCAATGTTAACATATAGTAATGGTTATTGGAAAGTATACAGACGTTTTCAGGGGGGATTTTTTCTGGTAGTGGGGGGGAGTGGGTCGGGGTTATGTCGGAGGATCTTTCCATGAAGGAAGTTTTAATGGGGGAAGGGACATTGCTATGAAGGGGGCGCTGGATTTCCCAGCATTATTTAAAAAAGATCAGAAATTATATATATAAAAAAACAAGCTTTTCAACTGAAAGTAAGGAGCAAAATCAAGACTTAAAACGACAGAAAACATTACGTATATGATTGGGCTCATCCCCTAGTCAATACCTCGCTCTTTAATCCAAAGATTATTTAGTACTTTCATAAGAGCTATTTATTCTAATTAACGGCATTTGTGATTAAGGGGTCATTTTTAAAGAATTGGAACAAAATCCGAACTTTAGCTTAAAGAGCAAGGTATTGACTAGGGGGCGAACCCTCTAATATACGTATTAAAAATATATGAATATAGAAGTTCGTTACGTAAGTTAATTCGTAAGTTATGTATATTTATTACTAATAAAAACGTTCGTAAATAAAATTAAACAGGTTTCGAGAAAGCCATGTAACCAAATAAAAGTAAAATTAATATTCAAATTTTGTTCAATTATTCATGTACGGTGAGCCAAAATTAAAACCTGCATTAATTCAAAAACGTTCAAAAATTAAATTAAAAAAAAACTTTTTTTTTAACTGAAAGTAAGGAACGACGTTAAAACTTAAAACAAACAGAAATTATTCCGTATATGAAAGGGGCTGTCCCCTCCTCAACGCCTCGCTCTTTACGCTAAAGTTTGACTTTCTCACAACTTTTTTTTTTAAACAATGAAAAACTTTACCATAAAGAGCAAGGCGTTGAGGAGGGGACAGCCCCTTTCATATACGGAATAATTTCTGTTCGTTTTAAGTTTTAACGTCGTTCCTTATTTTCAGTTAAAAAAAAATTTAATTAATTTACAATCTTAAATTGTAAGAAATATGCTTAAGTATTACTTGAAAGGAAGATCAAATAAGATATAATATGAACTCTGGAAATCCGGTTTTTCTCTCTATACAACAGTGAATTTCAAGCTATGATACGAATTCCAAAGCTAGTCTATAGTCCTAATACTATCAAGATGTCTTTACTTCGAACTTGTCTATAAGCTAATCATGACATGTCCTTTTCAGAACTAAAACGAGAGCCAGTCATTGAACTGAGCCATTGTGTAGAAGTGATACCAAATTAAACGAAAAAAATGAAGCAACAATCCTAAAATACTTTATTTTTATTCCGTAAAAAGTTTCTTTAATTGGTTTGCTTTTACTGTAACAAAACTTATGTATTATTTTGTATTTTCAGTAAAGCGCTAGTTTCCTATAATCCTAGAAACATAGGGAAACATAATTAGTTGGTTTATTTGTAGTAGTTTTATTGATGTGTGTTAGATAGGCTGTGAAGTAATAATTTTTTTCCGTTTTAAGTTTCAACTTCGCTCTTTACTTCCCTCGAAATACTTTTTTTTAAACTTAATCTTTGCTCGTTTTTGATTAACGTTTGATGTAGAAACAATGATTCCATGATCTTTTTTCATTTATACGGAATAATTTCTGTTCTGGTTTAATTTTAATGTCACTCCTTAGTTTCAGTTGAAAACTTATTTTTTACTATAATTTCTGATCATCACCGATCTAGGGGAGATAAGATACCTCTAGAAAATACTACAGAAAGAACTCTAGAAAGGATGTCCCTTCCCCTCAATTACCGCCGTTAGAACTAGCACACTGGCTTCATTGCAGAGTGAAGTTTGAAGGTTCAATTGAAAACTGTTGATCGATAGATGTTTAATTGAAAAGTTTTATTTTTAGTTAATTTGTTTTCGCAATAATCTTTTACTTTTAATGTGAATTTGGGATTTAGGAAACTTACTAAGAGGGTCTGGAGGGGGAGTATATGTGAGGGGAGTAAGAACGGCTGAGGATATTAAGTTAAGAATTTCAGGACATGTTGAAAAGTGGTTGGAGAGCTGCCAGCCCCCTCCCAAGCCTGTTTTAGTGTCCACCTCCAAAAATATTCGATCTAAATATTAACATTGACATCTTCTTCAAAATAATCTGAAACTCAAATAAATAGGCCTATGGGGATGACATAACCCCTACAGCCAAAGAGAGAGAGGCCAAACACGAAAACACACTGTATATGTGCTAGTTGTCAGAAGGGCGTATAATTAATATCTAAGGAACGGCTGAGGGTATAAAGTTGAAAAGTTCAGGTGATGTTAAGGGTACTGTTGAGAAGCTATCGAGGGAAAACAGTCCTCTTTCCCTTTCAGACACCCCCTTCCCTCGACAGTGATCAACATTTTGAAAAAGCGACTTTGTTCAAAATAGTCAAAATGTCTAGTACCTAAGCCTCCAGGGATGCAATATCCCCCTCAGGTCCCGAGACAGGGATTGTAAATTATGCAATTTACCCTTTCTTAAATTAATCGTTAGGAAAAGGGGTAAGCTTGATTTGCGATGGGATCGAAAATGCTAAGGGTGCTAAGACGAAAATGCTAAGGGTACTGCGAGGAATGTTGAGGGGCAGTGTAGAGGGCATCTAAAACTAACTCAAAAGATACTCCGTGTATCCAGTTTTTCGAAAAGGTGTATCTGTAGCATCTCGAGAACGGCTGAGGGTGTTAAGTTTGAACTTTTGAAGTTCGTTAAGGAGGGTTTCTAAAAGTGGTTGGAGTATCTAAAATAGGTTGGAAGGCATCCAACCCCCCTCCCATGCATTTTTTAGCTGCAATCCAACCAAAGACATGTGATAACAATTTTAAATAGCCATATTGTTCAAAAATAGTAAAAAAAAATCGGATGATTATGTCTCCAGAGTTGTTTGTTATATAAGCTGCCTATTGTTTATATATATATATATATATATATATATATATATATATATATATATATATATATATATATATATATATATATATATATATATATAATATATATATATATATATATATATATATATATATATATATATATATATATATATATATTTATATATATATATATATATATATATATATATATATATATATATATATATATATATATATATATATATATATATATATATATATATATATATATATATATATATATATATATATATATATATATATATATATATATATATATATATATATATATATATATATATATATATATATATATATATATATATATGTATATATATATATATATGTATATAAAGCTGTTTATTGGCAAAAGGGACAGGTTTAATCCTGAGACCCCAAAAAGGTTATGGGTATTAAAGTAAAACTTTTAGAAAATGCTGAAGGGGGTGTCAATCCAAATCAATACATACATTATGCAAGAGGACCGTCAAAAGGGCACAAGCTAAGGAATTGCTAAGGGTATTAAGTTGAAACTTTAAAACACTGTTGAGAGGGAAGTTTAAAAGGAATGGATGGCAACCAGTCCCCCCTCCCACCTAAGTAAGAAGCGACCCGGCTCAAGGGTAACCGAAACTGTAAAAAACGGAATTTTGATACCAATAGATACATCAAAAGAATCAGATTTTAATGCTGATTTCAAATATATAGGTTTCATCAAGTTTAGTTCTACTTATCAAAAGTCACGCGCCTGAGAAAATTTGGCTGATTTTCGAAAAAAGGGGAAATACCCCCTAAAAATTATAGAACCTTAATGAAAATCACACCATCATATTCAGTGTATCAGAGAACCCTGCTGCAGAGGTTTCAAGCTCCTATCTACAAAAATGTGGAATTTTGCATTTTTTGCCAGAAGAAAGATCACGGATGTGTGTTTATTTGTTTGTTTTTGTTTTATTTTCCCAGGGGTGATCGTATCGACCCAGTGGTCCTAGAATATCGTGGGAGGGCTCATTCGAACGGAAATTAAAAGTTCTAGTGCCCTTTTTAAGTGAACCAAAAAATGAAGGGCAACTAGACCCTCTCCCACGCTAATTTTTTTCTAAAGTCATCCGATCAAAATTTTAAGATAGCCATTTTGTTCAGCATGGTCGAAAATATGATAACTATGTCTTTTAGGATGACCTAATCCCCCGAAGTCCCCGAGGGGAGGGCTGAAAGTTATGAACTTTACCCAATGTTAACATATAGTATTGGTTATTGGGAAGTATACAGACGTTTTCAGGGGGGATTTTTTCTGGTAGCGGGGGGTGGGGTGGGGAGTGGGTCGGGGATTAAGTAGGAGGATCTTTCCATGAAGGAAGTTTTCATGGGGAAGGGACACTGCTATGAAGGAGGCGCCGGATTTCCCAGCATTATATAAAAAAAAGATCAGAAATTTATAGTTAAAAAAAACAAGTTTTTCAACTGAAAGTAAGGAGCAACATCAAAACATAAAACAACAGAAAACACTACGTATATGATTGGGTTCACCCCCTAGTCATTACCTCGCTCTTTAAGCCAAAGATATTTAATACTTTCATAAGAGCTATTTATTCTAATTAACGGAATTTGTGATTAAGGGGTCATTTTTAAAGAATTGGAACAAAATTCGAACTTTAGCTTAAAGAGCAAGGTATTGACTAGGGGGCGAACCCTCTAATATACGTATTAAAAATATATGAATATAGAAGTTCGTTACGTAAGTTATTTCGTAAGCTACGTATATTTATTACTAATAAAAGCGTTCGTAAATAAAATTAAACAGGTTTCAAGAAAACCATTTAACCAAATAAAAGTAAAATTAATATTCAAATTTTATTTTAATTATTCATGTACGGTGAGCCAAAATCAAAACCTGCATTAATTCAAAAACGTTCAAAAATTAAATAAAAAAACTAGTTTTTCTAACTGAAAGTAAGGAACGACGTTAAAACTTAGAACGAACAGAAATTATTCCGTATATGAAAGGGGCTGTCCCCTCCTCAACGCCTCGCTTCTTACGCTAAACGTTGACTTTCTCACAACTCTATTTTTTAAACAATGAAAAACTTTAGCGTAAAGAGCGAGGCGTTGAGGAGGGGACAGCCCCTGTCATATACGGAATAATTTCTGCTCGTTTTAAGTTTTAACGTCGTTCCTTACTTCAGTTAAAAAAAACTTTTTTTTTTATTTAATTCAAATGAAAACATGCTAATCAAATTTTTCAGGCTGAATTGTGCGCAAGAAATTTTACGGGGAGAGAAGATTTTCAGCGAGGATGGAACTGTCTGGGGGGAACTCGACGGGGGAGGGTTTACTTTACGTTTTATGCAATTTCCACGGAAGAGTTTCCTGTGAGGGGGGAGGGAGTGTATTTCATGGAAAGAGAGCCAGATTTACCTGCATTATTTGAAAAACGAACAGAAATTAATTAAGAAAGCAAGTTTTTTTTTAACTGAATCTAAGGAACAAAAATAAAACTAAAAAAGACCAGAAATTATTCCGTAGATGAATGATTTGCTTTTTACGCAAATCAATGCCTTGCTTTTTACGCTAAAGTTTGACTGTTTGTCCCAATTCTTTAAGATTCTTTTTTTTTAGAATAGGAAGCTTTTTTAAAATTACTAACAGCTTCAGCGTAAAGAGCAAGGTATTGAGGAGGGGGCAACCCTTCATATACGGTTTAACTTCTGTTTGTTTTGAGTTTTAATGATGCTCCTTACTTTCAATTATATAACTTGTTTTTTAATTAATTACCGTAAAGAGGGATAAAGTACATTAATACCTATGTGCTGATTCCATTTAAACCAACTAATAACCTTTCTTCTTACTTTAATCTTAGCAAATTTTCCGCACATATAATGCTAGTCACCTTAACGTAGGCTTGCTAATTCTGGGACCCGTAGCTAGCCAAGTTAGGAAAACCAATAAATGAAATCATTGACATGATAGTCTCCTTAACGTGCGCTACGTACCTTGTAAACTATACAATGATAGGATACTCGCAAAATATTGCCTCTGATCAGAATCAAAAGCCTTTTAATAATCTCCACCATTGAAGACTAAAGAGTTCTTGATTATTCCGCTTTATTTCTTAAAGAAATACGCTGTTTTCTATCAAAACCTTCAGAATTTTCACTATTCTCAAAATACCTTCATGCTAAACAACACGGTTCCTACCAAAATCAAGCCAAGACTTCAATAATACGTTTGTTTACTTTTATGACCTTCCTTGTGAAGAAGTTAAAACTTTCAGTTTTTTTAGCATTGTTTCACTGACTTCATAACATGTATATACCAAAAATTAATTCACCATATTACATTAAAGTACCTTAAGTCTTTTATTTCCCAATCAAACTCAAGGAATTATTTGAACTACAGGAAAGTATATTTAGGTTTCCGAAATTCTGGGCAGCACAGTACAGCCATCTTAGGTTAACAGGAAACGCAAGAACTTCTTTGGACTGATTATTTCCGGACAATGATGCGGAAACTCCATTACCTTGAAATTATCGTGACAACAAATTTCCTCTTAGAATTTTGTGATGGAATTCACAAAGGTTTCCACCTTAGGTGTGAGAAATCTTTTATTGATTTTAGTCAATCACTACCAGAGGACACCAAGAAGCAATTAGTTGTGGCAGTTTAATCCAACGAGAACTAAAGAAAAGACATTACACAAAATTGAAGCAATGGATAATGGAATTGAATCAAAAGAGACTCAAATGGATGAGTTTCGTCTGAAAAAAAGGTTATTTATGTTCCCAGAAAATCGGTTCATTTAGAGGAAGTGCTTTTTTTTGCGTTGAAATTGATAATATCGTGGGTAAAAGATGGGAGTAAGATGCAAGCTGTCGTACCACTTCAAAAGCAAAAAAATCCTCGAAACATTAATTTGTATGCAACCAACAGGCTGGTAACCCACCTCCATCCAAATTTTTCTGTTTAAAGCTTTTGCGTTTGTGATCTCTACGGTTTTAAAACGTTTTCATATAATTATATGTGGACTACAGAGGCTTACTAACAACAACCAAATTATTTTTCTATTATTACTTAACGTTTTTGTTTAAATAACCGAAAGTGAAAAGTGCCACCTTGTCTCAAGTCTTTTTTTTTTACTGTTTGGGTGACAACAAATAGAGTTCCAATTTTCATGATTTTTGAGCCAAATGCCCGTGCCAATATTTGCTGGCAACCCTGCAGCCCCATCTTATCTAGTTATTTACAGCTTCACAGAACAGAAAAATTATTTGCAAAGCATGGTTGTGTGCTTGAATAGTTATATTGAAAATGGCAAGTTCTCAGCGTAGAGAAATGGCAAGTTTCTCAACGTGCAAAACTAGACCTGATATATTTTGATACATTTGTGGATGTTTTATATTAAAAGCACAAGGAAGACATTTAACACAAGAAGTTAAAAAAAAAAATATTTTATGTATTTCGAGGGCAAAGTTGGTAACCAAGATAAAAGTTGGGTTCCTCACGCGTGCTGTGTAAGGTTTAATGTGGCTCTTGTTCAGTGGATCAAAGGCAACAAAACCTCTGTCATTTGCTGTTCCTGTGGTTTGGTGGGAAACTTCAAATAATTTTGATGACTGTTGCTTCTGTCTAAGGACCACAGAACCATATTCGACTCAAGAGCTAGTTTTTTTTTAATAATCACTCTGGACTTGTCTCATTGTCCACCGAGCCACGTCCTAACCACTTCATAAGCCAAATTAGTACTTGGTTGTTTTTGGAATGAGGCAGGACGTATCCTGTTGTTGCACCGAAAAATGACTTAGCTAAATTTTGTAACAAGTAACTCTACAGCTTTAGCCTACTTCGTATTAACACTGGTTTAAGAAATATTTAGTTTTGTGTTTGTCAATGCTGTGGCTACTGTACTGCTCTGATAGGAAACATCAATCCGCCATCCCTTGATTACTGAGTACATCGTGTAAGAGACTATGAGCATGTGTTGTTTCGTTCAAATGATATTATGAAACATATAGTGCTATAAAAGTAATTAATCACATAAATTTTATGCATAGTTTCGAAAATATCCTTAAGAGTAAAAAAGTTATTTTTTGTTATTTCTTGTGCTGAAATTCTTGAAGGTGTGAAGGCATTGTGTTGAAAACGTCTTGTTGGTGCATTTTTTTTTTCTCTCTCCCCTGTTTCATCCTGGCCAAGGAGCCTTGCGGGGAGACTATTTTGAAGTGTTTTGGCTGTAAATTTGTTGTAGAGCTAGCTCTAAATAAAACAAAATACAGCATCTAAACACCTTTTCGAACATTTTTCTCAAAGTATCAAAATTATGTTTGAAATACTTTTTTTTAAGAGTTTTTTTTTCACCAAAAAAAATATCGTGTTTGGTAAGATGAATGATAAGTTGATGTAAAAGGACAACGGCGATTAAGTGGACGTGCTAAGAAGTAACATTCGTTCAGAAATGCAGTGTTAAAATTCAGTATATACTAATGTGCTATCTAACATATCTTTATGAATAAGACTTGATTCCAAATCAGTTCGACATTATAAATTATTCCTAAGGTCTGTGCTTAAGATTAAATAAAAAAAAACGAGTTTTTTTTAACTGAAAGTAAGGAACGACGTTAAAACTTAAAACGAACAGATATTATTCCGTATATGAAAGGGGCTGTCCCCTCCTCAACGCCTCGCTCTTTACGCTAAAGTGTGACTTTCTCACAACTCTTATTTTTTTAACATTAAAAAACTTTAGCGTAAAGAGCGAGGCGTTGAGGAGGGGACAGCCCCTTTCATATACAGAATAATTTCTGTTCGTTTTAAGTTTTAACGTCGTTCCTAACTTTCAGTTAAAAAAACTTGTCTTTTTTAATTTAATTTTTGAACGTTTTTGATTTAATGCAGGTTTTGATTTTGGCTCCCCGTACGAGAATAATTAAAACAAAATTTGCATATTGATTTTACTTTTATTTGGTTAAATGGCTTTCTCGAAACTTGTTTAATTTTATTCACGAACGTTTTTATTAGTAAATAATATACGTAACTTAGGAATTAACTTACGTAACGAACTTCTATATTCATATATTTTTAATACGTATATTAGGGGGCTTGCCCCCTAGTCAATACCTCTGTTTTTAAGCTAAAGTTCAAATTTTGTTCCAAATCTTTAAAAATGACCTCTTAATCGCAAAGGCTGTTATTCAGAATAAATAGCTCTTATGAAAGTACTAAAAAACTTCAGCTTAAAGAGCGAGGTATTGACTAGGGGGTGAACCCAATCATACAAGTAATATTTTCTGTTCGTTTTAAGTTTTGATGTTACTCCTTATTTTCAGTTGGAAAACTTGTTTTTTTTTATATTTAATTTCTGATCTTTTCTTTAAATAATGCTGGGAAATCCGGCGCCCCCTTCATAGCAATGTCCCTTCCACATGAAAACTTCCTTCATGGAAAGATCTTCCTATATAACCCCCGACCGACCCACCCCCCTACTACCAGAAAAAATCCCCCTGAAAACGTCTGTATACTTCCTAATAACCAATACTATATGTTAACATTGGGTAAAGTTCATAACTTTCAGCCCTCCCCCCGGGGACTTCGGGGGATTAAGTCATTCTAAAAGACATATTTATCATATTTTCAACCATGCTGAACAAAATGACTATCTCAAAATTTTGATCAGGTGAATTTGCGAAAAAATGAGCGTGGGAGGGGGCCTAGTTGCCCTCAATTTTTTTTGGTCCCTTAAAAAGGGCACTAGAACTTTTGATTTCCGTTCCAATGAGTCCTCCTACGATATTCTAAGACCACTGGGTCGATACGATCACCCCTGGGGAAAAAAAAACAAAAAAAAAACAAAAAAAACAAATAAACACGAATCCGTGATCTTTCTTCTGGCAAAAAAAGCAAAATTCCACATTTTTGTAGATAGGGGCTTGAAACCTATACAGTAGGGTTCTCTGACACGCTGAATATGATGGTGTGATTTTTATGAAGGTTCTATAACTTTTTAGGGGGTGTTTTCCCCTTTTTTCGAAAATCAGCCAAATTTTCTCAGGCGCCTAACTTTTGATGTGTAGGGCTAAACCTGATGACGGTTATAGAAGAAGAAGAAGGATTTATTGAAAAAAAAACATATGAACAAAAAATTATTGCTGCCTCCCCTAAAAAGCAAAGCTTGTCCGTGGGGGAGGTAGAGAAAACGAAATCCTTTAAACAAAGAATACTTGGCCACCGACACCACTAATACCATCACACTAAACAATAAATACAAAATAATATCATATATTATACTTCCTCTGGGAACATCATATCAACAAAACCCCCACAAGAAATAAATCACTTAATCAGTCAAAACTCATATTCAGCAAAAAGCAGTTCCTTAATGATTTTTCTAAAAATATTGGGGTCACCAATAGTCTTAATATCACTATTCAAACTATTCCATTTCCACGTACCTCTATAAAAAACAGAAAAACATGAACGGGAAGATATACCTCTAGGTACACAGAAGTCCGCGCTACCCCTTGTATCATGAGAATGAACAGTAGACCTAATGGACAATAAATCACCAAAACAACGAGGCTGAACATCCTGCTGCAGTCCAAAAATAAACCACAATACATAGAACTCACGAAGGCCTGCAGCCGGCAAAATTTTTAAAGTTGGGTAAATTTCTCTAACAGACATACGTGGAGATATACCGGCTAAAATTCTTACTGCATGATTTTGTAGAACTCTTATTGGTTTTATGGTAGAAGAAAAAGTAGAGAGCCAAATACTTGAACAATAAAGTATATACGGGTGTATTAAAGAAAAATAAAGATGGCGAAGGACAGACTTGGGAAAACAATGTTGGAGTTTCTTCATTATAACGAGATTTCTTGCCAGAATTTTGCTAGTTAAAGTAACATGTTCCTTAAAAGATAGAGTTTCATCTATTACAATCCCAAGGTATTTAAAAGACGCAGTCCGTTTTATAACGCCATTGGGCATATCTAATTCCTTGATCTATGGGTAAAAGTTTGATGATCGCGAGAAAATAATAAAGTTAGACTTAGCCATGTTAATCCTTAATTTATTTACCCTCAGCCATGCTGTAATTTTATTAACTGATTCCTTCATGGAAATCTGCAGCAGCTCCGCTGTCTTAGCTGTGCTAATGGCTGTTGTGTCATCAGCAAAAAGTGAAACTGTTTCATTAGTCGGGTTTACCGTTAGTTCATTTATTCTATAGCAAAAATTATTTAGACAATTTGGTAAATCATTAATATATATCAAGAATAATATAGGACCGAGAACTGATCCTTGCGGAACACCTATTTCAATACGCTTTTTTTCGGAAGAAGTATCATTTAGTTGGACATACTGATAACGATTACTTAAAAAACTTCTTAAAAAATTTAATGATTTACCCCTCAAACCATACACCTCACACTTCTTAAGTAGAAGTTCATGATCCACAGTATCGAAAGCTTTCATCAGATCTAAAAATATAGCACCTATTTTGAAACCTTTATCTAATACATCATTAATAATAGTTGTCAAATAAATCATCGCCTGTTCCGTTGTCCTTTTTCTACGGAACCCAAATTGTGTCTCTACCAGTAACTTATGATCCTCCAAAAAACTCATCATTCTAATACTAAAACACTTCTCTAAAACACGGGAAATAATGGGTAAAACAGATATCGGTCTATAATTTCCTGGGTCATTTTGAATACCACCCTTATGAATTGGGGTTATACGGGCAACTTTAAAACAGTCTGGGAATTTTCCTTGACGAAAACACTCATTAATTAACCCACATATAACTTCAGCTATAACAGGAAAAATACATTTAAGTGTTTTTAGAGTAATATGATCGCTACCAGATGAATTGCTACGCAACCCATAAATAATTTTTTTAATTTCATCAACTGTTAGAAGTCTAAGGTGAAGAGACACATCAATGGGGTCCCTCAGTAAGAACTCGGACGTTGGGTCACCACTATCAGGCACAACTGACATAGCTAAATTCAGACCAATATTCGAAAAATAACTCTGAAATTCATCGCATATGTCCTTTTCGGAATTCAAAGTCTTTCCCATTACACTAACTAATTCATCAGGTACACTATTTATTTTTAATCCAATCACTTCTTTTATTAGTCCCCAGGTTTTCTTAGGGCATCCTTCGACCTCCTTAAACTTTTTCTCAAAATATTTCTTTTTTTCATTTCTTAAAATTGTATTCAACCTATTTCGATAAATTTTATATAATTGCTTATTTTCTTGTGTCGGGTTAATTATTTGAGCTCTAAACAATTTAACTCTTACATTTATTTGCTTCAAAATCACAGGACCAATCCAAGGTTTTTTACTTGAGTGCTTTCTATTAAACGGTTTCAATATGACTACTTGACTTATCAAACTCTGCAACTTTTCATAAAATAAAACAAACTTTGAATTTGCGTCCTGAACTTCGCCTAGAACATCGTACCAATCCACCTTTTCTATATCATTTTTAAGTTTTACCATCGCACTTTTATTGATCACTGGAATCCTTGATTTTTTGCCTTTAACCACCTTCGTGACAGTTCTAAAGCTAGCTGAAACTCCAAATTGGTCAGATACATCGTTGATAAGGACCCTGGGAAGACTCAAGGGTACATTAGAAAGGATGTTATCCAGAAGCTTAGCTGATGTTCCCGTAATTTTTGTAGGGATATTTATACAAGGATGAAACCCATTGGATAAACTTCTATTAATAAATTCAGTGCTAGCAGATGACTGATCAATAAGGTCAATATTAAAATCTCCCATAATAAAACATGGCATAGAGTTAATCGGAAGTTTCATTAATTGTTCTTCAAATAGGTCCATAAAGTCTTGGAGCAGGCTCTGTGGAGGTCTATATACTACAACAATACAAAAATTCAAATTCTCTCTAGTTATATGTAAAACAAAACACTCGCAAACTTTCTCTCTATATATTGTAAGATCTTCTCTTATTGAAACCTTATAATCAGCCTGAATGTAAGCTGCTAGGCCTCCATGTTGGTAATACTCGCGATTCGTTACATATAAATTATACCCAGGGATATGTAGTAATTGCGAGTTATTATCATTTAACCACGTTTCAGTTAAAGCGATCACCTGAAGGACATTAGCATTTATTAATTCCGATAAAAAATTATGCGCAGAATTCAATCCCTGACAATTCAAATGAAAAATGTTAAGGCCAAAATGGCCCTATCACAATACAAGGGTAGTGCTTCTTCTTTAAAAATATACCTTGATGGTTCATTTGTGAAAATCTCATTGGCATTAATATCTAAATTTCTATTTATCCTTTGATTAAACTGGCTGGAAAAATCAACCCTTCGACTTTCAAGTTGCAGGACATTGGTGTTCCCAGGAGGAAAAACGATATCTCTAACCATCATCAATAAAAGTTAATGTATGTGACGGTAGAGGGTAGCGGTGGCGAAAAAAATCATTATCTACTAAACATATACCTAGACCTAGATAAATACAGAAAAAAATAACAAAATATATTCCGGCAAAGCGGACATACAATTTAAAAAAGCACATTATTGCAAGCTTCATGGCACAAAGCAAAACCATTCAAAAAGACATCAGCCCGCTACCACCCACTCAAAATAATTTCACATTAACAAACATTTTAACAAACATTATATATTTGAACTCAGCTTTGAAATCTGATTCTTTTGATATATCTATGGGTATCAAAAACCCGTTTTCCAGAGTTACGGTTACCATTGAGCCGGATCGCTCCTTACTTACAGTTCGTTACCACGAACTGTTTGACTAACGGCAAATTTCAATCCTCATAATCTTCAATTATTTTGGTATTGCCTTAACTAAGTTTTCGTAGAAACTTCCTTCATAAGTGCAATTTTATTTGCACGGAAAATAATAAACCCTTCTGTGACTCTACAATTAATTTAATAAATTTTTGCAAATTGTGCTAGCTTGAAAAGTTATCTTTCGGCTTTAAATTAAGTTTTAAAGGATGTGACTCTGCTTGACAGTATTATAATCAAGCTTAAGACAAATTTTCGTTTCGCAAGTAGGTTTCAAGAAAAAGTTCTACAGCATGACTTTCACTCCCCCTCTTTTCATTAGAAAAGATGATATTATTGCAAAAGTTGCAATTTTAAAAGAAGAATGAAATTAAATTTAAATCATCTTCAATGGTTGCTAATCAAGTAATAATTTAACTTAATAAACTAAATAAGTTTGAAGTTAATAAAAGTGAAAGTAGGCTTTTGTGTAAGTGTAATTTAGCAGCGAAAAGATTAAATAGTTCGTGGTAACGAACTGTAAGTAAGGAGGGACCCGGCTCAATAGTAACCAAACTCTTAAAAACAGAATTTTGATACCAGTAGATACATTAGAAGAATCGGAGTTTTATGCTGATTTCAAATATTAGAGTTTCATCAAGTTTAGTTTTACCCATCAAAGGTTACGAGCCTGAAAAATTTGCCTTGTTTTCGAAAAAAGGGGGAAACTCCCCCTAAAAGTGATAGAATCTTAATGAAAATCAAACCATCATATTCAGCGTATCATAAAACCCTACTGTAGAGGTTTCAAGTTCCTACCGGCAAAATTGTGGATTTTTGCATTTTTTGCCAGAAGAAAGATCACGGATGCGTGTTTATTTTTATTTTTTTTTGCCCCAGGGGTGATCGTATCGATCCAGTGGTCATAAATTATCGTGAGAGGGCCCATTCGAACGGAAATTAAAAGTTCCAGTGCCCTTTTTAAGTGACCAAAAATTGGAGGGCAACTAGGCCCCCTTCCACGCTCATTTATTCCCAAAGTCACCCGATCAAAATTTTGAGATAGTCATTTTGTTCAGCATAGTCGAAAACCTAATAAATATGTCTTTGAGGATGACCTAATCCCCCACAGTCCCCGGGGGAAGGGCTCAAAGCTATGAACTTTGCCCATTGTTTACATATAATATTTGTTACTTGGAAGTATACAGACGTTTTCAGGAGGGATTTTTTCTGGTGGGGACGGGGGTCAGAGGAGGAGGCTACGTGGGAGGATATTTCCATGGAGGATATTGTCATGGGGGAAGGGACATTTCTATGACGGGGGCCGCTGGATTTCACAGCATTATTTAAAAAAAAGTTCAGAAATTAAATATAAAAAAAAAGTTTTTTTTAACTGAAAGTTAGGAGTGACATTAAAACTTAAAACGAACAGATATTATTCCTCATATGGAAGGGGCTGTCCCCTCCTCAACGCCTTGCTCTTTACGCTAAAGTTTCTTATTGTTTTAACAAATAGAGTTGTGAGAAAGAGTCAAACTTTAGCGCAAAGAGCAAGGCGTTGAGGAGGGGACACCCCTTCCATATACGGAATAATTTCTGTTCGTTTTAAGTTTTAATGTCGCTCCTTATTTTCAGTTTAAAAAACTTGTTTTTTTTATTTAATTGCCTAAAAGATCAAGGATTAAGATTCAATGTGAATATCAATACTAAGCCGTTACATTTTTTTTTTGTCTGAAGATTGGGTTACGAAAAAAGTCACTGAGTAAAACTGCTTGTGTGTATCCTGAAGGAAGGCTAAGATTTTTTACCTTAAACTTTCTTTTCTTTCTTTTTTTTTGCATTCACAAGTTTTTCTTTTAGGAAATTGTAAATACTTTGTTACAGTTAACCCCTGTGAGGTAAACGGAGACAGATGACGATGCCTGCAAACAGAGCTTAAGCATCGTTTGTGCTGAAAGATATCAGGCACAGAATAGTTTAAGCGTTACCACCAACTTTCCATTGATAAGTTACTTGTACTCCTCGTCTTACTAAGCAAGATATATAGGTAATATTGTCTTCTTTGTAAAATGCCAACCAGCTGATAGGTATTTAAATGCCCGAATTTCTTGTATGTCATCAAGTGATACTGAATACACTGTAATTTTACTAAGTATAACTGGAAATGGTATTAGATACATTCTTAAACCACACTGGCTATACATGACAAATGAAACTCAGAAAGGAAAGAAAATAACAAAATGAAAAATAAAATCAAAAAAGGTGAAAAATCAAAAATTTTTCACCTTTTTTTATTTTATTTTTCATTTTGTTATTTTCTTTCCTCTCTGACTTTCATTTGTCATGTATAGCCAGTGTGGTCTAAGAATGTATTTACGTCAAGCTTACGGGGAGCATTGGGCCAATTTTGTTTTAGTTTTTTTAAATTGTGTTAAAAAACATGCAAATCTTATTTGTCAGTTTAATTTCTTAGAAACTTGCAAAAGACATCGAATTCTTCCACATTCTTTACGTTTCAACCTACATTTAGACACACAATCTGAAGGCCCGTTTATTCAGAGAATGGGTTTCAAAACTTTAACAGATATCTTAAAAGACCATAGATCCAAAAGATACGTCCTTAGTAGCAAAATACTAAATTTCAAATCTTTATTATATCAGATTTTGTCCGCTCAAGATTTTCACCAGATTTTACAAATCTCACATAGGTCTTTCAGACACATATTCCATTTAGCAAAAACTCGTTCATCGGAAAAATTCTCAAAACTGGAATTTCAACAGTTTCAACAAACACGGATTTTCCTTCCTAGATTTTGTCCTGGCCCTCCTTTGGAAAATCTATCCTCTAAGGTTTTTACATCCAAGGAGCTAAGTATTCTTTCAAAAGGACCAAAATTTGCAATGGCTCAAACACACGTAAATACATCAGAAATTATTACGGGCGTGGAGTCTGCTATTTTTAGCTCTCATGGTCAAAAATCCAGACCTACTCAGGGGTGAAATTGTAAAGAGTATTCTTGATTACATGCCACCTTTGTCACTTTCAACTCAATCAAAGGAAGAAATTCAAATACTCCGAAACTTAAAAAAAGACAAAAACACATTGATTACGAGAGCGGACAAGGGATACACAGTTGTAATTATGAATTCTGCAGATTATGAAATAAAAGTTAACACCCTTTTAATGGATAAAAATATTTACAAAGAAATAAAAAATGATCCCACGGACAAATACACACTGCAGTTGAGAAAAGAACTAGGAATTTTAAAAGATACTAGACTAATTACCCCTCAAATGTACAGGAAATTTTACCCCAAAGGTTGTTCAGCCCCAACGTTTTATGGTCTGCCAAAAATCCCTAAGAAAGATATTCCGTTACGTCCTATTGTGGCATGTTATAGCTCTCCAGCTACGGGTATAGGAAGTTTTTTAGCCACCATTTTTAAGCCTCTTTTAAGCACACAGAAATCCTATATAAAAAACTCCATAGATCTTTTTGAGAAGCTAAAAAATCAAAGTACAACAGAAAAAACTATCTTATCTAGTTTTGATGCAGTTTTTATGTACACTTCATGCGATGTCCATAAATGTGAGCAGGCCTTACAAAGAAAATTAGAGGAAAATTCAGCTTGGTCGGATTACAAAACTTTAGAAATTGATACAATAATGACCCTTGCTCGTCTTTGCAACAAGTTCTCCTTGTATTTTAAATTCCGAAAAAAATTTTTCCTTCAAATCATGGGTTTATCCATGGGCACTGTCTTGTCTCCTTATTTGGCAAATTTTTACATGGATTTCATAGAACAGTCTGCTTTGAATAGTTTCCACTTAAAACACTCTATCTGGTTTCGTTTCGTTGATGTTATCCGATCTGTTTGGGAACATGGACAAGACTCTCTAAGAGATTTTTTGGCACATTTGAACTCTTTTGATTCGAATCTCCAGTTCACAATGGAACTCGACGATTCGAGTAAGCTGCCATTCTTGGATGTTTTGATTATTAAAACTACTCCTAGCCTTGAATTTTCTATATATAGAAAGCCGACTCATAATGATCAATATCTACATTTCTCTTCCCATCACCCTCCTTCTGTGAAAAGAGGGGTAATAATCTCTTTAGTCGGCAGAGTTTTAAAAATTTGTTTCCGTAATCATATAAACTCTGAACTAAACTATGTCAAGGATATTCTTTTCTGCAATGGTTACCCAATAAAACTTATTGAAAATATCATAGATAGGCGGTTAAAAAAGATAAGACAACAAAATAGGGAGCTCGTCCGCCTTGATTCAGTTACCCCAGCAATTGAGAAAAAAACTTTCATCAGCTTTACCATACATCCCGAAACTTGGCGATATATTAAAAAAAAAATTAAAAAAACATAATCTCTCTGTTTCTTTCAAAACCGAACAAAAAGTTGAACACTTTTTCAACTCAGGAAAGGATAAAACTGATCCTGTACTGGGTAGTGGTGTCTACAGAATCCCGTGTTCATGTGGGAAATTTTACATCGGTAGGACCTATCAACAACTAGGTGAAAGTTTCCATGAGCACACAATTTCAATAGATAAGTCCCTGAGATTAAAAAATAACAATGACAACTTTGATTCGGCATTTGCTTCACATATTTTCGTAAATCCAACCCATCTGGTTCTTTTTGATGAGGCAACCTTAATATCAACTTTAAATGGCCTACCACAAACTTTTAAAGAGGTAATTGAGATAAAAAAAATACATGAACCAAAATTTAGCAATAAATAGAGATACTGGAGATATTTCATTAAGCCCAATTTACGACAGTTTAATTTGGAAGGACTCAATCAATATTTTCACCCGGTATAACTTAAAAGAACCTATTTGCATATCTAATGAAAACCGAAACTGTAGACCAGCTAAAACTATTGCAAGGCGAAAGATTCTTGCTCGATCATCTTGGTAAATTCTTTTTCATTGATTCCTGCCTGGTTTGTATTTAGTGTCTTTCTGTATTTGTCAGGTAAACTTCGAAAGGTTAGATTTTCGTTTTTTTTCTTGTTCTTTTTTGTTTGGCACTGAGGACGACTTGGCGTCAGGACCACACACTTCTAAGACCACACTGCTTTTCCATGAATCATAAATAACAGTTCAATAGGACCATATCCTTTTATTTGTCCGTATTTCAGAATCAGCGGATAAACTGATAATGACGACCACTGCAAATGTGACCGAAATATCCACTGATTTTTTTGTTGTTTAACTGTTGAATAAAAAGATTTGTCCCTATTGAACTACTATTTTTTATCTTATATTGATCCTTGACAAAAGAAAAAAAAAAACAGTTCTCACTTCATGAATTTTAACAAATGTGGAATTTTCCCCCTTTTAATTCTATGAATTTTCAAACTTTTATTACCAACCCTTTCTCATTTCAATAATACAGTTTTTTTCAAATTCCAGAACTCTAATTCTGAATTTTGTTAATAAAACCCTTCCAAATCCAAGAATATTACCAAATTTGGCAATTTTCTTCCTCTAATTCTTTGAGTTTTCAGGTTTTATGACTAAACCTTTCACATTTTAAGAGTCATAAGTTTTTACTTCAATTTTGACAAGAAAAATCCTTCGCAATTCGAGAATCTTAAGAAATATCACACTTTCACACTGCTGAGGCCTTAAATTTGTTAATTTTATTAGTAACTAATATATTCTTATTTCAAAGATTGCAGCTTTTTTAAATTCAAAAATTCTGCTTTCTAATTTCTCGAACCTTTAGACAAACAATCATTCTCATTTCACGAATATCAGGTCACACTTTTTTTTTGATTCTGCACTTCTTGATTTTATTTCCACAATTTTAAAACAGAAAAATGGTTTTCAAAAATTGAAAACTGTATAATATATTCCATCTAGAATACTCAATTTTAAAACGCTGCAAAGAAATTAAACAGCTGTGATTTCACTCTAAAAAAACCCAAAATCTGTGAACTTCCTCGACAAAAATTAAAAATGGTAAAATCTTTGCGAAAAAAAATGGAAATCTTAGAAATATATTTGATAAAAATAGAAGATTGGTAATTTTTTTTACAAAATCTTTTAATCTGTGAAAACTTAAAACAAAAATGCTAACTACTACTACTACTAACAACCTCCTCGAGAGAGACTATATGGACTTTAACATCCTTGATAAAAATTGAAAATTTGCGAAATCTTTCCAACAAACTGGAAGATCTGTGAATTTTCTGGAAAAGATGGAAGTCTTTGAAATCTTTACAACAAGAATTAGAAATCTGGGAATTTCTTTGACTAAACTACACGGCAAAATTAAAAAAATCACAAATCTGTACGGTAATGTCTTTAGGACAAAAATCAAAAATAGTGGAAACTCTGGGAAAAAGTCTGAAAAAGGTGTAATCGGAAGAACAAATAATAAAAAATCCAAACCCTTATCAGCTAAAATTGAAAAAAAACTGTGAGTAAACTAAATAAAATCGAAAATCTGAGAAGTGTCTCGACAAAAAACTAAAGACTGAAATTAATTCAATAATTTCATTAATTGAATTAAATTTTTAGGAGTTTTCACTATTTTCAATTATATCATAAGGATTTCAAAGATTTTCCATTTAAAATTATTTTTCGTAGAGTTGACAATGGATTTCAATTTTAGACAAGAAAATTAAAGGATTTTCAATTTTTATCAAGGAAATTCGGATATTTTCAATTTATTGAAAATATCCAATATAATGGTATATTCAATTTATTTAAATATATTTTTTAAAAGGAATTGTTTTTAGATGAGGAATCTTTCAATTTTTTTCAAGGAAATTCGCTGACTTCAATTTTGTCGAGTGCATACACAGATTTTCAATTTTTTTCGTAAAGTTTTAAAATTCATTGTTTTTATATGGGAAATTTTCTGTCATTTTTTATTATATTCAAATAAGTTCTTCCTTTTCAAATCCTATTCAAGTAATTTCGTCTTTTTCGATTTTTCTTCAAATTTTTTTATCTTTTTCAATTATTTTTCACGTGTCGGTCTTTTTCAATTTTAGTTCCAAAGTTTTCCCAATTTAAATTTTTGTTTAAGCCACTGAGTCTTTTTTAAATTTTTATTCAAATAATTTCGTATTTTTAAACTTCTTTAAGTAATTCTTGCCATAACGGTTTCTTTATTGAATTTTAGTGTGTTAATTTCTGGTTTTATGGGTTTTGAACAGATTAAGATGTGTATGGAGGGATAATTTTTTGAATGTACGATATTTTTGTATGGGTATAGTGTCTCTTCCATTGTTTGGTTTCAAGTATTGACTCTAGGAATATGAAAATCTTCGATTTTTAACTTGATGATTCTTAAAAAGTGAAAGATTTCTGCAGCGAAATTGTGGAAACAAGCTATATAAATATGAAATTTTCAAAAAAGCAGTTATTTTTCAAATATGAAGGGGCTTGCTATTAAAAACTGAATAATTAAAAGTCTAGAGGTGTGAATATTCTTTAAAAAGTTAAGACTTTCGAAATGCAAATAGTTTCAAGTCTCAAGATTCAAAAAATAGATGAAGAATTGTAGAATTAAAAAAGCAATGATTCTTTAAATATGAATAGAATAGCTATGAAAAATCAAAAAAATTACAGATTTTAGCAGTGTAAAAATTTGAAATTTTTTAAGATTCTTGAATTTTAAAATGTTCTATTGTTGAAAACTGACATAAGAACTTTTCAAAAAAGTTGTCATCCTTGTAATACAAAAGTTTTTGTTATAAGAAATCTGAAATTCAAAGAGTTAGGAGGAAGAAAATAATTATGTTTTTATTGGGAATTTTGTTTTGAATTGGGAAGCGTTCTGTTGACTAAAATTGACATAAGAAGTGTGCAATTCTGAAAAAAGCTGTGATTCTTTCGTTTTTATGGATTTACTATACTAATATGAATATTCAAAGGGCTTGACGGATTAAATGTGAAATTTGTTGAAGTTCCTGAATAAATCAAGAAGAAAGCTTATAATATTGATATGTGAAATGTTTAGTTATAAAAACATAAATTCTTAAGTTCTTAGAAGGAAGGTAAGGTAAAAAATTGTTAAAATTCTTTATATGGAAAATTTGTTATTGTTGATTAACATTAGAAATGAGATTTGTTGAAAAACAAGAATAAATTTAGGTTTATGAATAAATCAGCAAGAAAGCTGATAATCTTGAGATGTGAAATATTTAGCTACGAGAACGTGAAACTTTAAGGTCATTAGTAGGAAGGAAATACGAAAATTATTAAAATTCTTAAAATGGGAAGTGTGTTATTATTGAAAACCGATATTAGAACTGCGAATTGTTGAAAAAAAATTCGTAGTTTAAAAATAAATTAGCAAGAAAGCTGATAATATTGAAATGTGATATGTTTAGTTATAAGAACGTAAACCTTTAATTTAGTTAGAAGGAAGGAAACACGAAAATTGTTCAAATTCTTGAAATGGGAAGTGTGTTACAGTTGAAAACCAGCATTAAAACTGTGAATTATTGAAAAAAGAATAAATCTAGTTTATTAATAAATCAGCAGGAAAGCTGATAATCTTGAAATGTCAAATGTTTAGTTATAAGAACGTGAAACTTTAAGGTCGTTTGAAGGAATTAAATATCGAAAATTGTTAAAATTCTTGAAATAGGGAGTGTGTTATTGTTGAAAGTCAACATTTTGCAATTTGAATTGTTGAAAAAAAAATCCGAGCTTATAAATAAATTTCGAATAAAGTGTGTATAGCTTTCTTAGAGGTCTTGGGAGGTGTGACGATAGTTTTTCCTTAAAAAAAGTAAGTCATTAGAGATAAAATTTTAAATTAAGTAAATAAAATGTTTAGTGGGACTAGTGTGTTTAGCCACGTCAGCTCTGTTGATATGACTGCTTGTGAATATCATACGGTTTGTTCTCAAGCTGACCAGCCATCTTAATAGAATGAATTAAATACAAATTGAATGGGAAAAGTAAGAATTTCACATTATACAAAAATTGGATGAGGAGATTTTTGTGGTGAGAGAGTAAAATATTAGCTGAAGTAGAATCAAGTGACGTTTAAATATAGGTATTTTTGTCTAAAGTAAAGAGTAATTTTCTAAACTACTTTGTAGCATGTGGTCTAAGTACCTGTTGGAACCCTTGGTCCCAGTTTTTTCAGATAAATGTCCCTCCCAGATTCATTTCTTTTGGCCCCTTAATTATTTTCCTTCCTTAAGTAATAAATATTAATTTTCGTATTATTTTTTGACGCCATTTTGGGTCCTCTGAACTGCGTACGTGCTTAATAGATCACGAGGTGAAGAATTGCGCAGTTAGAGAGATTGACCAGTAAATTAGTAGTCCTAGGATTGGCTGGAAAAAATCATTTACCACCCTAGTAACCCCCGCCGAAGCACGCGGCTAGCAGGCTGGCAGGAAGTGTCCATTTTTTAGTCAGTTCTTTTTATACCGCGTGATTGTTAATACAGTAAGACTTTTCTATGTACTCTTTTTAACTTTTCAGCTTAGGTCGAATCTAAAAGAGTTAGTTAGAAATCTTATTGGTAAACCTTGGCTTTAAATGTGGCCATAGACCATCCGATCACGTTAGTATACGGAACCGTTGGAGTAACCACGGATATCCCACTAATTTGGGGCCAAAGAGGGATCTCCCCCCTCCAGTAAGTGGCATAGCAAATCTTTGCCTCATTTTTGCCTTTAAAAGTGGTGACCCCACACGATAAACTTCCAATAAGTTGTGGCAGCGAGTTAAGGTCCTATCAGTAAATCTGATAATAAAAGAATTATGCGTTTTCGAAGAGACGAAAAAAATTGGCCTAGAAAATAGCCTATAGTGGGTACATATATAAAAATTGTAAAGAGAAAGTTTTTATCTGAGTGGTGCCTAGTCGGATAATAATAGATAATAAAATTTAATAATCAATAAATCACGCGAATAATTAACTTCTGAGACAAGAGAGGCTGCGCCACCCAAAAATAATCGACAAATTAAAAAGGAAATAATTTTTCACAAAAGGATAAAAAGAAACATTGATAAAAGGATTTTCATTTGAACGAAAGACGTTAAATAAACCTTAAAATAATGGCGGACAAACTAAGAATTCAGACAAGATCTACCGCGGTAAAACAAAAATCGGATTCAGACACTCAATTATATGTGACTCCCGCTGGAAATACCCATAAGAAAAACACCATCAAATAGAACCATATATCACTCAACAGGTGAAATAGACATTTCTGGGACGTGTGAAGAGGAAATCTTCAAAACAAAATCAGTAATAGAGCGATCTCCGGTACGAACCAGAGAAGAAGAGAAAAGTCTAAAACAAGTGCAGAAAGAATTACTCGCAAATAGAGAAATCCAAACAAAAGAAACAGTGGCGATAATACATGAGGAAAAATTATTACATGAAAGAACGGGTATAAAAAAAAAACTCACCCTTCAAAGAAGGTACAAAAAGTAGGGGAGTTGCGGGGAGAAGAAAATATTATACAACGAATAGACTCAGAAAACAAGTTCAGAGAATATAATAACAGTGAGATTCAGAGTAGGCCAAGTAGCAGGAGTAGTAGAAGCTCAATTTCCAGTAGCAGCTCGCGAAAAAGTACCCAAATAGATATGACACAACAACTTTTAAATTTCATGGAGAAAGAAAGGGAGAAAGATAGACAAGAAAGAGAACGAAAGGAAGAGGCTGATAGGATAGCCAGGGAAAAAAAGGAAGAGGCAGACAGAGAGGAAAGAAAATACATAATGGAAATGATTGCAGGGAGAAATTCCCAAGAGCCTCAGAAATCGTCTACAATAGAGGTAATGCAGGCAATAAACCTACAACCAATGAAAGAAAATGAAGATGTACATTTATACATATACAATTTTGAAAAAACGGCGGAATTAAGCAGATTACCGAGAGAAAATTAAAGGTGACAAGAATACAGCCCCTCCTTAACTACAAAGCACAACTTGCATATAAAGCATTACCAATAGAATACTCAAAAGACTTTGAAAGACTAAAACAAGCCATTTTTGAAAAATTTCAACTCTCCCCCGTGCATTTTAAAAGAAGGTTTAGAAGCGAAAGAAAACGAGACAACGAAACACATAAAGAATTCGGGTACAAATTGAAAGATATGTTTTTAAAATGGCTAGAGTTAGACAATTATAGAATGTATGAAGACCCGGAAGAGATAAAAGAAAAATTGACGGAAGTGGTAAATAAAACAGTAATGGAACAATTTTTAGGAAATACCCACAGAGAATTGAAAATATATTTGAAAGAAAAGAACCCAAAAAAAAGCGAAGAAATGGCGGAAATGGCAAATAGGTGGACCGAAATAAGAGAAGAAATTGAGGAGGCAGACATATTTCAAAATAAAGAGTATAACAAAGATAGGCATTATAACACAGCGCAAGGAGGATCGACTTGCTATAGCTGTGGTACCACGGGGCATTTTGCAAGAAACTGCCCCAATACATATGACCAAAAACCAAATAAAATGACAGCCTGGGCCATGACCCATAATAGGGAAAAAGATTACGCATTTGCAGAGTCGCATAAGATATACGAAAAATTGAACGGGGAATTAGTTGCAATGGCAATTGATTCTTGCAGCGATCAAACTTATGTGCGAACTGACCTAATTAATAGAACAGAGATAGACCATAAAAATAAAATTACAACATTATGTTATTATGGAGACAAGCACCCATGCCCGTCTGCTTGGGTAAGAATAGAAATTGCAAAGAAGGACGGTACGGTCCAGAGAAAAACGATAAAAGTAGGCTTAGTACCCACTCTAGCAGTGGATGTTTTAGTAGGAGGAGACTTTGGAGATATCGGAAATCTCCTATTGTTAGAAGCGACTTCTTTAACAGAGGAAAAATTACAAAATGACACTACGACGGAAAAATATGCTACTTTGATATAATGACATATACTACAATGACATATACTTTGAATATGCTACAATGACAAGGCGGGGAGGTGGACCGTCCCATAAAACAAATGGGAAGGCTGTGCCACCCTGTCGGAAAAACGAAATACTGGATACTCGGGTTCAAAATGTTGATAATCCACAAAAAGGGGATGCGGAAGTAAAAGACCACAAAATATTGAAAAAAAGACGCGCGAGAATGATGTTTCGGGAAAATTTGCAAATAATAGAAAACTTGAGAATACTTTTAATGAATATGAGACGATAACAAGTACAGGCCAAAATGAAACGCTGAATATACCAGAGAGAAATGAGACGAAATTTATTGTACGCGCTTTTCCTCGGAAAGTTCGAGAAATTTTAGTAGAATATGAAAAACCAAATGTTGGAGTTCAATTCCCATTTGGTAACGAAATATTTGTTTCTGCGGTAAAAATAAAGAAAACTAAGAGAGAGAAAAGAGATATTAAACGGAGCTACAATGAAATTATTCAGTCAAAGATAGTGGACACTGGAGTCCAAATTAGATATAACGGTGATATATTATTTTGCGCGAATGACAGAATTGAGAAAAGTAGAGACAAAAAGAGGAATGCAAAGAAGAGACAAAATTTGGAGATTCAGCCTGCAGTGGCGAAAAACAAAAAAATGTTGGATGGGCTGTGCCTTGAAAACATGGATAATAAGGGGGAAAAAGAGGTCAAAGACCCATGGGGAATAAAAGAAGATGATTACAAAAGAGAGATGAATGACCTACAACAGTTTGGGGGAAAGTTGGGAGATATTGAATGTCAAGTCGGATTGGAAAAATTTGGACAAGAATCTGAAATTAGTATTATCAATTCAAAAGATATGTCGATCCTTTATGAGGGGGAGGAATCCCTTTGGGAAGATCCGCTGCAGGAAGTCGCAAAAGGTAGCCATTTTCCTCAATGCACAACTGGCGGACAAGTTGTGATCCCTTTACCGAGATTTTGCCTTTCTGATCTGGAGTCCTTGGGGGATACTCTCTCCCAGTCACTTCATACTTCACCCAAACCTTTGTCCAGTAACCATATTCATAGCTGTTATTCTTCATGGGAATCGACAATTATTTCCGGCAAATTGTATTCAGTGGGAGATGTATCCAAGTTTCATCTTCAATTAGCTTCAGCGCATCAACGCATATTAATTATCCCAGGGGAGGGAACCCAGAAAAAAGGCGATTCATGGGTCACTCAAAATTTTACTTCATTCCCAGTACCCTTATCGTTTTCACAGGTGTTGCATTTTCGGCCTTAGACTATTTGAAATTATGCCAAGGGGCAATTTACTTTTTTATCGAGATTTGGGGTTGTTTCCACAGATGGAAATTAAGAGGCTAGTGCAGCCAATTTTTCACGATGACTGGCATCATCACATGTGCCAGAAATTGATTCTCTGCTCCTCTCAAATGTAAATTCGTGAGAGCTAGAAAATTTTTGTTTTTGATTGTGCTGTGCACAATGAATTTCTACGAGTCCCGAGGACGACATCCTGCAATTATTTCCAACGGAGGAGGAAGAGAGGCTGCTGAAAAATGAGGAAAACTTCATAGTACCCCAAACTACTCGGCAGGGCAGAAACCCTCGCACGGCAGGAGCTCTAAGGAAGAAATGAACCTGGAAGACCTGGAAGACCAGAGCAAGATGAGAAAGAAATTTAGTGTTTATTTTAATTTGATTTTGTGTCTGTATTTCCAGCCAATCCAACAGGGATGTGGGCCATTTATCTTAGGAGGGAGGTGTTGGAACCCTTGGTCCCAGTTTTTTTCAGATAAATATCCCTCCAAGATTCATTTCTTTTGGCCCCTTAATTATTTTCCTTCCTTAAGTAATAAATATTAATTTTCGTATTATTTTTTGACGCCATTTTGGCTCCTCTTAACTGCGTACGTGCTTAATAGACCACGAGGTGAAGAATTGCGCAGTTAGGGAGATTGACCAGTAAATTAGTAGTCCTAGGATTGGCTGGAAAGATTCATTTACCACCCTAGTAACCCCCACCGAAGCACGCGGCTAGCGGGCTGGCAGGAAGTGTCCATTTTTTAGTCAGTTCTTTTTATACCGCGTGATTGTTAATACAGTAAGATTTTTCTATGTACTCTTTTTAACTTTTCAGCTTAGGTCGAATCTAAAAGAGTTAGTTAGAAATCTTATCGGTAAACTTTGGCTTTAAATGTGGCCATAGACCATCCGATCACGTTAGTATACGGAACCGTTGGAGTAAACGCGTAAATCCCACTAATTTGGGGCCAAAGAGGGATCTCCCCCCTCCAGTAAGTGGTATAGCAAATCTTTGCGCCATTTTTGCCTTTAAAAGTGGTGACCCCGCACAATAATCCTCCAATAGTACCATTGATTTTTTGAATGTGCAAGATGAAATAAAAAGTAAGTATAAAATATAAAACAAATATAAGGTAATTAGACTGTATAAGGCAGCGGTCAAGGAACCAGGGTAAATTACCCCAAATGGGATAAAAATGAAATTTTTGGGGAAATTTTTACTCACAAAATGAAACTTTTGTGAGTAAAAAGTATATATTTTTAATTTGCTATTTTATAAACATGTTAGTATTTTGTTCAACTTAAACAATTTAGCGACATATGCAGGCCACGCCCTCTCACTTCTATCTCACTAGAGTGTTTTCGAGTTAAATCTTTGCGCAGTAAAGCATTTCCCGGCTACCAGCTCAGTCCGTGCCATGCCGTCAAGATACAAATACATTGACGAGTCAGAGAGCCAGTTTTTCTAGTTAGTTGTTGACAAGACCACCATTTTATCATTAATCATCAATATATCAATAAAGGTTAGCCGAAATTTTAAAATTTAATTTGAAAATTTTACACAAATAGAAGAAATTGGTACAATGAAACCACAATGTATTGTATGTATGAAGATACTGACTTCAGAATCTTTAAAAAAAAAGTCAGTTGAAGAAACATTTATATAATTTGCATTCACACCTGTCTTCCAAACCGCGAAAATACTTTGCAAATTTTGAAATATTTGTTAAAAGACTAAGATTGAATAGTAACTAGTTCCGTATATTTGATCAGCGTTCAGCATCACGGGCTAGCTTTGATGTAGCCTGGTTGATTGCTCAAAATAAGAAACCATCCACTATTGGTGAGATTTGGTTAAACCAGCTGCTGTAAAAATGGCAGAGATTATTTGGGGTCAAAATAAGCGATGAAACTGTATTCAGTGTCCCTGTCTGCAAGAATTGTGAATGAACGAATTTCTATATAAGCAGAAAATGTGAAGGAACAGGTTAATTTCGCATTAAAACAGGCTAAATATTTTGCTATTCAGCTTAATGAGACAACTGATTTTAGTAGCAATTCACAGCTAATGGTATATGTACACTACAAAGGTTTGGATAATTTTGAAGAGGAATTGCTGTTTTTTCTCCTCTCAAGTCGAGATATCGTGGAATTGATGTCTATAATAAAGTAAATGAATGTTTCAATGCGCAAAGTTCAAAATAGGAAAACTGTATTTCTGAGTCTTTAGATAGAGCTCCGGCTATGCTGGGTCATATAAATAGTTTTTTAGCTTTCGTAAAAAAAATAACGCAAATATTGAAGTTACTCACTGTATGATCCATCACCAGGCCCTTATGGTCAAATATTTAGAACCTACACTGGAAGCCATCAGGCATGATGTCATCAAGATTGTAAATTTTATCAAGGGACATGCACTAAACACGCGACTATTTCGTGAAATATGTCATGACGGTGAATCTGACCTACTTTATTATACAGAAAAGTTTTCTCGAGGAAAAGTTTAAAAACTCTTCCTGGGTTGCATATCTCGCATATTTAGCGGATATTTTTGAGGATATAAACATATTAAACAAAGAGTTGTAAGGAAAGAACATTAATACCATTTCGGCAAGAGAAGTAGTGTCAGTGTTTGGATTAAAGCTGCAATATTGGAGACAGAAAGAAGAACAGAACAAGATAGCTTCTATTTTTAAATGTTAGCTTTGTATTTGGAAGATTGCGAAAATGTTACTTTGGCTAACATCAAGGATACAATAGTAAGACGTCTTATCGATCCCAGAAAGCGGTTTTCAGATGACTTTCCAGATCATGATACACGTACTGTCAGTTGGATTGTAGATCCGTTTAAATGTGAAATTGCTGAAATGATAGCAGAAGAACCTATAGGTTTGGCAGAAGCAATTCTTGAACTTTGATCTAATACTGAAGAACGTATTCAATTCGAGCTTAAACCGAACCTGTCGTCTTCTTGGATGTCAAAAGCTGCAAAGGCTTTCAAAGTTGCACATGAAGAGGTGGTTCACAAATTGCTGCCATTTGGAACAACATATTTGTCGAACATGGCCTTTCTACTTTAATGAACATAAAAACGAATAACAGAAATCGATTAAGCGCCAAAGACTGTATTAAAATTGCTCTTACATCAAAAAATCCCAATTTTAAAGCAACTGTATCGAACATGAAACAACATCATTTCTCCAAAATGTGAAGGAAGATTGTTTTTAACTGTTCTTTTTTTTATAGTTTTTTTTTTAATTCTAATTTTTTTTGTGTACCTTCGTTATTATTATTATTATTACTGTAATTTGTTACAGTACTCAAAAATGTCAACCAAAAATGTTACCACAGTAGGTTTCAATTTGTTATATATATATTACTTATATTACTATTATTACCATTATATATTACTAGTACTAGGTATGACATTGATAAATTGAATAAATGATGTTTAAATTACATTTTTAGTTATTGTTTTCTTTTCAAAATTGTCATGAGAGGCTATAATATGAAAGATGCTAAAAATTAGCGATTTCGTATTTTTGCTCTTCGCCATGGGGCAATATCAACTTACACAAAGATATTTTGGGGTAATGATTAAAAAAGTTTCCCGACCGCTGGTATAAGGGGTTTACACATATCTCTTGGGCATGTTTCTAGGAGTCATTCCCATTAGTATCTATATAAAATTGGGCTTGGAGTAAAGAGCATAATTAGGCTCGGAACCTAGATGGGCTTATTGCCCGCACATAGTTAGGATAAAATCAGAGGATCTTCAATCCTAATAAACAAAACTCTTAGCTCGGGGAACCATATGTTTTTGTGCAGTTTTCAGGTGTGTTACTGACCCTGGTGGGCTAAGAAACAACGAAATAGGGATGTCATAGGAATGGTTATGTTTGTATAGCATTTTACAAGACTGGTTATCGTCTAATTGATCTAGCCAAGATGGAAACGTGTCCTTCTTTTTGCGCCAAATAAGTCTATGGATAATTTCTTTATTTATTTTAAAGCATTTCTTGTTTTGAAATATTCCATGAAACATTTCGGCTTCTAATTTCCATTTACAGGGATCTTCTAAATAACTTACAGTCTTAACACTCTCCACACCATAGGGAACCTATTCATTATAATGAGCTGTGAATCATGTCCTCCTAAGTTAATTTATAATATAATCTTAGAGGCGTTATTTCGTGGTTTCCCTTGTTTAGCAGTCTTCAGGGACGGCGTGCTCTCGAAAACTTTGAAGAAAGTTAACAATCCTGTTCTAAATATCTGCATCATTAACGTGCTTTAATCCCAGAGAAACATCTTCAAGATACAGAAAATAAATAAATACACAAGCTGGATTTTCCTCATCATTTACCAAATCAAACAGTTCGTGGTAACGAACTGTAAGTAAGGAGCGACCCGGCTCAATAGTAACCGAAATTCTAAAAAAATAGAATTTTGATACCAATAGATCCATTAAAAGAATCAAATTTTTATCCTGATTTCAAATATACAAGTTTCATCAAGTTTAGTCCTAGCCATCAATAGTTACGTGCCTAAGGAGGAAAAAAGGAGGAAATACCTCTAAAAGTCATAGAACCTTAATGAAAATCACACCAGCAGATTTAGCGTATCAGAAAACCCTACTGTAGAGGTTTCATGCTCCTATCTGCAAAAATGTGGAATTTTGTATTTTTTTACCAGAAGAAAGATCACGGATTCGTGTTAATTTTTTTTATTATTTTTTTTTGTTTACCCCAGGGGTGATCATAATGACCCAGTGGTCGTAGAATATTGTAGGAGGGCTCATTCGAACGAAAATTAAAAGTTCTAGTGCCCTTTTTAAGTGACCAAAAAATGAAGGACAACTAGACCCCCTTCCACGCTCATTTTTTCCCCAAGTCGCCTGATAAAAACTTCGAGATAGCCATTTTGTTCAGCGTTGTAGAAAAATAAAATAAATGTGTCTGTGAGGATGACTTAATCCCCCACAGTTTTCGGGGGAAGGGTTGCAAGTTATGAACTTTGC